>CAUJRU010000014.1:2312461-2638924 GCA_963277665.1 Viscum album | reverse complement strand
AGCCCCCTGAACAACCCCGGAAAACCCCCTGAAGAACCCCCAAACACCCCTCGGACAGACCCCGCACAGCCCCCCCCCCCCCCCCCCCACCCTCCTCCTTGGTCCCTGGACAACCCCCCAGACACCCACCGGACAGCCCCCCAGGACAGCCCCCGCGGACAGCCCCCTGGACAGCCCCCCGTACAGCCCCCAACCCTCCACCCTGGACCCCGGATAGCCCCCCCGGATAGCCCCCCCGGACAGCCCCCCCGGACAGCCCCCCGGACAACCCCCCCACCCTCCCCCTTGGACCCCGGACAAACCCCCCGGACACCCCCCGGACAGCCCCCTGAACAACCCCAAACAACCCCTGAACAACCCATGAACAACCCCTGAACAACCCCTGAACAACCCCTGAACAACCCCCTGAACACCCCCCGGACAGCCCCCTGAACAACCCCGGACAACCCCCTGAACAACCCCCAAACACCCCCCGGACAGACCGCGCACATCCCCCCCACCCTCCTCCTTGGTCCCCGGACAGCCCCCCGGACACCCACCGGACAGCCCCCCGGACAGCCCCCCGGACAGCCCCTCCACCTTCCTTAATTTCATTAGCTCTGAAATGTTTCATAGCACGATCAAGTAAAATCTAATCCATACTAAATATGATATAAAAATATTCTATATTAATTTCCATAATATTTTAAGTGAAAACAAAAAGTGAAATACAAAAAACTGACCAAACGCATTCGAAATGTGTTGGACGCCCGTTTTGGCCGTTTATGACACCAGAACTACATTGTCGGTCACCGCGGGCACACGGCACGTCCGATTGACGTGCCGTCTACTCGACCACTTCATAAATCACTCACCCGTATTTGTCGTCTGATTTCCGGCCATTCCGAAATCGTTCGGCCCGTTTGGACCACCCTCACGCGCGTTTACGAAGCGCGTGCATCACTTAAAACACGGATATTGAGCCGTACCGCGCAAACCACATGTCCGATTGACGTGTCGTTTGTGCGTACACGTCACGAATAATAATGAGAATGTTTCACGGTGGTTTCAGCTCAATCCAAGGTCGTCCGCTATGAATTTGACCGTTTGACACCCGTTTTGGCCGTTTATGACACCAGAACTGCGTTGTCGGTCACCGCGGGCACATGGCACGTCCAATTGACGTGCTGTCTGCTCGACCACTTCAGAAATCACTCACCCGTATTTTTTGTCTGATTTCAGGCCATTCCAACTTCGTTTGGCCCATTTGGACCCCCCTCACGCGCGTTTACGAAGCGCGCGCATCACTTAAAATACGAATATTGAGCCGTACCGCGCAAACCGCACATCCGATTGACGTTCCGTCTGCGCGTACACATCACGAATAATAATTAGAATGTTTCACGGTAGTTTCAGCTCAATCTGAGGTCGTCCTCTATGAATTTGACCGTTGGACGCCCGTTTTGGCCGTTTATGACACCAGAACTGCGTTGTCGGTCACCGCGGGCACACGGCACGTCCGATTGACGTGCCGTCTGCTCGACCACTTCATAAATCACTCTCCCGTATTTTTCGTCTGATTTCAGGCCATTCCGACTTCGTTCGGCCCATTTAGACCCCCCTCACGCGCGTTTACGAAGCGCGCGCATCACTTAAAACACGAATATTGAGTCGTACCGCGCAAACCGCACATCCGATTGATGTGCCGTCTGCGCGTACACGTCACGAATAATAATTAGAATGTTGCACGGTGGTTTCAGCTAAATCTGAGGTCGTCCACTATGAATTTGACCGTTTGACGCCCGTTTTGGCCGTTTATGACACCAGAACTGCGTTGTCGGTCACCGCGGGCACATGGCACGTCCGATTGATGTTCCGTCTGCTCGAACACTTCAGAAATCATAGTCCCGTATTTGTCGTCTGATTTCAGTCCATTCCGACTTCGTTCGGCCCATTTGGACCCCCCTCACGCGCGTTTACGAAGCGCGCACATCACTTAAAACATGAATATTGAGCCGTACTGCGCAAACTGCACGTCCAATTGACGTGCCGTCTGCGCGTACACGTCACGAATAATAATTAGAATGTTTCACGGTGGTTTCAGGTCAATCTGAGGTCGTCCGCTATGAATTTGACCGTTTGATGCCCGTTTTGGCCGTTTATGACACCAGAACTGCGTTGTCGGTCACCGCGGGCACACGACACGTCCGATTGACATGCCGTCTGCTCAAACACTTCATAAATCACTCACCCGTATTTTTCGTCTGATTTCAGGCCATTCCGACGTTCGGCCCGTTTGGACCACCCTCAAGCGCGTTTACGAAGCGCACGCATCACTTAAAACACGAATATTGAGCCGTACCGTGCAAACCGCACGTCCGATTGACGTGCAGTCTGTGCGTACACGTCACGAATAATAATTAGAATGTTGCATGGTGGTTTCAGCTCAATCTGAGGTCGTCCGCTATGAATTTGACCGTTTGACGCCCGTTTTGACCGTTTATGACACCAGAACTGCGTTGTCGGTCACCGCGGGCACACGGCACGTCCGATTGACGTGCCGTCTGCTCGACCACTTCAGAAATCACTGTCCCGTATTTTTTGTCTGATTTCAGTCCATTCCGACTTCGTTCGGCCCGTTTGGACCCCCCTCACGTGCGTTTACGAAGCACGCGCATCACTTAAAACACGAATATTGAGCCGTACCGCGCAAACCGCACGTCTGATTGACGTGCCGTCTGTGCGTACATGTCACGAATAATAATTAGAATGTTGCACGGTGGTTTCAGGTCAATCCGAGGTCATCCACTATGAATTTGACCGTTTGACGCCCGTTTTGGCCGTTTATGACACCAGAACTGCGTTGTCGGTCACCGCGGGCACACGGCATGTCCAATTGACGTACCGTCTGCTCGACCACTTCATAAATCACTCAACCGTATTTTTCGTCTGATTTCAGGCCATTCCAAAATCTTTCGGCCCGTTTGGACCACCCTCACGCGTGTTTACGAAGCGCGCGCATCACTTAAAACACGAATATTGAACCGTACCGCGCAAACCACACGTCCGATTGATGTGTCGTTTGCGCGTACACGTCACGAATAATAATTAGAATGTTTCACGGTGGTTTCAGCTCAATCTGAGGTCGTCCGCTATGAATTTGACCGTTGGATGCCCGTTTTGGCCGTTTATGACACCAGAACTGCGTTGTCGGTCACCGCGGGCACACGGCACGTCCGATTGACGTGCCGTCTGCTCGACCACTTCAGAAATCACTGTCCCGTATTTTTTGTCTGATTTCAGGCCATTCCGACTTCGTTCGGCCCGTTTGGACCCCCCTCACGCGCGTTTACGAAGCGCGCGCATCACTTAAAACACGAATATTGAGCTGTACCGCGCAAATCGCACGTCCGATTGACGTGTCGTCTGCGCGTACATGTCACGAATAATAATTAGAATGTTGCACGGTGGTTTCAGGTCAATCCGAGGTCGTCCGCTATGAATTTGACCGTTGGACGCCCGTTTTGGCCGTTTATGACACCAGAACTGCGTTGTCGGTCACCGCGGGCCCACGGCACGTCCGATTGACGTTCCGTCCGCTCGACCACTTCATAAATCACTCACCCGTATTTTTTCGTCTGATTTCAGGCCATTCCAAAATCGTTCGGCCCGTTTGGACCACCCTCACGCGCGTTTACGAAGCGCGCGCATCACTTAAAACACGAATATTGAGCCGTACCGCACAAACTGCACATCCGATTGACATTCCGTCTGCACGTACACGTCACGAATAATAATTAGAATGTTTCACGGTGGTTTCAGCTCAATCTGAGGTCGTCCGCTATGAATTTGACCGTTTGACGCCCGTTTTGGCCGTTTATGACACCAGAACTCCGTTGTCGGTCACCGCGGGCACATGGCACGTCCAATTGACGTGCTGTCTTCTCGACCACTTCAGAAATCACTCACCCGTATTTTTCGTCTGATTTCAGGTCATTCCGACTTCGTTCGGCCCATTTGGACCCCCCTCACGCGCGTTTACGAAGCGCGTGCATCACTTAAAATACAAATATTGAGTCGTACCGCACAAACCGCACGTCCGATTGACGTGCCGTCTGCGCGTACACGTCACGAATAATAATTAGAATGTTGAACGGTGGTTTCAGCTCAATCTGAGTTCGTCCGCTATGAATTTGACCGTTGGACGCCCGTTTTGGCCGTTTATGACACCAGAACTGCGTTGTCGGTCACCGCGGGAACACGGCACGTCCGATTGACGTGCCGTCTGCTCGACCACTTCAGAAATCACTCACTCGTATTTTTCATCTGATTTCAGGCCATTCCGACTTCGTTCGGCCCGTTTGGACCCCCCTCACGCGCGTTTACGAAGCGCACACATCACTTAAAACACGAATATTGAGCCGTACTGTGCAAACCGCACGTCCGATTGGCGTTTCGTCTGCGCGTACACATCACGAATAATAATTATAATGTTCCACGGTGTTTTCAGGTCAATCCGAGGTCGTCCGCAATGAATTTGACCGTTGGACGCCCGTTTTGGCCGTTTATGACACCAGAACTGCGTTGTCGGTCACCGCGGGCACACGGCACGTCCGATTGACGTGCCGTCTGCTCGACCACTTCAGAAATCACTCACCCGTATTTTTCGTCTGATTTCAGGCCATTCTGACTTCGTTCAGCCTGTTTGGACCCCCCTCACGCGCGTTTACGAAGTGCGCGCATCACTTAAAACACGAATATTGAGTCGTACCGCGCAAACCGCACGTCCGATTGGCGTGCCGTCTGCGCGTACACGTCACGAATAATAATTAAAATGTTGCACGGTGTTTTCAGGTCAATCCGAGGTCGTCTGCTATGAATTTGACCGTTTGACGCCCGTTTTGGCCGTTTATGACACCAGAACTGCGTTGTCGGTCACCGTGGGCACACGGCATGTACGATTGACATGCCGTCTGCTCAACCACTTCATAAATCACTCACCCATATTTTTATTCTGATTTCAGGCCATTCTGAAATCGTTCGGCCCGTTTGGACCACCCTCACGCGCGTTTACGAAGCGCGCGCATCACTTAAAACACGAATATTGAGCCGTACCGCGCAAACCGCACGTCCGATTGACGTGCCCTCTGCGCGTACACGTAACAAATAATAATGAGAATGTTTCACGATGGTTTCAGCTCAATCCGAGGTCGTCCGCTATGAATTTGACCGTTTGACGCCCGTTTTGGCCGTTTATGACACCAGAACTGTGTTGTCGGTCACCGCGGGCACATGGCACGTCCAATTGACGTGTCGTCTACTCGACCACTTCATAAATTACTCACTCATATTTTTCATCTGATTTCAGGCCATTTCGACTTCGTTTGGCCCATTTGGACCCCCCTCACGCGCGTTTACGAAGCCCGCACATCACTTAAAATACGAATATTGAGTCGTACCGCGCAAACCGCACGTCCGATTGATGTTCCGTCTGCGCGTACACGTCAAGAATAATAATTAGAATGTTTCACGGTGGTTTCAGCTCAATCTGAGGTCGTCCTCTATGAATTTGACCGTTGGACGCCCGTTTTGGCCGTTTATGACACCAGAACTGCGTTGTCGGTCACCGCAGGCACACGGCACGTCCGATTGACGTGCCGTCTGCTCGACCACTTCATAAATCACTCTCCCGTATTTGTCGTCTGATTTCAGGCCATTCCGACTTCGTTCGGCCCGTTTGGACCCCCCTCACGCGCGTTTACGAAGTGCGCGCATCACTTAAAACACGAATATTGAGTCGTACCGCGCAAAACGCACGTCTGATTGACGTGCCGTCTGCGCGTACACGTCACGAATAATAATTAGAATGTTTCACGGTGGTTTCAGCTCAATCCGGAGACGTGGTGTGGCCGTAACCACTCAAAGTGTCCGTCTTTTGTTTCAAAAGGACGTCATTTTAAGTGAAAAGAATCAACTGACATACGGAAAACCGACCAAACACATTCCGAATCTGTTGATAATTTATCCCAACAATCCATGGGTCATATGTGACGTGTATGAGCCAACCCGGGATGAATCTGAGTCGCGGTGTGGCCAGGATAAGTCTAAGTGACTCTCTTTTGTTTAAAATGGACACCATTTTAAGTACATACGGAAAAATGACCAAACGGATTCGGTTTCCATTGAAACTTTAGGAGAACGATCCATGGGTCTTATGTGACGTGTACGAATCATCCCCGATTCAATCCGACATGCGGTGCGGCTGACACCACTCAAAGTGTCTGTCTTTTGTTTCAAAAGGACGTCATTTTAAGTGAAAGGCATCAACTGACATACGGAAGAATGACCAAACGCATTCGGATTCTATCGATACTTTAGCACAACGATCCATGAGTCATATGTGACGTGTACAAGTCAACCCCGTCTTAATCCGAGACGCGGTGTGGCCGACACCACTCTAACTCTGTCTCTTTTGTTTAAAATGGACATGATTATAAATGAAAAGAACAACCGGCATACGCAAAACCGACCAAACGCATTCGTAATCTTTTGATAATTTATCACAACGATCCATGGGTCATATGTGACATGTACGAGCCAAACCGGGATGAATCTGAGTCGCGGTGTGGTCAGGATTACTCTAAGTGTCACTCTTTTGTTTAAAATGGACAACATTTTAAGTACATGCGGAAAACCGACCAAACGCATTCGGTTTCCATTTAAACTTTAGGAGAACGATCCATGGGTCATATGTGACGTGTACGAATCAACCCCGCCTCAATTGGAGACATGGTGTGGTCGGCACCACTCATAGTGTCCGTCTTTTGTTTCAAAAGGACGTCATTTTAAGTGAAAAACATCAACTGGCATACGGAAAACCGACCAAACGTATTCGGATTGTGTCGATACTTTAGCACAACGATCCATGGGTCAAATGTGACGTGTACGAGTCAACCCCACCTCAATCTGAGGTGCGGTGTGGCCGGTATCACTTCAGGTGTATGTATTTTGTTTAAAATGGACATCATTTGAGGTAAAAATATATGGTATAGAAAAAACCGATCAAATTATGAATTGAATTTCGGATTCCACATATAATTGTCATCTAAATTTTAAAATGAATTCTAAATGAATTGTGTATGTTTATAATTATGTTATGAATTCTACTTTAATTATGGATGTGTATATTTTCAGGATTCATTATATGTGTTGGTTGGTTGGTTTTCATTATTTGTATGTGTTGGTTTGTTCTCTATATGTATGCATTATATGTGTTATAGGTACAATAATTGGATTGAAAAATGAATTGAAAACGAGGGCATAATTGGATTGAAAATTGAATTGAAACCGAGGGTGAATGCCCAAAAACTAGACCTGCTGTGCAAATTGCAGGCTGCTGTGCAGCAAAGCCTATGCCAACTGTTTTCAAACCGTTGGCATAGGCTCTATGTAGCTGTTTTTACCAACGGTTCCTTGAACCGTTGGTAAAAACACCCTATCCCAACGGTTTGAAACCGTTGGGATACCCTGTTGCATGGTTGTTTTTTCCAACGGTTCTATGAACCGTTGGTAAAAACCTTTCCCAACGGTTTGTAAACCGTTGGGAAAGAAAATTATCTGTTGATTTACCAACGGGCCAAACCGTTGGGATAGGTTGATTTTTTCTGACCTATCCCAACGGTTCTGTGTAAACCGTTGGGAAAAGCCTTTCCCAATGGCTTACTTCCCCACGGTTTGCAGAACCGTTGGTATAACATATACCAACAGTTCTGCAGCCTTTCCCAACGGTTCTAAACCGTTGGGAAATGCTGGATTTCTAGTAGTGTATTATTAAAACCAAAGAATGTGACAACATGTCACTTTCTTAAATCTTATAAGTATAATAATTTTAATTTAGTGATAAACTTCATTAAACTTCGAACATGAATAGTCTCCAGAAATCTAATACAATTATCTACATCATAGGAATTTATTTAGAATTTTTAGGGATTAAATAATTATCATTTATTATGACACAAATACGATGCAGTAATTATCTTATTAATGAAATATTGACATAATTGATGTTATAAATACCAAAATAAATGTAATTTAAAACTTTTTTTGAATTCAATTAATTTTATAGGTTAATATGACATGTTATTATTGATTTAATTAACTTTTTTTGAACTAATCATTCTGTTATGATTTTTACCAAAATCAATTACTAAATAGTGTCAAAATTGACATAAAATAGTTTTTAAAACAAATATTATATTATTAATTGTTATTTTATTCCTAAAAATCTAATATTCGGCCAAATGATTTAGATAAGGATATATATATTAATAATAAACAACTTGGGGTTCGTTTGGCTTCTTATAGTATGTTTATTAACCTTATAGTGTAAGAACACAAAAAGACACGGTAAAAATAAAATTATCTAACTTAAAGTTAAAACTAAATGATAAGGTTAAAATAGTGAACTAAACATGTAAAAATTCTATTGTATGAGATTATTTCGAACCATCCCCACCTTAGCTTCTAAATAACTCAATTTGGAGCTATTTACAATCGAATCTGGCTTTATAATAAAATAATATTTTTAGTTATTCCAAAGCTGCCTCTCTCCTCCCTTATAAAAGGGCACCCCTCCCTCTCTTCCTCACACCACTTTGAGACTTAAAGATCGGCCAACCTCTGCCAAATTCTCTTCTCCACTTCCCTAGAAACATCCTAGAGGTTCTGGTCTTCCTAAAAGACCAATTTTAGTGCCCTAAGAGGAGGTCTCAAAGAGGCGCTTCAAAGAAGAGGTAATTTCCGTTACCGATTCTTTCACCTTTATTTATTCTTCCACTTCTTCTTCTTAGGTTGTTTCATTATGAAGTAATAAAATCAGTATCAATCATATACTTATATGTTATTATAAGTATGAAACAACCCTATTTCACCATCTATCCATCCTACGGAAAATGAAATCACCACGCGTGCGTACGTACGGAATACCGTCTCCACGCCGTGGTGAAATATATTTTCCACCACCACCTTACTTGGATGGGTATAATGGTGTAAATAATAACTATATATAAATAATTTAAAGTGATATTGATTCTGAAATAGTATACATATACTCCAATACAGTCCCACGATCATGAGAACGATATCATCGCTCGTGCGTACGTACGGACTACCGTTTCCACGACGCGATGAGATTCATTCTCCACTTTAACCATTCATGAATGATTATAAAGTATATATAATAAGTAATCATGAAATATATTACATAATAATGATACTGGATTTATGTGTATATATATGTATGTCATCTACTTAATTCCATTCAACTCAATAAGGAAACGAAAACAGCGTTCATGCGTACGTACGGCCCACCGTCTCCATGAACGGTGTATTTATTTCCATTTACTTATTTATTATATATATGTATATTCTGAATATATATTATATATAAATCATGTTTTATATTCTGGAATTAAGTAATCATGATCTATGTAATCATATGAATAATTACAAGTCAAAACACGAACGACAAATGAAACAATTTTACCCAAAACGCTCTTTAACATGGAATTTACAAAAGAACGCGTAAAATAAAGTCATAAGTGAACCATATATGATATCATAACAATGAGTATGATTATGGAATAAGTCAATAACATTATTTAAATCATTATACAGGAGGTTCGGACAATTACGAAACAAATCGGACCTAAGGTAAGGGAAATATCACAATCTCATTTTTATCCGAGATTGTTTATACTTTGGCATTTACCGGGGTGTATTTTATCATCCACATCCATGTTTCCTCAATATGTAATATTTATATCCTTATAAAATATTTTATATCCAATTTTACCCTTTGGTGAGTTTTTAGTAAAAGATATGAAAGGAATCTTTTGTCGTTTTTCGTACGAGGTACTTTTTGAGTTTTCCGACAAAAGTACGAGAAGAATGTTTTATTTTAACTTATACGGCATGAATGGATTTTTAAAACAATATTTCCAAGGACCTTACCTTACAAGTTTTCAAGTTTATTTTTAATCAACTTATTTTAGTTATAATTTTATAACATGTTAAGAAAGGAAAAGTTTTTTTGAAGTTGAAAGGATATTTTCCTCAAGAATGGAGTTCAAGTGTTTTATCAAAATTATTTTCCATCTAAGATAATAAAGGGTTCTGTTTCTATCCCTATTATTACATTGATTTGATTATGTTGTGATGGAATTATATTTATTAATTCCTTTATCTTATATGAATTGTTTTATGATGTCACGATGTTTAAGATTCCCATTTTTATTACATGGGTTATACAATGATATATGATTTATGATTTTGTGGAACACATAAGAATGGTATCATTATGAGATGGGTGGGACCTATATCTCCCTCAAATGCATTGGGTAAAGATTTTATATCTCATGAGATAGACATGGCTGGAACGGTAGGTTATACCGGTTCAGTGAAACAGGACTGAAACGAGGAGTGAACTCGGTTCAGAAATGGACTTTGTCCACTAAGATAGTCTTGGAAATGAGTCTTAAATAATAAGAAATGATTATCTATGATTATGTGTGTATCCCACAAAGTTTCATGTTTTAATTTATGATTATTGGGATTACATTTCACTACTATGATTTATCCCATGTTATGAAATTATGATCTCTTTTGCAGGTTAAGATTTCCAAAAGATATGTTCTTATGAATATGATGTGATTGGTATTTATTTTGTTTACCCTTACTGAGCATTTGAGCTCACCCTTTTATGTTTTCTTTTCCCCAGGATATAATTAAAGGTTTTAGGTAAGAAAAAAAAGAAGATCTTTATGGGAGATGTTGAAGATCTTTCACCACGATTAGAAGATTATATTCCGAGTTTCCAAAGACACTAAACTTTACGATCCTTGTGTGTGTGTTTTTTTAATGTACTAAGTATTCCACAAAAGTAATTTAATGTCCATGTACGCTAATCTTCGGGTCTCTACAGTTGGTATCAGAGAAAAGGTTTAGTCAACCTTTGGAAACTAGGATGCGAAAACGTTAGTGAGATCCCTAGAGATATTTCTAAGGTATGTTTAGGGATGTCCCTAAGGATAAGTATACATATAGGATATAGTCCTAGAACTATGGTAACCATATTAGATTAAACCAAAGATGTTAGATATTGAAGTTACTCCCCCTTTATTATGATTTTTGCCTCTCACACTATTCTTTTTGGGTTTTAGAAAATGGCTGGAAACAAGATGATTCACGATAATGGAGGATATGATGGACAATGGAATGATATTCTTCATGAGAAACCAAATGAAATAGGATTTGGAAGTCCAAACATCATTATTATGCCGAATCAGCAATCTCATAATATGATCAATAAAGTAAAATTTGGTAAGTTTCATGACTCGGCTAATAAGAGAAAGATGGAGTTTCATGATGATCATAGAGGAAAGAAAGTTCAATTTCACCTATGTAAATCATGTGGGAAGAGGCATCAAGGAGAATGTTTCAAAGGAAATGGAAGATGCTTTGGGTGTAGAAAAGAAGGACACAAAGCCAGTAAGTGCAAAGGAAAAGGTTCAGTTAACACCAGGGATGAGGATAATGGTATTTCTATGACATCAACAATGGTTAAATGTTTTAAATGTGGAATGTACGGGCATTATGAAAACCAATGCCCTAAGGGAAAGTCTCATGAAGAGAATCAGTATGGTCGTATGGGTAGTATTTATATTGATGATGATGAAGAGACTACAAATGATATGTGAGATGAAAGAATTGTTGAAGCTCGTTCAATGGTTTAAGAATGTAGTGGAATGATTACATGTTTATCATGTGTAATGTTGTATAAGTAATCTCATGGTACTATGGAATAAAGAGACATCTAAGGATTGTTACACTGTTGTCTTTCCTTGAGTTTTGAAAGTGTATGATTAATGGTACCAGTATCCATGAAAGGTTATTCAGGTATTTATGGAATGTAGACGATATGCGCATAATGAAGGGATAAGGAGAAAATTAAATGTTTGATAGTATTCATGAGCACATGATTGATATAAGGAGAAGGTTATATCATGGTTTGAGTATATAGAATTTTTGGATTTTGGTATGTGGAAAGAGTTAAATTTTTATTGCATTCATGTTTTCACTAAGGTTCAATGGGTATTCATTCTTCAAGGGAATACATGATTAAGGTATTCACATGTTTGTAATTTGACCAACAAGACATATATTATGATATATGGGGATCAACGATGGTATTAAATATCTGGTAATCATTTTCACTATATTATGAGAGTGAACTGCAGTATTATGGATAAGCCTAAAGATTGGAATGGATTATGTTGGACATAAGTTAGTATTGTTTAAGGATAGAATTTTTTTTCGATATTGTTGATGGGATGTTATAGTAATATATCTTTATAAAAAGGACAACCTGCAGGATGGGCGACAACCCATCGCGTCGGACAAGGCTGTGGGAATCGAACCCAAAACTGAAGTGTGACTGGCCTTTATCGCCTACCACTGGCCTACAGGAAGTCCCTGGTTAGTAGAAACTAGTTTTATTTTATTAAGCGGTATGATATATGAAGTATAAGTTCATTTTTGGAACCATATACGATTAATCTAACCATAAGATGGACTTATAACTTTTGCTAACCTTTTGTTTGAAAGAGATGGAATGACCCATCATTCTATCACATGATCTACTAACACATCACGAATAACAAATTTAACTTCATTTCTTTAAGGGATGAAGTGGAAATTGTTCAATTCACGAACAATAGTGAGATTGTTCCAAAATCATGCAAGTATTTATTTTAATTCATCAACTTTAGGGAAATGATCTTGAAAACCAAAATTTTTGTCCTAGTTCCCTTATATCTGATGAATCAGATGGTACCTTAGATCATCGCAAATCAATAGCTTTGTGATTGTTGGCTTTTTCATAGCCATGTTCTCTACCACTCTCCATCAGAACTTGATGGTTAGATTTTTCTTCCATATCCATATTTTCACCTATGTTATCCTACGTGGAAACCCAGTGATGAGTTAATTTGGGTAACCATTACATTTCATACTTTAGTTTTTAAATCCATTTTTTGGTATTCCTTTTTACGATGTGGGTTTCTATTAAACAAACTTTCAAGTAGTAAACCATTTATAACCCCGACGAATTTCGAGGGCGAAATTCATTTTAAGGGGGGTAGAATGTAACACCCCGAGATTTTATGAAAAATATTCTTTTAATTTCATTAATGTCTTGTGTTGTATGCTATACCAAGATTACCTTTCACTATATGCAACACCGTATTAGCTTGCAGTATACGCAACATTATTCTTGGATCGTGTTACACACAATTTTGATAATAGTTATTCTATGCAACATTGAGTATATATATATATATATTCAATGTATAAATGAAATATGGTTGGATTATGTTATACGAAACAATGAAGGATTCTTTCACAACACGCAACCCTGACTTGGCTTGCATTACACGCAATCGCGACCTTCCTCGATAGCGTGTGTTGTACGCAATACCGGGTTTTACTAAACAACGATATATTATTATAATATTATTATGAACTAGCCATTATGAATAGTATTAACTAAATTTTTAATTTTATAACATTATTATTCATCTTACAAATTTTCTAGAACATGGTATAAGAACAAAATAAATTTTTCAGGTAAAATAAGTATTTTTCAAAAAATGCAGTTTTGCCACCTTTTGATGGCGCACCCACTTTAAATTTAGTTTTTGACATGTTTATAAGTTAAATTTGACAAAATAAAATTCTTCTTTGGAATCAAGAAAAAAAAATTTTACTTTGGATAAATTTTTCGTATTATTCTGATGACTTTCATATTTTAATGAATAGTAAAAACACGCTATATTTTAATTAAAAACAACTTTTTTCATCGTAATATCTTATGTGGTTAAATTATAATATTGAATGGTTTTAAAGTATAAATAGAATATATTTTTACCATTTAATATAATGTATGTCATTATCATTGATTCTACCTTGAATTCATAGGATAAATCAATTCAATCTTTTGCAATGTTTTAAAGAAAAACCTGTTTCCTTTCGACAACGGGATTAATTTTAATTTAATTTCTGCAACTTTTTTGTATTTAATTTGGAAAAATGGATTCCATAATTAGAATCAGTGGGTCCAAATTATGTTAATAGGCTACTTTTTATTTTTGGGAATTATGAATAGTAACTATGGTAAATTTTATTTACCATAGTTAAAGGTAAATCGGGTAATTAAGGGTAAATATAATATTATAAAATTACCCTAACACATGTAAAAAATCCTATAAGATGACTACAAGTTGACCCATATCACCTAAGGGTCAGATTAGATTCATTTAATGGACTTTGTTCCATGAAAATAATTTAATTATTATTAAAACCAAAGAATGTGACAACATGTCACTTTCTTAAATCTTATAAGTATAATAATTTTAATTTAGTGATAAACTTCATGAAACTTAGAACATGAATAGTCAACATAAATCTAATACAATTATCTACATCATAGGAATTTATTTAGAATTTTTAGGGATTAAATAATTATCATTTATTATGACACAAATATGATGCAGTAATTATCTTATTAATGAAGTATTGACATAATTGATGTTATAAATACCCAAATAAATGTAATTTAAGACTTTTTATGAATTAAATTAATTTTATAGGTTAATATGACATGTTAGTATTGATTTAATTAACTTTTTTCGAACTAATCATTCTGTTATGATTTTCACAAAAATCAATTACTAAATAGTGTCAAAATTGACATAAAATAGTTTTTAAAACAAATATTATATTATTAATTGTTATTTTATTCCTAAAAATCTAAGATTAGGCCAAATGACTTAGATAAGAATATATATATTAATAATAAACAACTTGCGGTTCGTTTGGCTTCTTATAGTATGTTTATTAACCTTATAGTGTAAGAACACAAAAAGACACGGTAAAAGTAAAATTATCTAACTTAAAGTTAAAACTAAATGATAAGGTTAAAATAGTGAACTAAACATGTCCAAATTCTATTGGATGAGATTATTTCGACCCATCACCACCTTATATTTGAAATAACTCAATTTGGAGCTATTTAAAATAGAATTTGTCTTTATAATAAAATAATATTTTTTGTTATTCCAAAGGTGCCTCTCTCCTCCCTTATAAAAGGGCACCCCCTCCCTCTCTTCCTCACACCACATTGAGCCTTCAATCTCGGCCAACCTCTGCCAAATTCTCTTCTCCACTTCCCTAGAAACATCCTAGAGGTTCTGGTCTTCCTCAAAGACCAATTTTAGTTCCCTAAGAGGAGGTCTCAAAGAGGCGCTTCAAAGAAGAGGTAATTTCCGTTACCGATTCTTTCACCTTTATTTCTTCTTCCAATTCTTCTTCTTAGGTTGTTTCATTATGAAGTAATAACATCAGTATCAATCATATACTGATATGTTATTATAAGTATGAAACAACCCTATTTCACCATCTATCCATCCTACATAAAACGAAATCACCACGCGTGCGTACGTACGGAATACCGTCTCCACGCCGTGGTGAAATCTATTTTCCACCACCACCTTACTTGGATGGGTATAATGGTGTAAATAATAACTATATATGAATATTTTAAAGTGATATTGATTCTGAAATAGTATACATACACTCCAATACAGTCCCACGATCATGAGAACGATATCATCGCTCGTGCGTACGTACGGACTACCGTCTCCACGACGCGATGAGATTCATTCTCCACTTTAACCATTCATGAATGATTATAAAGTATATATAATAAGTAATCATGAAATATATGACATAATAATGATACAGGATTTATGTGTATATATATGTATGTCATCTACTTAATTCCATTCAACTCAATAAGGAAACAAAAACAGCGTTCATGCGTACGTACGACCTACCGTCTCCATGAACGGTGTATTTCTTTCCATTTAATGATTTATTATATATATGTATATTCTGAATATATATTATATATAAATCATGTTTTATATTTTGGAATTAAGTAATCATGATCTAAGTAATCATATTAATAATTACAAGTCAAAACACGGACGACAAATGAAACAATTTTACCCAAAACACTCTTTAACATGGAATTTGCAAAAGAACGGGTAAAATAAAGTCATAAGTGAACCATATATGATATCATAAAAATGAGTATGATTCTGGAATAAGTAAATAACATTATTTAAATCAGTATACATGACATTCGGACAATTACGAAGCAAATCGGACCTAAGGTAAGGGAAATATCACAATCTCATTTTTATCCGAGATTGTTTATACTTTGGCATTTACTGGGGTGTATTTTATCATCCACATACATGTTTCCTCAATATGTAATATTTATATCCTTATACAATAGTTTATATCCAATTTTACCCTTTGGTGAGTTTTTAGTAAAAGATATGAAAGGAATCTTTTGTCGTTTTTCGTACGAGGTACTTTTTGAGTTTTCCGACAAAAGTACGAGAAGAATATTTTCTTTTAACTTATACGGCATGAATGGATTTTTAAAACAATATTTCCAAGAACCTTCCCTTACAAGTTTTCAAGTTTATTTTTAATCAACTTCTTTTAGTTAGAATTTTATAACATGTTAAGAAAGGAAAAGTGTTTTTGAAGTTGAAAGGATATTTTCCTCAAGAATGGAGTTCAAGTGTTTTATCAAAATTATTTTCCATCTAAGATAATAAAGGGTTCTGTTTCCATCCCTATTATTACATTGATTTGATTATGTTGTGATGGAATTATATTTATGAATTCCTTTATCTTATATGAATTGTTTTATGATGTCACGATGTTTAAGATTCCCATTTTTATTACATGGGTTATACAATGATATATGATTTATGATTTTGTGGCACACATAAGAATGGTATCATTATGAGATGGGTGGGACCTATATCTCCCTCCAATGCATTGGGTAAAGATTTTATATCTCATGATATAGACATGGCTGGAACGGTATGTTATACCGGTTCAGTGAAACAGGACTGAAACGAGGAGTGAACTCGGTTCAGAAATGGACTTTGTCCACTAAGATAGTCTTGGAAATGAGTCTTGACTAATAAGAAATGATTCTCTATGATTATGTGTGTATCCCACAAAGTTTAATGTTTTAATTTATGATTATTGGGATTACATTTCACTACTATGATTTATCCCATGTTATGAAATTATGATCTCTTTTGCAGGTTAAGATTTCCAAAAGATATGTTCTTATGAATATGATGTGATTGATATTTATTTTGTTTACCCTTAATGAGCATTTGAGCTCACCCTCTTATGTTTTATTTTCCCCAGGATATAAAGAAAGGTTTTAGGTAAGAAAAAAAAAGAAGATCTTTATGGGAGATGTTGAAGATCTTTCACCATGATTAGAAGATTATATTTCGAGTTTCCAAAGACACTAAACTTTACGGTCCTTGTGTGTGTGTTTTTGTAATGTACTAAGTATTCCGCAAAAGTAATGTAATGTCCATGTACGCTAAGCTTCGGGTCTCTACATGGAGGTCCGGTATAGTTTCGATGTATGTGCCCATTTATGATATGCATGCAGAAATTGAAGAAAAAAGTATGTAACAAAGCATCAGTTGAAGGATCAATTGCTGAAGATTATTTGTAAGAGAAAATTTCTTTTTTATGCTCTCATTATTTTGAATCTAAAAATCCCTCAAAAAACAACCACATGGGATGGAACTAGGGGAATATTTCTTATGAAATTGAGAATCAATTATCAGTTTTTAGTCAGCTAGATCTTGGCTTTGGTGGATTTTATGAATAATGGATTTTAGATGATGAACATCAAATAGCTCATACATATGTTCTGCTCAACTATGAAGAAATGAAATAATTTATATTGTGAGTGCTTCTATCACTTAATCTATAATTTATGTTTCAAAAAGTAAACTTATTTTATTTGTAGGTTATATGATAATCATATCAAGAAACATCTTCCACAAATTACAGCAGCTGCTCTTGAAGAACACCGACAAAAAAAATTCTCAATGGTTTCAAAAACTGGTAACATAAATTATTTATGGTTTAACATATCAATTAAGTTTATTATTTATTATATTGGTAATTGTTTTACAAATTTTGAGGTGTCTCAACATTCTGATCAAATTGATAAGCGACTGTGTATATTGAGTAACCCACCATCTAAAATGGTTAAATATTTTAATTCATATGTGGTGATTGGTTTTTGATTTCATACACGTGCATATGGGGAATCAAAAAAACAATGAAGAATGGATTTTTCTTGAGAGGATCACATCATAGAGAAACTGAAGTTTACTTTTATGACATAATGGATGAAATTATTTAACTGTGTTATCTAGGACAGAATTACATAACGATGTTTAAATGTCAGTGGTTAGATACTGAGAGAGGAATGTGTGTTCATCTTACTCATGGAATTGTGAATATTAAATATAAAAGTCTTATTGTAGTAAATGAACCATTTTTATTAGATCAATAGGCACATAAAATTTATTACGCAATTTATTGTGCTACTTCAAGAGACCTGAGTGATTGGTGGAGCATAATAAAAATAAAATCTCGGGAATATCAGTTTACTCAAACTGAATGTGGTTCCGCTAAAGTGTAAGGAATTGAAATTTTTCAAGAGACTACTCAAAATCCATCTTTTTTACAAATAGACTTGAATATTGATGATGACACCCCACAATTAAGGGTCAATGGTGATGATGATGCTAATGTTGTTACAGGTTAATTTGAAATGGCAAGAGATGATGAAATTGAAACTCATATAGATATTGATGATTCTGAGGAAGAATATGAAGACATTTACATTGTCAGATATGAAGATGATGATGAAGGTGAACATTGACACAGTTAAATGATGGTTATAATCATAACTAATATATATCTATATAAAATACTTATTTTCAACTATTTGCTAACAATAATTATTTTATGATTCAGATGGACCCTGATCTATTTCATGAGTTGGAGGAGGCTCAGCTACCTTTAGATGAGGAGGATTTGGGATCATCCGACCCTCATCCTTTTGGCGATTTAGGGGGTACGTGAAGGGGTCGTGGTCTTGTGTGACTGATGATTTATGACCCTATCCCTAAGTGAATTCTATGTATTGACTTTGATCCATGCATATTGAGTTATGGTAACCTGTGTATTTTAGTTAGAATTAATTAATTAATTTATATACTAATTGTTTGATTATTTATTCTTTTTTCACAGTTTTGCGCATGTAGCTGTTGGAAAGAGGAGCGCTATATTTCACAATTATTTTTCTTAGCCATGGATCACATAAGAACATATTCCCATCGATGTACATCTCGGCATGTTCGATCATTGGCTAGTACGTAAATAAATAATATTTATTTGAAAATTTATTTCATCTATAACTTGATATGATAAATTATTTATAGGTTTTTTGGTATCCCATCAATGATAGCATGCGTGATGCTATCCACGTGGCATGGGAGATGTCTATGCATGACTGTTTCCGTCAGTTTTTGCACAATTTGAGAAGGATGACCATTAAGAAAGAAGGAGTGACAATATTTGATGAGTCATGTAGAACCCACCGACCAGAGTACCTTTCATATAACGTTTTGGATGGATTATTTTCACACTGGTTGGGTGGTGGATTTCAGAGGAGATCTTCATTGGGTTGGTAGAATCGGGGGAGAAAGGAGGTGACACATCGAGCTGGTAGCTGTACATTTAGTACGCATAGAAGCATCTGGTAAGTATATTTGTTAAATATTTTATATAAATTTAAATATAAACAGTTTATTTTATATTCATATAGGCATTTGAGCATCTTGATATTACACAGTACAACGTTTATCGGAGGATGTACAATGATCCAGCCACTTGAGAAATTAGAGGTGATCGCCAATGTCGGATTGTGGTCAGTATTATTATTTTTAGTTTGAAAATTAACTACATATAATATTATTACTATTTTAATTTTAATTTGGAATTGAAAGTGTCTTATGAGGCCGTGAACTCTCAAACACAGGCTAAGTGTTAGGCCGAGATGGCTGATCAGACCGGTGCCCACCATTTTGATGAGGCGTCATTGATGCAGGCGACCCAGTATGGCTTCGAGAAGGGATGAATAGTTTGTATCGGCTCTCATTTGACTCTTGGGACTTATTATGGTACTGCTGCGATGTCGGCGTCCAGATTGAGAGGAGCTCGTGGAGAGACATCATCTTCTGGATCACAGTATCAGGAGAAGTTGCGAGCTCATAGTGAGCATATAGAGAGTTTGCAGAAGCAGGATGAAGAGATGCGTCGGCAGCAGCAACAGTAGCACAAGGAGGATATGCGTCGATGGTAGCAGCAGTATCAACATGAGGAGGATATGCGTTGATGGTAGCAGCAGCAACAACAACATGAGGAGAAGATGCATCAATGGCAGAAGTAGCATCATGAGCAGATGGAGTACATGTACCGTATAACTCATAGTTTAGGGATGAAGTTTTCTCCACCATCTCTTACAGCTCATCCACTTCCTCCAAAAGACTATCCTCCAGTAATTTTTTTGTTATGTTAAAAACATTTGAATTCAATATTTGTTGTAATATGAACTATTTACAGTTTCTGTATTTTATATTGGTGCGTATATTGCATAATTTTTTTATTTTTAATATTTAATTATTTAATTATTTATTATTAGTATTATATTTTTTAATGTTTGTTTATTTTAATAATAATAATAATATTTTATGAATTTTTTATATTTTTTGTGAATATTGAGAACTTTAATATTTTTTATTTTTTTATTATTTTAATAATATTAATATTATTTTTTCATTAATCATAATTTTATTAAATATATATTTTTTTATTTTATTTAGTATTTGCGGTGGGGCTTGTTGCGATGGGACCCCGTCGCAAATAGTTTATATATATATATTTTAAAAACTATTTGTGATAGGGCGACGGGCCCATCACAAATATTATTTGTGACGGGCCCGTCGCAAAAAGATTATATATATACATATATAATGTATATAATCAGAGACTTATTTGCTCCAGACCCGTCACAAAAAGTTTATATATATAATGTGTATAATAAGAGACTTATTTGCAACGGTCCCATTACAAAAAATACTATCTACGATGATGTTTTCTTCAATGGGCTATTTGTGACGGGACCCCGTCGCATATACCTCAAATTCCAGTAGTGAAAGTAGCCGTTTAAAAAGCAGTTATGAATAGTGTTAACCACATTTTGAAATTTTATTAAAAAATATTTAAAATAGAATTCATTTTTGAATTTGGATTATGAAAATTAGCTTAGGGTTCAATTTTGGTAATTTTATGAAAAGTTTCAATTTTTTATGAATAGTGAAAAATCCTGCATTTTAATTCAAAACTGTCTTTTCATCTAATTTATTTATATAGTTAGACTATATTCTAATTGTTTTTAAAGTTTAATTGGATTAATATTTTATCATTTAATCCAATTATGGTCATTGTAAGTAATTTCACATTTAAATTGTACATAAACACATGGCAATATTTTGATAGTTTTTACTTCTTAAAAACCTACTTTCTGGTTTTGACAACGAGAATTAATTTTAAATTAATTACAGAAATTTTTTTGTTTTGAATTTGGAAAAATTAATTCTATATTTGGAATCATAAGGTCCAAATTTTTTAAATAGTTACCTTTAAGTTTTTGACATTATGAATAGTAACTTCAGTAATTATTTTTATTTACCATGGTTAAAGGTTAAATTTGGTAAATAAGGGTGAAAAATAATATTATAATTATATTAAACTACCGTAACACATATAATAATCCTAATTGATGAGAAATTTACGACCATGGGCATCCTTGGGTCGATTTTGGAACCCCATGGAGCCACTTGGGTGTGATAATGACATGTTATAAGAATTAATTTAAAGTAAAGAGAAATATATCATAAACATGTATCTTTTACTAAAATAAATTTAATATAGGGTTATATAACTGATATCTTTGACTATAAATAGTATTTATAAATCTAAAAATATTTCCTACATCATTATATTTTATTTATATTTTTTATATATTAAATAAATAAATTTATTTATGACACAATGATGATGTAGTGATTACCTTATTAATGAAAGATTCAAATAAAGGATATTAAAAATATTACAATAAATGTAATTTGACCATTTTTATGCCATCCAAAAAATTTATGGATTATATTGACATATTAAATTCGATTTAATGCCTTTGGATTGAAGAAATCAAGTTTTTATGGCTTTAACAAAAATCAATTACTAAATAGTGTCGAAATTGACATAAATGAGTTTTTAAAACAAATACTATTTTATTAAATTATATAATAGTCCTAAAAATATAATATTCTCCAAATTGACTTATATAATATTAAAAATGTTATTAATTATCCACTTGTGGTTCTCTTGGTTTTTTATTGTAACTATAATAACCATATGTTATGAAAATACAAGAAGACATGGTAAGAGTTAATGTTTTTAACTAAGGGTTAAAGCTAAAAGATAAGGTTAATTTTGTGATCTAAACTTGTCTAAAACATATTTTTTGAGACTATTTATAACCATTATCATCTTATACTATAAATATATTACTTTTGAACTATTATAATTCAAAAATCATTTTATAATAAAATAATATTTCAGGACTTTTCTAATGTGCCCCTCCTCCCTCTTATAAAAGGCCACCACCTCTACCCACATTATCACACATCTCAAGATCCTTGAACCATCCAAAATATTCTCAAATAGTCTCCAAAAATCCTAACTTACTCTTAGAATCCTTACCTTGTCCAGAAGAAAATTCAGGAAATCCTTTTGGCTCAAATCAAAAGAAGTTACCCGATTTAGAGGTAACGTCTTCTCTCAAGTTCCTTTCCTTTATTTTCCTTCTCCACTCTATATGCTCTTATTATTCTATGAATGTAACACCCCAAGCTTCCACGGTACATATCCCTTCGAATAATGCGATAGCGTGTGTTGTACGCAACCTCGAGTTCTAACACACACCACAACTAATTAAACTAGCCGTTGTGAATAGTAATACCTACTTTTTGAAATCATATATATTTTATATTTCAAAATGGACTTCATTTTTGGATTCGGAATATTGAAATTACCCTAGGGTGAAATTTTGGTACTTTTCGGATAACTTTTATATTTTGATGAATAGTGAAAATTACTAAATTTTAATTAAAAACAACTTTTTTAATCAAAATAATTAATATTGATAAATTATGAATTTGAGTGGTTTTAAAGTATATTTAGAATATATTTTTACCATTTAATTTAATGTTTGTCATTGGACATAATTTCACAATTAAACCAGACATAAACAAGTGTCAATCTTTTGATAGTTATTATCTCTTAAAAACACGTTTTTTATTTTAACAACGGGAATTAATTTTAAATTAATTTCTGCCACTTCTGTGTTTTGAATTTGGAAAAATGGATTACATATTTGGAATCAGGATGTCCAAATTATGTAAATAGGTAACTTTTATTTTTACACATTTTGAATAATTACTGCGGTAAATATTTTATTTACCATGGTTAAAGGGTAAATCCGGTAAATAAGGGTTAAAAAATAATATTATAATAATACAAAATTACCCTAAAACGTGTCCTAACCTTATTGGTGGACACATACCCGACCATGGGAATCCTTGGGTCGATTTGGGGACCCCTTTGAGCCACTTGTATGTGGTAGGGACACATTATATTAATAAAGTTAAAATAAAAATAAAAATGGCATAAGCTTACATCTTTTAGAAGAACAATTTTTACATAGGGTTATACTTGTTCGATTTTCGATTATAAATATTCGTTAGAAAGATAAAAAGATTTCCTACATAATTATATTTTATTTATAATTTTTAGACATAAAATAATTTAAATTATTAATGACACAATAATGATGCAATGTTTACCTCATTAATAAATCATTTAAATAAATAAGATTATAATGATTAAAATATTATCTAAAACCTGTCCAATTCTTATTGGTTGATGTTATTTAGAATATGAGTCATCTTATCTTAAACCTCAATGATTTTTGGACCATTATAAACCGAATATAATTATATTATAAAGTAATACTTTCACTCTTTCCTAAAGAGCCCCTCCTCTCCCTTATAAAAGGAGACCACTTCTACTCATTCCTCACACCTCTCAAGCCACTTGGCTCGTCCAAACCCTGCCCAAATAAGCTCCCCACATCCATCTCCTCCTCCTTGAAGCTTCCCCTTAGGCAGAAAGCATTTCAAGAAGTCCTTTGGTTCCAACCAAAGTGAGTTACCTAAATTAAAGGTAACGATTTCTCTTAAATTATTTTCATTTATTTTGCTTCTCCAACCCCCAAACTCTTTTTATTTCCTTTATTTTGTAACAACAAAAGTATCCTCAATATACTAGGATGTTTTTATAAGAATTATTCGAACTACACATACACACACCTCCATCTAATGGATGATGAACATAATGTTTCTGTGAATGGCAAACTAACGCCTCACGAAACGATGATTGTTCAAATACATCTTACCGCCTCTCATGGTGGCCATTATGATGGCACTGTAATTAAGTGTGATATTAATGATATATATTTTATATATAAGTTTCTGTAATTCCATTTTATTTCATACCATTATTCTTTTCATGTTGTATATACATACGATAATTTCATTTGAGGAAGTGCGGACTATCGCCCCCTTAAAATGATATGACTCATTCATACCACACATGGAACGTATAAAGAATGGTATTAATGAACATAAGTAACATATATAAAATATTATATTATACTGGAATAATAATATACCTATGTATCATTTGGATTCAATTCTTTTAAAATGAAAAATTAAATGGAAGTAGCGTTCGTGCGTACGTACGGACTACCGTCTCCACGAACACGGTGAGATCCATCCTCCATCGTATCCATTCAAGTCTTATTCTCATTTTAGGGTTAAAAATAATGTTAATATCATTCTGAGTATGAATAAGATATAATCTATCCATTACAAACATGTCTTACGTAACCAAACATTTAAGAAGAACGAATCGATTATCACCCGAAACGACGATAATACTAAGATATTATTAATAAAGCAATTTTAAAAGATCATATATGATATCATATTGATGTATATGATTATTGTATAATTTAATAACAATGTTTTAATTATTATACAGGAGGTTAACATACCATCGACTAAGGGAAAGTTCAAGGTAAGGGTTATTTCACAATCTCTTCATTATCTGAGGTTGTTTATATGTAATAATCTACTGGGATCTCTTTATCATCCACATCCATGTTCCTTAAAAATGTATTTCAAAACATTTTTATTATTTACAAGAATATGGGTTAAAGTCATTTATACCCTTGTTTGACTTTTTATAAGAGGAATCTTTCCGTCGTTTTCAAAACAAGGTCCTTTTAACCTTTTCGACAGAATTAAGGTAAGAATGTTTTTTTTAACTTATACGGCGAGTGCGGTTATTTTATGCCGTTATAAAATCTTCAAAGCTTCCCTTACAAGCTTATAAGAATATTTTCAAGAAAATGTTTTATTTTATATGGCTCTTAAATGATTTCAAAAATAGAAAGAGATATTTCTCTAAAAAGTGTTTTGATTTCATCTATGTCAACATCCTTTGATGGATTTTACGCTTATTTGAAGTTGATTTATTATGATACAAAACTTCTATATTGTATTGAAGGTTTTGTGATATGTTTGACTGTGGATGTGCTATTTTTATACCATTCATAGTTTATGGTGAAATTATTGACATTTCGTATGCTAGTTTTAATACGAATGTTTATGTTATGTTTAAACCTTTTCATATGGGAATGAATTGGACTTAATATGTGATGGGTGGAGCCCACTATAGCTCCTCGATGCATCGGTAGGTCTCATGAGGCAAACTAGTGTCTTGGCACAAGGCCTTGGCAAAATCTTATTTTTAGTCTTGGTACGAGGCCTTGACTATGTGGTTATGATAGTCTGGCATTATGCATTCCAACATTATGAAAGTGGTTAGTGATTTTGCATGTGATTATTAGATTAGTAGAATATCCATGTGAATGAGTAAATGGAATTATTTCTGTTTATTTATGTCATACAATGTTGAAAGTTCAAGTTTGAAAGGCTTTTGTTTTAGTTATACATTGCCTTAAATGTTTATTCTTATTTATGAATGTTTCCGCTATATTGTTATCCTTACTGGGCATTTGAGCTCACCCCTTTTCTATGTTTTATTTTTCCCAGGAAGTGAAAAGTAAATTATGAATGACCTGCAGGGATATTATGTGGGGATATGAGTGTGGATTATGGAGACATTATGTTATTGTAGTAGTTTTTTATTTTATTATGTAATGTAAAACTTATGAATATATCTAGTGTTTCCAAGGCTACTAAACCAATCGGTCTTTCGAGATTTGATCTTTCTTGTGATCATGCCAATGTTATGTAATAATGCACCGACTCTGGGTAACTAGGGTTAGGGCGTTACAGTTGGTATCATAGGATGTTTAGTACAAACCTTGGAAGCTAGATTTGAAAAAACTCTGATTAGAGCATGTAGACCTAAGATGAACTTTGAGGATTAGTATAGAAGAACTTCCTAGAATTTTGGTATTGTAGAGATTTTGTGAGTTTTCCGAGAAATACATCCCTGTCTGGATACGAGCAGGTAGAGGCGGCTCTGGCACAGATGTACCTAGGGGTAAAACCCGAAAACACCGCTTTGAGCTAGACTCGAACGGGAACTGGTGCACGACAACGGGCCTTGCTGCACTCTTGGTTACGACACTCCCGGGGGATATGCTTAGGATAACTCTCATTTTCTTTACAAATCATTATGAAGGGTTTATGAGTATATACTTCCTCAAAGAAAACATTTTTATGATTATGGATTATATCCATAAATAGTTAAATTTATGTTAAGTGTTTTATAAGTATGGGATTATGTATTTTGATTCATAAACTGATCTAGTTTATGACATTGTTTATAAATGGCGCCTAGTGGAAGAAATGGAAACCGTATCAATGCACGCACTCCATGTAGGGATTTCCCTCCTGCTCAAGATAATTATAGTGGGGCTGGTGATGCAACTGGTGCCGATCAGCTAATCACCATACTGGGACAACTTACTCAGGTTATGAATAATAACCTTACCCGTATGGAGCACCCTGATCCGCAGCGTGGAGGATCAATGTTAGATCTATTCATGAGGCAACAACCACAAATGTTCAATGGGAGTACAAATCCCTTAGTAGACGAGCAATGGATAAATTCCCTAGAGAAAATATTTCAGGCTTTGGGGAGCAGTGAAAGGGAAAAAGTTATCATGGCAGTTTACCGCCTCACTGGAGATGCTGATCAATGGTGGTCATTGATTCAAAACATGAAGGAAGATGATGAAGTATCAAATATGGAATGGAGGGAGTTCAAAGATCTGTTTTTAGAAAAATACTTCCCTCACGACCATCGAGCAGATATGGAAAGGCAATTTCTAAGTCTAAGACAGAAGGAGGATGAGAATGTCGCAAAGTATGAGGCTAACTTTACAAGGTTAACGAGGTATGCTGGAGATTATATTCGCAACCCAAGAAGTAAGATTGATCGTTTCTTTGATGGGTTAAAACCATTTCTCCGTCGAGCATTAGTCTCACAATCCTTTTCATCGTACGAAGACATTGTCTCATGTGCTATCAAGACCGAAAAGGAATTCTCTAAGTCCTATGACTTTAAAGCAAAGAAAGAGAAGAAGAGACCTGCTGATCAATCTAGGAATGGAAATAAGGAGAAGAAGGGAAAGGTTGAATATCCATCTTGTGGTAAATGCGGGTAGAAACATCCTGGTACTTGCTTGAAGGGAATGGGAGTCTGTTACAAGTGTGGTGAAAAAGGCCACCAAGCTCGTGATTGCAAGGGGAAGAAGGAAGCTACCAATGTTCAGTGCTACAATTGCAGGGAGATGGGGCATTATGAAAATGAATGTCCTAAGAGTCAGGAGAACTTACCTCAGAAAAGGCCAAGGGATCAAGGCCAGGCTTATGCTATCACTACTGCTGAGGTAGAAGCTCCGAAAGACGTGGTGGCAGGTAATTTAATGGTTTCCTCAAGTTTAGCAAATGCATTATTTGATTCTGGATCATCGCATTGTTTCATATCTTCCCAGTTTGATAAGAAAATTAGATATTTCCAATTTGATTTAATAAGGGAGTTGTTAGTTAAAACTCCTAAGGGAAGTATCATTGCAACAAAGTTTTGTGAATCAGTCCCCATTAGAGCACATAAATTTTCTTTATCTGCTGATCTCATCGTCATACCTATGATTGAGTTTGATATAATCCTCGGTATGGATTGGATTTCGGACTATGATGCGAAGATTTATTGTAAGAAGAAAGAGGTTATGATTCTTGATGATAATGATAAGGAACACCTTATCTTTAGAGCAGAATCGTCACCACCTAATTCTTATTTAGATCCACCCCCAGTAGCTCAACTTAATTCAATTATTGGGGAGGAAGAGAATGAAATAACTGTCGGTGAGGAAAGGAATGTTCAAATAGAGGATGTACCTGTTGTGAAAGAATTTGTAGATGTATTTCCGGAAGATTTACCTGGACATCCTCCAGAACGAGAAGTTGAGTTTTCCATTGATTTGATTCCTGGATCAAGGCCTATATCAAAGACCCCTTATAGAATGGCCACTGTAGAATTAGTTGAACTAAAGAAACAACTAGAGGAATTGAGTAATAAGGGATTTATTTGCCCTAGTGTTTCTCCATGGGGAGCCCCTGTTCTTTTTGTTAAAAAGAAAGATGGATCTATGAGGTTATGTATCGACTACAGGGAGATCAATGCTATAACGATAAAGAACAAGTATCCCCTACCTCGTATTGATGATTTATTTGACCAACTACATGGAGCTCAATACTTTTCAAAGATTTACCTTTGATCTGGATACCATCAGTTGTGTGTGAAGAAGGAAGACATTCCGAAGACAGCATTTCGAACCAGGTACGTGCATTACGAGTTTACCGTAATGCCATTTGGATTGACTAATGCACCCTCTGTATTCATGGATCTGATGAATAGAGTTTTCAAGGAGTATCTCGATGAATTTGTGGTAGTATTTATTGATGATATCTTGGTATACTCCAAAACCTACGAAGATCATGAAAATCACTTGCGCATTATCTTGAAGACTCTGAGGAGGCATGAATTATATGGGAAGTTTAGCAAGTGTGAATTCTGGCTTCAGGAGATTTCTTTTCTTGGCCATATTGTCTCTAAAGATGGAATCTCTGTTGATCCTTCTAAGACAAAGGCAATCCAAGAATGGCCAGCACCTACGAGTATAACTGAGGTACGCAGTTTTAT
Organism: Viscum album; assembly: GCA_963277665.1. Taxonomy (NCBI): domain Eukaryota; kingdom Viridiplantae; phylum Streptophyta; class Magnoliopsida; order Santalales; family Viscaceae; genus Viscum; species Viscum album. The sequence continues at coordinate 2,609,491 of CAUJRU010000014.1, read as the reverse complement.
TGGTTTGGCAGGTTATTATCGACGTTTAGTCCAGAATTTTTCCCGATTGGCTAACCCATTAACGAAGCTCACACGTAAAGGGGTTAAATTTGTTTGGACAAAAGAGTGTGAAGAATGTTTTGAAGAACTGAAGAAAAGATCAGTCAATGCTCCTATATTGACTCTACCATCGGGGAATGATGGGTTCGTTATTTATAATGATGCATCAAAGAAAGGACTTGGTTGTGTCCTTATGCAGAATGATAGAGTTATTTCCTATGCATCAAGACAGTTGAAAATTCATGAACAAAACTATCCTACTCATGATCTCGAGTTAGCAGCTGTGATCTTTGCTTTGAAGATATGGAGGCACTACCTCTATGGTGAAAAATGTGAGATTTATACTGATCACAAGAGTTTGAAGTATATTTTCTCACAAAAAGAACTCAACATGAGGCAAAGGAGATGGCTTGAATTACTCAAGGATTATGATTGCACGATACACTACCACCCGGGGAAAGCAAACAAGGTGGCAGATGCTTTGAGTAGAAAAGACCATGGAGTTTTGAACAATATGAGAATTGAAAGGGATCCAATTTTCATGGATCTAGTGAAGATGGACATGGGAATAACCAGGGAAGGTGAAACATCAATGCTTTTTCAAATGGTTGCCAAACCATCTTTACTAGAAAGGATTAAGAGTTCTCAGACTGATGATGAAGAATTTAAAAAGAAGATTAAAGCTGTGAATGATGGGAGATTGAGAGACTTTGTGTATGAGGATAGAATTTTGAAATTTGGGAAGAGACTTTGTGTTCCCGATATACCTGATCTAAAAAGGGAATTGTTGGATGATGCTCATAGTTCCAATTTCTCTATACACCCTGGGAGCACCAAAATGTATAGAGATTTGAAGGAACATTTTTGGTGGGACAACATGAAGAGGGAGATTGCTGATTTTGTGTCAAGATGTATGGTTTGTCAACAAGTGAAAGCTGGAAGGAAACAGCCTGGAGGAGTCATGCAACCTCTTCCCATACCGGAGTAGAAATGGGACAATATTACAATGGAATTTGTCATGGGGCTACCAAAGACTCCTAGAAGGAACGATGCAATATGGGTTATTGTTGATCGTCTTACCAAGTCAGCACATTTTCTTGCTATAAGAGAAGATCTACCCCTGGAACGTCTAGCAAGACTATATATTAATGAAGTTGTGAGACTTCAGGGAGTACCCCTATCGATTGTTTCTGATCGTGATCCCCGTTTTACTTCAAGATTCTGGAAAAGTCTTCAGAAATCCCTGGATAGTGAACTTCATTTGAGCACTGCTTACCACCCTCAGACAGACGGACAATCAGAACAGACTATTCAAACCTTAGAAGACATGTTGAGATCTTGCTCACTTGACTTTCAGGGTATGTGGGATCAATATTTACCTCTGGTAGAATTTTCCTATAACAATAGCTTCCATTCGAGTATTCAGATGGCACCATATGAAGCGTTATACGGAAAGAGATGTCGTACACCAACCTGTTGGGATGACGTCGGTGAAAGAAAACTTGTAGGTCCAGAACTGGTGGATGAAACGATGGAAAAGGTGAAGGTAATCCAAAATCACATCAGAGCAGCTCAAAGTAGGCAGAAGAGCTATGCCGATAATCGAAGGAAGGATTTGGAATTTCAAGTCGGTGATCATGTTTTCCTGAAGGTATCTCCGTGGAAGGGAGTCATACGTTTTGGTAAGAAAGGTAAATTGAGTCCCAGGTACATCGGACCTTTCGAAATTCTAGAATGAATTGGGGCTGTAGCTTACCTATTGGCAATGCCGCCAAGTCTCTCCAAAGTTCACGATGTGTTCCACGTATCTCTGTTGAGGAAATACATGCCTGACCCAACGCATGTACTCACCTATGAAGAATTAGAACTGGAACCCGATCTGTCTTATTGCGAAGAGCCCGTCAAGATTCTTGATACGAGAGAACAAGTGCTGAGAAACCGGATGACGCGTCTGGTAAAAGTTTTGTGGAGAAATCATAAGATGGAAGAAGCAACGTGGGAACCCGAGGAACTTATGATGAAGAACCACCCGAGTCTTTTTATGCAGTAAAACCCTAGAAATTGCGAGGACGCAATTATTTGAAGGAGGGGAGAATGTAACACCCCAAGCTTCCACAGTACGTTTCCCTTCGAATAATGCGATAGCGTGTGTTGTACGCAACCTCGAGTTCTAACACACACCACAACTAATTAAACTAGCCGTTGTGAATAGTAATACCTACTTTTTGAAATCATATATATTTTATATTTCAAAATGGACTTCATTTTTGGATTCGGAATATTGAAATTAGCCTAGGGTGAAATTTTGGTACTTTTCGGATAACTTTTATATTTTGATGAATAGTGAAAATTACTAAATTTTAATTAAAAACAACTTTTTTAATCAAAATAATTAATATTGATAAATTATGAATTTGAGTGGTTTTAAATTATATTTAGAATATATTTTTACCATTTAATTTAATGTTTGTCATTGGACATAATTTTACAATTAAACCAGACATAAACAAGTGTCAATCTTTTGATAGTTATTATCTCTTAAAAACACACTTTTTATTTTAACAATGGGAATTAATTTTAAATTAATTTCTGCCACTTATGTGTTTTGAATTTGGAAAAATGGATTACATATTTGGAATCAGGATGTCCAAATTATGTAAATAGGTAACTTTTATTTTTACACATTTTGAATAATTACTGCGGTAAATATTTTATTTACCATGGTTAAAGGGTAAATCCGGTAAATAAGGGTTAAAAAATAATATTATAATAATACAAAATTACCCTAAAACGTGTCCTAACCTTATTGGTGGACACATACCCGACCATGGGCATCCTTGGGTCGATTTGGGGACCCCTTGGAGCCACTTGTATGTGGTAGGGACACATTATATTAATAAAGTTAAAATAAAAATAAAAATGGCATAAGCTTACATCTTTTAGAAGAACAATTTTTACATAGGGTTATACATGTTGGATTTTCGATTATAAATATTCATTAGAAAGCTAAAAAGATTTCCTACATAATTATATTTTATTTATAATTTTTAGACATCAAATAATTTAAATTATTAATGACACAATAATGATGCAATGTTTACCTCATTAATAAATCATTTAAATAAATAAGATTATAATGATTAAAATATTATCTAAAACCTGTCCAATTCTTATTGGTTGATGTTATTTAGAATATGAGTCATCTTATCTTCAACCTCAATTATTTTTGGACCATTATAAACCGAATATAATTATATTATAAAGTAATACTTTCACTCTTTCCTAAAGAGCCCCTCCTCTCCCTTATAAAAGGAGACCACTTCTACTCATTCCTCACACCTCTCAAGCCACTTGGATCGTCCAAACCCTGCCCAAATAATCTCCCCACATCCCTCTCCTCCTCCTTGAAGCTTCTCCTTAGGAATAAAGCATTTCAAGAAGTCCTTTGGTTCCAACCAAAGTGAGTTACCTAAATTAAAGGTAACGATTTCTCTTAAATTATTTTCATTTATTTTGCTTCTCCAACCCCCAAACTCTTTTTATTTCCTTTCTTTTGTAACAAAAAAAGTATCCTAAATATACTAGGATGTTTTTATAAGAAGGATTCGAACTAAACATACACACACTTCCATCTAATGGATGATGAACATAATGTTTCTGTGAATGGCAAACTAACGCCTCACGAAACGATGATTGTTCAAATACATCTTACCGCCTCTCATGGTGGCCATTATGATGGCACTGTAATTAAGTGTGATATTAATGATACATATTTTATATATAAGCTTCTGTAATTCCATTTTATTTCATACCATTATTCATTTCATGTTGTATATACATACGATAATTTCATTTGAGGAAGTGCGGACTACCGCCCCCTTAAAATGATATGACTCATTCATACCACACATGGAACGTATAAAGAATGGTGTTAATGAACATAAGTAACATATATAAAATATTATATTATACTGGAATAATAATATACCTATGTATCATTTGGATTCAATTCTTTTAAAATGAAAAATTAAATGGAAGTAGCGTTCGTGCGTACGTACGGACTACCGTCTCCACGAACACGGTGAGATCCATCCTCCATCGTATCCATTCAAGTCTTATTCTAATTTTAGGGTTAAAAATAATGTTAATATCATTATGATTATGAATAAGATATAATCTATCCATTACAAACATTTCTAACGTAACCAAACATTTAAGAAGAACGAATCGATTATCACCCGAAACGACGATAATACTAAGATATTATTAATAAAGCAATGTTAAAAGATCATATATGATATCATATTGATGTATATGATTATTGTATAATTTAATAACAATGTTTTAATTATTATACAGGAGGTTAACATACCATCGACTAAGGGAAAGTTCAAGGTAAGGGTTATTTCACAATCTCTTCATTATCTGAGGTTGTTTATATGTAATAATCTACTGGGATCTCTTTATCATCCACATCCATGTTCCTTCAAAATGTATTTCAAAACATTTTTATTATTTACAAGAATATGGGTTAAAGTCATTTATACCCTTGTTTGACTTTTTATAAGAGGAATCTTTCCGTCGTTTTCAAAACAAGGTCCTTTTAACCTTTTCGACAGAATTAAGGTAACAATGTTTTTTTTAACTTATACGGCGAGTGCGGTTATTTTCTGCCGTTATAAAATCTTCAAAGCTTCCCTTACAAGCTTATAAGAATATTTTCAAGAAAATGTTTTATTTTATATGGCTCCAAAATGATTTCAAAAATAGAAAGAGATATTTCTCTAAAAAGTGTTTTGATTTCATCTATGTCAACATCCTTTGATGGATTTTACGCTTATTTGAAGTTGATTTATTATGATATAAAACTTCTATATTGTATTGAAGGTTTTGTGATATGTTTGACTGTGGATGTGCTATTTTTATACCATTCATAGTTTATGGTGAAATTATTGACATTTCGTATGCTAGTTTTAATACGAATGTTTATGTTATGTTTAAACCTTTTCATATGGGAATGCATTGGACTTAATATGTGACGGGTGGAGCCCGTTATAGCTCCTCGATGCATCGGTAGGTCTCATGAGGCAAACTAGTGTCTTGGCACAAGGCCTTGGCAAAATATTATTTGTAGTCTTGGCACGAGGCCTTGACTATGTGGTTATGATAGTCTAGCATTATGCATTCCAACATTATGAAAGTGGTTAGTGATTTTGCATGTGATTATTCAATTAGTAGAATATCCATGTGAATGAGTAAATGGAATTATTTCAGTTTATTTACGTCATACAATGTTGAAAGTTCAAGTTTGAAAGGCTTTTGTTTTAGTTATACATTGCCTTAAATGTTTATTCTTATTTATGAATGTTTCCGCTATATTGTTATCCTTACTGGGCATTTGAGCTCACCCCTTTTCTATGTTTTATTTTTCCCAGGAAGTGAAAAGTAAATTATGAATGACCTGCAGGGATATTATGTGGGGATATGAGTGTGGATTATGGAGACATTATGTTATTGTAGTATTTTTTCATTTTATGATGTAATGTAAAACTTATGAATATATCTAGTGTTTCTAAGGCTACTAAACCAATCGGTCTTTCGAGATTTGATCTTTCTTGTGATCATGCCAATGTTATGTAATAATGCACCGACTCTGGGTAACTAGGGTCGGGGTGTTACAATGAATACATAAAAAAAGGTATCCTAAATATACTAGGATGTTTTTATGAAAATAATTCGAACTACACTTACACACACCTCCATCTAATGGATACGAACATGTTATTTCTGTGTACGGTGATCTACTGCCTCACGAAACGATGATTGTTCAATTTTCTCATACCACCTCTCATAGTGGACATTATGATGGAACTATATTTATATATGATATATATTATATTTATATTGTCTCTATTCTTATGTAATTTTTATTTCCAACATGCCTTTATGCTTTTCATAATGTGTAAATACGATAATTTCATTTGAGGAAGTGCGGACTGTCGCCCCCTCAAAGTGATACGACTCATTCATTCCATACATGGAACATATAAAAGATGGATTTAATGAACTTATGTAACATATATAAAATATATACTATACTATAATTATAACATACCTATGTATCATTTAGTTATCATTCCTTTAATATGATAAAGAAATGAAAGTAGTGTTAATGTGTACGTAAGACCTATCGTCTCCATGAACGGTACATTTCATTTCTTATATCCAAATGTTATGGACTATCATAAATACATATATTATGGATATATATGATATTTAAATCATGAATAATATTATTTAGTTAATGGAATTAAGATCACATAGAAAATTTACATCAAAACAAGTTCATTTTTTACTCAAGTACTGAACATCAACAAAATGTCCGATATGAACTTAAATAATTAAGTGATTGTTATAACATGGTAATAAGTTATATAAAAGGAATAATAAATTTGAAAAAGGTTTGAAAACAATTCAAAATTAACTTAAGTTTATTATTCCGGAAGAACAAGGAACATACCTGATGAGTCGGACTCAAGGCAAATGATTTTGTCTCAATTTTATTTCATTGAGGCATATTGAAATGTTATACAACTAATTCCTTTTATATGGTGTATATTATACCTTTTGATTTGTTATCATGAATCTCATTATTTTCATTATATTATATTACTTCCTTCATGGGAATTATTGATATATCCATATTACTCATTCAATATGGTTATTTGATAAGGTATATTATTTATTTTGGTTATTCAATATGAGAGATACATTGGACTAGAAATGATGGGTGGAGCTAAAACTTTATATAGGTCCTCAATGCATCAAAAGGTTATCATGAGAAAAATAAGTTGTCCATAAGGGTTTCTACCCTTAGTTTTACACTATTTGGTGAAAGGTCTTAACAATAATAGGTTTTCTTGTGCGTGAGACATGACATCCTTAAATAAAGTATTTCCCTCATTTAATATCAGTTATTATTTATCCATGAGATTTTGTGTCGACATATCTATGGAAGTAGTTAATTCTCAGTTTATTGATTTATGGCATATGTTTTAGTTTCTTACTTTCCATATTATTTGTTCCTTATGTAGTTATGCAAATGGAAAGTGTGTTTAGTTTTTTACCTTTCCATATAGATTGATTCATTATTGATTCCGTTGTACTTAACCTTACAGAAAATTCAAGCTCACCCTTAATATGTTTCTTTCCCCAGGTTATGAGGAAGAGAACTTTGATTAAGATTTCAAGGATGCAGTTCATTTAAATTATGATGTTTCATGTTTTATTTTGTTTTCCCAATGTACTATGGGTATCATGTATATGATCTGGATTTCCAAGACTGCTAAATTGTACCATCTTTCAGTATTTGTTTCCTCATAATAATGCCAATGAAATGTAATAGTGAACCGACTTCAAGTTATATGGGGTCAGGGAGTTACACTCCCACTAACCCCTTTCTAACCAGAACCAGATACACAACTAGGTAGAACCAACAAAAGGTATAGATAGGCTCAAACATGCATACAACCTAGGGTAAAATAGAATGGAAAAAACAATCATGGTAGATGAAAAATTACATCCAAAATAGTAATTGACCTTGATAGGTGAACATCATAACATTCTCCAATGTAAAATCCATGGAAAAATCATTTAAATAGAGAAATAAATCAATTTCGAATTTTGGAAACCCAAAATTATGACCAATTTAGATCAGATAACAATTTTGGGGGTTGTGCTGTGGGGAAGTCCCCATTTAATGACCAAACAAGGATCCCATGTTTATAATTTTGGATTAAAAGAACTCAAAAAAATAAATCATAAAAATATGTCTATATTATAGTCTTATAAACACACAATCCAATAAATAATAACAAATTCATATCAAAACTACAACAAAAAGGAATGTCAAATGATTTAACAACCATGAAAAATACCTGACAGTGGTAATTACAAGAACCAAAAAAAGAATTCTAACTGCTTACAATATTCTCAAAACATTGAAACAAAATCTATACATGATGCTCTAATAAAAAAAGAATCACAAGATAATAATACAAAATCTAGATTCACTAATATGTATTTCCCGAACCAAAAACCAGATTCGAACACATAAAGAATCAAAACAACGAGAAAGAATGAATAATAGTAGCAGTATCAATAAAAAATAAGAAAGAAAAAAAGCTCAAACAACTTCAATAAATTCAAGAAGCAATCGTTCAATAGTTAGCAAGGTCGATAAAGAAAAAAACCAGAAAGCAGTAAATGAACATTTTGATTTTATGTGCTTTGGCCAATTAGTCTATGTATAGAGTACATGGGAAAAGATATTCCACTATAAAAGAAATCAAGGGAAGATTAGAAGTGCAGGCTCAAGAAAATTGAGGACCATGCAATAGCCCTAACGAAACCTATACAGGAGGATAACATATCAAAATGAAAAATGAAGGCAATAATTACAATGTTGTGTTATTAACACCTAGAACTTGGATCCAATCTTCTAAGATCGTGGGTAGATAATGCCAATGTCTACTGGTGTATAGGTTCGCAAGCCACAAACTAACAAGATCCCCCAACTACCACATATCCAGACAAGGGATGTGCCGAGTTTTACCAGCACTAATCAGAAAGCACTAATAAAAGGGGGGCCTTTATCAACACTAGATAAAAGTGCTAATAAATCTACCTTTTATCAGTGCTATTATAAGCGTTGATAAAAGTTTTTAATAAAAAATATTATTAATTTATATAAAATTATTATATTTCTATTAAAAAAATAATGTCTATTTGTACACATTAATTAAAAAACACATGTTTATAATTAATATATATTTTTTAATAATTCAAATATATGTATAATGTTTTAAAAAAAGTATTTATAATATTATAATTAAATAAATATTTATTTAAATAATTATATGATTATAATAAATTTCTTTAAATAATAAATATATTTATTAAATTTATTATATTTATAATTATATATAATAGTTTTTAAATAAATAAATAAATAAATATATTTATAATTATAAATAAATAAATATTTGTTTCCAATGAATTTGGTCAATAGATATATTGATGTGTGAATATAATTAACCTTCATATGTTATGTATTCATCATGAATGTTCATTTACACATTACACCCTCATTACTATTCATGTTGTCCATATATGTGTGATGACTCGTTTTTTATGATCTATACTTTACTAGGTATATGTCTTTATATATTTATAATTATATAAAAATATTTATAAAGATATTTATAATTATAAATATATATATATATATAATTATAAAATTATAATAAATATATTTATTATACTTATAAAGATATAAATATATATAATTAAATAAATATATTTAAAAATATGTGTTTTTTCTTACTTTAATTAAAGAAAGTATCCTTATTTCGTATTTCAAAAGTGTTTAATCACTGATTGGACTTTTTAATGGTTGTTTCATTGAAGGGAAGATATTTTATTCATTATATGTAGTATGATGTGGTTTGGTTTCATTATTGTTTTGCTAAAATAGAAAACCATTATATTGTAATGTATTTCAATATATTTATTTATAGTTATAATTATAAATATATATATGTAAATAATTATAAAATTATAATAAATATTTTTATTATACTTATAATGTTATAAATATATATAATTAAATAAATATATTTATAAATATATACAAATATTTATAAATAAATAGAAACCTTTATAATTATAATTCTAAATAAATATAGATATATTTAAATAATTATAAAATTATAAAATTATAATAATTATATATATTTATAAAATTATAAATGTAATAAATATATTCGTTATAATTTTATAATTATTTAAATATATATATATGTGTATAATTATAACTATAAATAAATAATTTTTTATTATAATTTTTTAATTATAAATAATTATATATATATATATATATATTAGGTTCTTGGGGGGTACAATTACATTAAACACACACACACCACACACACTTGCCGGAAAAGGCAGGCCATAGCCCCCCAATGGATAACTCACCCATCAAGTCTTATTTATTCAGTATATGGCCCGAACTCCTAGCTGGCATGAACCCCATTACGTGGCCCAAAGGCACACAATCTGTCCTGAAGGCCCAGTGCAGCGTTATGCTAGCATCATGCCTACGACACCGCATGCCTACGTCATGTCTGCATCACCGCATGCATGCATCATCCCTATGTCACCGCCTGCCTGCCTCATGACTGCGTCACCGTCTGTCTGCGTCATGCCTGCGTCACTACCTGCCAGTGGAAATTCGCTCCCACCTGGATTCAAAACCGGGTCTGATGCAGAATAATTAAAAAATTATAATAAATATATTAATGATAAATAAATACAAATATTTATAATTATAATTCTAAATAAATATAGATATATTTAAATAATTATTAAATTATAATAAATATATTAATTATATATATTTTTAAAATTATAAGTATAATAAATACCATTCTTATAATTTTATAATTGTTTAAATAAATAAATATATATATTTTTTATAATTCTAACTATACATAAATATATATATATTATAATTTTTTAAATTATATATTAATTCCAATATATATTGGTCATATATTTGTTATATATTTATTATTTATTTGCTATATGTTTAATGTATATTTATTATATATTTATAATATTTATAATCTTATAAAAATATATAAATAATATATTAATTATATATAAAATCATAAATATAAGAAATACAGTTAATATAATTTTATAATTATTTAAATAAATATATATAAATTTATAGTTATTAAAAAATTAAAAAATTATAATAAATTTATACAAATGTTTATAATTATAATTCTAAATAAATATAGATATATTTAAATAATTATAAAATTTTAATAAATATATTAATTATATATAATTATAAATATATATTTATTTATAATTTTATAATTATATATAATTATATAAATATATATATTATATATATATAGTTATTATTATAAAAAATAAAAATATATTTATTATACATATAATTTTATAAATATATATAAAAATAAAAATAATATATTATCATTATAGTTTTATTAGCACTAAAAAAATGCTGGTAAAGTCATATCTTTATCAACGCTAAAAAAGTGCTGACAAATGCATGTTTTACTAGTGCTTTTTGTTTTAGCGCTGATAAAACATACCTTTATCTGCGCTTTTTAGCTACCGCTGATAAATGATTTACCCGCTTTTATAAATAACTCATAACAGTCTCCCCCTTCGCTCACACACCTCAAGCTCTCGTGGAAGCTAACCCCTGCCGCCTCCTCCTCCTCCTCTTCCTATGATGCCAACTCCTCCACTACTACGAATTCATCCTCCGCTGCCGTGAGTCAATCCTCTTCCACCATGAATCCCTCATCCGCTGTGAACCTCACCTCTGTCATCGAACCCCACCTTTGACCTCCACTGCAAACCCCACTTATGCCACACACTGAACCCGACCTCTGCACTAAACCCCTCCTCTGTCGCGAACCCACCTCCTATGTGTACCCCACCTTCACCGCCATACCCCACCTCTACTGTGAAGCTCTCCTCTGCGAACCCATCTCCGCTGCGAACCCCAACTCTGCCACGAACCCCTCTACAACCTCCGTTGCCGCCGCCTACCCCGACTCTGTCGTTGTTGGAGTGACGACAACAATAGTCTAGGGTACACTACTCTAAGTTACACATTTATAGTTTCTTCATTTCTAGATTATTCAAATTTCATTTATCTATCATGGTGATATTTGTTTTTGGATTCTTCTTAGTGCATCTAACATGTGTTGTTAGATCATTATAAACCTATAAAATTCAAATTCATCTATATTTGGATCCATTTTGGATTCATACAATATTCATACAAACTTTTTTTAAATCTAGTGGATCAACTTCTTATACATTTTTTGGCTGGTCTTCTTTTGGTGGATCCAATGAATCTGGCTGTTCAACTAATTTTCATTGGGTGAATTGACTCATCTATACATGTTGTAATGTCTTAATTTGGTAGATTAGTTCTCCTTACAGAATTATATTTTCTACATATGGTGAATTATAATAATCTTGAGGATAGGTTTTCAATTGATGGATTAGATTCATTGGAATAAAATGGATTGAATTCTCAACATATATAATCTTAAACTTTTTTCAACTGATAACCTGGAATAATGAAATCCTTAAATAATAATTTAGTGAAATAGTCATCTTCTTCTGGTGCAATCATCTTCTACTTTCAAAAACTTATATAATTATATGTGTATGGAACCTTATATAATCATCTAGCATAGACTTTGAATAATGAGATCCTTTAATAATCATATGTTTTTTATCTATATTTTGGATTGGTTTTACTAAGGTCATGGAATAATGAAAAACATTGTTGTAAATTTTTATGAATTCACAACCATTAAAATATTTGTATTCTCAATAATTGGAGATTGGAATTTTCCTTGAATTGGTCCTTGAATATGATACCATGATAATAAACCAGGATACCTCGGTTTTAAAAAAATAAGTTAGGTTTTCAAATTGTTTCTTAGTTGAACGTGCATGATATAATTCAAGTGATTACCAAATGAATATATATATATGGGGTATTACCCAATCTTAAAACATTAATAATATGATTAATTTCTTTTGAGATAAAACATCATAGTATTCATGGAATTTGAGATTGAGGATTTCTTATATTAAAAAAGTATACAAAAACACTTAATTATTTTATCAAAAAGACATTGTTAGATGGAGGAATAACCATATTTCAAGGTTAAAGGCTAAGAATGGTATGTGGGTTGATACAAATAAAGGAATTAAGAATTTAATTACATATTTTTATCAAATCATATTTTCTTCTCAGAACAATTTTTTATCTAAATATATAAATTATTATTTTATTACAACATTAATAAAGTATATTAATGATTATTAACTATTGATATTAAATGTTATGAAGTGGTCATGGCTTTTAGGTTGATGCATCCATCAACGGTACTTAGCCTAGATTTTATTCATGAAATTTTCTTTAAAAGGTTCTATAATTTTTTGGGACATGATGTTTTTAACCTCAAGAATGAGTTTTAGAGAGTTAATATTTCTCCTGAGACTTACAATTATACTCTCATCACTTTGATTCTAGTGGTTACTGATCTGAGTTCAGTTAAGGATTTTAGAATGACTAGTCTTTGTAATTTCATTTATAAAGTATTTTTGAAGATTTTAGAAAATAGAATATGGGAAATCATACCATCTATTAGTTTAGTACCATAGTTCTTTTTATTATTTTTACTTGAGACATTATGTACTTAAAAGGATTGGGAAAACAACATAGTTTCTTCAAGTGATGAGTGGAATAGGGAAATTCTTTGTGTGAAAGGAATGAAACTTTGTAAATTTTTTATTATGTAATGGGTTTATGATTATATATTTTCTTAAATGTATTTAAAAAGGAATGAACCAATAGTACTTCATGTGAGAGACATATAAATTTTTCCTGGGGTGTACAATAAATTGATTTGGTGTGAGCTAAGGATCATTGGGATAATGCAGTGTTTGTAGTAAACTGGAACACACGTGTTTCATGGTTGCGAGTGTGGTCACTAACTATGGAACATATCTGTTGGGAATATGGTGTTGTGGTGAAGGATAATTGATATTACTGGATAATGGAAGCATGTAACATCATAAATTCTTATATAACTTACAAAAAGGATCATGTTATAGGTTTATTTTTTCTAACTATTTTAGATAATAATTAACAATATATGGGCGATAATAAAATTTAGGCAGGACAGTACTCAATGGTCATGGATAAGGGATATCCAATGGTGGGGAGCACAATATCAAATTATTAGGGAAAGTATTATTATTACACCAAACTTTGGAATAATGTGATGGAATCATACTACACTGATTGATTTGGGATTAATTGAGGTGTTTTCTATGTATGGTTTTCTAATGTATATTTGAAATTTTATTATGTTTAATTATGGGAGTTGATGTGTATGTGTATTATTCAATGTATTTTATACCATTTTGACGTGATAATACATTTATATCTTTATATTTTATAATGTTTTGGTTATTTTTATTCATGTATCTTTTATAAAGTTCCTCTCTTGGGATTTATATCTTTGTGAAAATGCCTAAGTGGATCTTTTGAAATGATTCAAGTGTTTTGAAATGTTTATTAAAAAATTATATGTGTTCTACATACCCACATTTTTTAAATATATTTAAAATGATTGATACACTTTTCATTTACTTAGGTTTCATGTCAAGTGTTTTTCAACTCACTCGATTATCTTTCATAAAGGGATTTGAATGTTTTGAAAGTGTATTTAATGATGGTTTCATTTAAACAATGGGTGTGTGAAGTATTAAATGAAAAATTTTAAAATATAGAGGGTTGTTTCTCATTTTAAATTATTAATATTGGAGGGTTATGAAGTTTCCTTAAATTATTAAAAAAAAGGAATTATGGTTTTGTGTAAGAGTGTTTGGAACTGATTGGTTTATTTTTTAAAGGATTTGTTATTTTAAATGGGATTTTGTGCAAATGGTTTGTTTTTTTAATGGGATTTCAAGTGTGATTTTATAAATAGTTTTCAAAGGACATCTAAAATTTAGTTTTCCCATAATATTTTATGTTTAGATTTTTATATAATTAGGAAAACCATTAAATTATATAGGGATGGAAAGTAGATTGATAATAACACCATGGAAAGGAAATGTCACTAACTTTATCCAACCCATATGATATCCATCATGAACTCACTCCTATAAAAGGTGAATTAATCTTTAACCCCATTAAAACTCCTAAACCTACTTTTCATCCAACATCACCTACATGGTTTAAATTATAGGAGTCCTCTACAATTACATATTATTGTTTGGTTTGGTGTTAGCTTCTAAATGGATGAGTCCTAGGAAAAAAAATGAAATAATAACTATCATTAAAATATATAGTTCCACTTTTTTAAAAGGCCCCTTTTGTGTATTTATTTTGTTAAATTTTATTATTACCAAATCATATTGGATGGATATGAATAAATAATGGATGGATGTCAATTGTCTGATAAAAGAGTATGAAGGTGGAGTAAAAGAGTTCATCAAGATTGAAAACAATCATGCATAAAAACCTTCTCAAATCCTTTTTTTGTGTTTATTTTATTGTCATTAAATACAAATTAGTCCAAAGGAATTGGAATAATAGTCGATCTGTCACAGAATATATCAAATTTTTAAATGTTGTAATAAACACTGGGAAAAATAAAATATAGCTAGTGGCTGTGATATCACTACATTTTATAGATCATCTGATATTATTACAAGTATGGAAAATGAAGAAGACCGTATTGAGGACTTGATTACATATATGAATGATAATAGAGATCATATTGAGGAAATGAAAAGGAAAGTTGAAGATGAACTTTTTGATTTCCCAAAATTGTTTGAGCCGTTAAAAATTTGCAAAAAGACGCCATTGTATGATGGTTTCACTAAATATATAGAATTTTCAGCCATACTAAAGATATATAATTTGAATGAAGGAAATGGTTGGAGTGACGCCAGTTTTATGGAACTACTTTCTCTCTTTAATGAATTTCTCCCAGAAGATAATGAGCTCCCGAGCTGAACATACGATGCTAAATGAATGCTACGATCGATGGGTATGATCTCTAAAAGAATAATTGACATCCGAAATGGTTGTATACTATTTTACAAGGACCACAATCAGTTACAGAACTCCCAAATTGTGTCTCTTCTTGATACAAGAAATATTAATCCGGTCCTACAAAATATTTATGGTACCTTCCAATCATTCCAAGGTTTAGGGTTCTATATGGAAGTTAGGAGAATATAGGGAAATTGACGTGTCACGTAGATAAAAGAAATAAATATGGTAAACTATATCAACCAACATAATCTCCTCAGTGGAAGAGAATTGATTATGAGTATCCCGAATTTGGAAACGAGATGAGAAACATTCATGTTCCGTTATCTATAGATGGAGTGAATCCTTTTAGTTTTCAAAGTATCACTCTCAGTACATGGATGATTATGTTGGTAAATTATAACTTGCCACTATGGTTGTGCATGAAACGAAAATACATCATTTTATATATTATTATATGAATACCAAAACAATCGGGTAATGATATTGATATTCATTTGGCTTCATTGATTGAGAATTTGAAATTATTATGGGATTCATGTGTTATGTTGTATGACACTTACAGAAATGAAGATTTAATGTTGAGATTCATGTTGTACAGGATGATAAATGACTTTCCTAATTATGGAAATTTTTTAAGATATAGAATTCAAGGAACTCAAGGGTGTCACATTTGTGAACAAGGTACACAGTCAATTAGGTTGAACATTTATCAAAAACCATGTTTCAATGACATCTTAGATTTCTACCTAGATGAAATAAGTACCAATCTTGGATGATATCATTCGATGAAAGTTCAGAAAAACATACATCACTTCCTCCACTAATAGGTGATCAACTATTTGATAAATTTAAATATATGGACACTGCTTTTGGAAAATCGTTTTTGAAAAACCTTATGAAAACTGTTCGTAAAAAGAGATTAGTTTTTTTAATTACCATAATGAAATTGTCTATACATCAGAAATTTTCTTGATGTTATGCATGTTTAAAATAATGTATGTGATAGTGTCATCGACACGTTGCTAAATGCACCTGTCAAAACAAAGTATGGAATTAAGGCTAGGTTGGACATGTTTGAAATGAGAATACAACAACGGTTGACACGAGAGAAGGGTGAAAATGAACTTTTCTTCCTCTAGTTTCTTACACTCTTTCCAGGAAAGAGATATATCAGTTTTGAAACATCTTGAATTACGTAATGGTTCTAGAGGGGTATTCATTGAATAGCATGAACATCGTGTCAATGACCGATTTAAAGTTAAAGGGTCTGAAATCACATAAATTCCATGTTTCTATGAAATATCTAATTCTTATAGATTTACATTTCATATTCCCCAAGAATTTATGTCATACATTAACCAATATTGGTTTCTTCTTCAAATCTATATGCATCAAATTTATAGGCCCAATGAAATTTCCGACTATAGAAAGAGAGATTTTCATCATATTATGCGAATTGGAAATGTTTTTCTCACAAAAATTAATTAATATGATGATTTATTTGATAGATTACTTACTGAAAGATATTAGAATATGTGGTCTTATAAACTATATATGGATGTACCCCATTGAACTATATATTAATATTTTGAAAGTGTGGGTCAAAAATCAAAGTCATCGAGAAGTTTATATTGTCGAGTGATATATTTTTAAGGAAGCCATTGAATTATATACCAAATACATGTCTGGTGTCAAAATAATTGGTCTACCAAAATCTCATCACACTGGGTGGCTTGAGGGTGAAGGAATTTATGGAAGAGATGTTGTCACAATCAATATTAGAGATCGGGAGAATGCCCACCTTTATGTTTTTCATTGCAGTTTGGAGGTTTCCACACATGTTGAAACCCAAAAATAAATTATTAGTCATTTGAATCCATTAAGGGATGAAATATAGATATCAAATACACACAATAAATAGTTTATAGGATGGTTTCGAGACCATATTTTTAATGAGTCATATGAAAATCCGAATTCAATTTCAGAATGACTTCGATGGCTAGCCATAGGACCAAGTGTGTATGTATTGTCTTAGAATGGTTATGTAATTGATGGTTATAAATTCTATAAAATGAACATGATGAAGACAGTACCATGAAAAATAGTAGAGTTACAATTGTGAATGAAGTGACGCTTGTTTCTGGTACTAAGGATATAAATCCAATTTAAGAGATTATGTCATACTTTGGCATCATGAACCAAATATGGGAGTTGAATTATACAACATTCCGAGCACCAATTTTTCAATGCAAGTGGGTTGATAATAGGAGCAATGTTAAAGTAGATGAATTGGTATTTATGAAAGTTGATTTAAGTTGGGAAGGGTACAAAGAAGAACTATTTATAATGGCATCATAGGTAGTACAAGTATTTTATGTTCCAGATCCCACAAACCAAAAGTGGTCAATTGTCCTTTTATCGACCAAAACCACTAAAGGATTAGATAAAAATTCAATTGATGATGAGCCTTTCATTGGTATGTCATGATCATTTCACAGTGGTACTAATGTAAATGGAATTCTGTATGTTAGAGGAGACCATACTAAATAGATTTGGATAGTCGATATAGGGGTCAAATCCCTTCAGCCTTTAAAAAATCAACTTCAATAAATAGATTATATTTTTTTAATATACATCGTGCTACCTCATGTTATTATCTATTCATTGCTAAATTTATGTACCCTATATTAAATGTTAAACCACTTACATAGATAATGACTTCTTCTCGTACTGGTGCTCTCAATCTCGAGGCACAACAGGTCTCTCAACCTTATGTTGATTACAGTGTAGAGGAACGTCGACCTTCTTCATGTGTTGGTGATACCAATCCCGAGGCACAACAGGTCTGTCGACCTGCTACTACTCGTAGTGTAGATAATGGTTTACCTTCTTCACGTGCTGGTGCTCCCAATCCTGAGGCATAACAGGTATCTTAACCCGCTGCTACTCGCAATGCATAGGAACAAAAACCTTATGCACATGTTGGTTCTCTCATTCATGATGAACAATAGGTTTCTCAACTTTTTGCTTCACCCAGTGTAAGGGTACAATGACTATATGGACCTGCCGAGGTTACTGCTCTAGAGGTTCATATTGAAAATGTTGATTCTGAGGAAATGGTAGGTGATGAAGGACCAACGGCACATAAAAAAGGATCACCACAGTTTTATGGTGTTAGAAAAAATCATTAAGCCAAAAGTCAAAGGCATTAAATATAAGGTTGGATAGAAAGAATGGGGAAAGTATGTTAACCCCAATAAGACATTGTTTAATAGTTACATTGTGATTGTCACTCGGCAACACATGCAGATTAATGTAGATTTGTGGCACCATGTTGTGGCCATGATTAATACACTAATGTGGGAAGAGATTACGATTACATTATTATATCATTTCATTATTTTACTAAAAAATAAAATATCAAAATATTGACTTACTCTTCATCATCCATTGTATATTTTATTTATAGTACATAACTCCCATAAAATATATGTATTAAGGCTTTCTGGAAGGATTAATAAAGGATTTTTCATGACTCTAACAAGAGATCGTATTAAAGATGCTAAAGGGAAAATAAAACCACACCCATAGCTTATCTGTGCACACCTAATAACCCAAGAAGTGTGGGATGTGTTTACTTGTTGTCGTTCGGATGCGTCTTTTTAGGTACATTGTTACTATTAATATATTGTTTGATGATACATGTATTCATAAATTTTATTGACAATTTTTTATTTATGAAACAACAACTGAGTTTTGGAAATATGGAATGAGTAGCAAAACCAGTGTTCCCCTACTGTAAAGCATGGATGGGGTATGCTTCACTTGAAACAAAATGGTACGTGTTTTAAATCTATCCTAATACTTTAATATGATAGAAATAATACCATAATTATGTTCCTATATTTATTTTCATATTGATGACTCCAAATCCAAATTCACTTCCATCCCACACCATGTTCCATGGAAGGAGTCACATGTAAATAAAGATGAGATACTGATAGATGAAAACACACAAAAAGTGTGGGAAACATGTGTAAGTATGACATAATAAAAATTTGTTTGCCTTTAAATAACTATTATATAAAAATGATCAATTATTTTCCTATATTTTATATCTGACATAGTCACAAGAATCAACAACACCTGTACTAGATGAACACATACTATTGGTGGCCTTGAAGCATCCAGAACAGTATGGTCGCGTTAGAGGTGTGGGTTTTGGGGTGGCACCTCAAACATATTTTGAGAAAAAAACAAGAGGTGGATAAAAGTGAAGAAATTAAATAGATGAGAGAAAAAATAGCTACCATTGAAGAATAATTCCAATGGCAGAGATATATGATGGAAAATTTTATGGGGGGGGGGGATAAAAGAGAAGAAAAAACTCAAGAACAACCACAGTGTGGAGATCCCAACCCGCCCCCACTAGCTATGAGGTGAGACATTCCCCTCAAAGATATGTCTTAGGTTAGGTAATCAATGTTCTAATAAATGTTTCTATGAAATGTGAATCAAACAGACACAAATACCTTTCTTGTACTAATATTCTACTAGGTGATAATGAATGTGATTTATATGTATCAACACCCACCCATCACCTTGTAGTGAGGGTTACGGTGTTCAATATCCAAAATGACATGCTACACAACAGACCACATCCAACAGGTCATGTGCAAGTGTCGATTAGAATAGCCCATGAGTCGAGCGCCAATCTATCTATTACAATTGATGAATATGATATTAATACAGTCAAAAAAGTTGTTGGAACATTCAATTCATGGCTATCATATCTTTTAAAAAAACATGTCGAAAAGGCAGTATTCATTTACCATTTATGTTTTAAGCTAAATATTTAATAATTAATGAAAAAAGGTCTAAACTGATGAATTTTACTATAGATAGATAAAGGGAAGGACATGAAATTAAAGAGAGACTAACAACCATCTAAACGATCGACCAACCAATCAAAAAGATCTACTAAAAGCACCATTACCCCACACATTCTATATCCTCATTTACTATCATTGAAGGTTCATGTGGATACAAAGTTAAAAAATTGTTGTAATCACATAATTTATTTTGAATAAAATATGTATGGAGAGAAAGATCAATACTTCATTGGTGTTGATAGTGTAAGTGAAACCCTTGACTATGATTGGCTAGGTGGATCAGTTGTAAATGTATAAATAAGGTATGTTTTCATGATTTGATTTTCCAAAAGCTGATATAATGTGTTAATTATGACTAAATACATTTCATATTTTTGGAAAGAATATATATGAAAAACAATTGAAGATATTTTCCAATGAAAAATATTTTGGACCCATTAGCCCTCACATCTCCTCTACAGAACAACCAAAAATGGATATAAAAAAGGATGAAATAGTGGTAAGTCTGGCCAAATCGTTTGAAAGAAAAATTTTGGATGACATACTCTATTTAATACCAACGATTCTGGGGTAAAACTCTACAATTTAATCATATAAAATATATTTTCATTTTATTCCTTACTTATTCCTTTTTGTGTTTTTAATTATCATTGGATGCTAATTATGGTAAATTTGAATACTCCAAAGATTTATTTCCTAGATTCAATGCATGGATATCCAACAAACCGTCCACGCATGATGGAATTTTTCAATAATTAATATACTACGTCCAATGTTTTAGAACTAAACATCAAGTTATATAATTTATAATATCTTTTAATGAGGATTCTGTTATAATAGGGTGGTATATCAATATTGTGAAAAACAAGGAATGAGGCCAGGGGATAAGCACGAGAAAGAATACAAGTTCTACAACTAGACAAGTATCAGTGTATATATAATAAGATTTAACTATCCAAACACATATCAAAACATAATAATTATTCTCCTCAATGTTTCTGTAGTATCTAAAACAAACCAATGGAAAGGATTATAGTTATTATGTTCATAAATTTATGAGATAGATCATATTCCATGAACAAACTAGCATCTCAGAAGAGGTATTTTCAAAGATAATTACTATCTAATTTAAAATATTTATTAATACTTTGTGTATTTATATTTTTCTAGTACTACTATGACTGTCGAAAAGACTCATATTCACAAAATGATATAGATTTCCTTAAAAATGAATGGGTATCATACCTGATGAAAGTATTTACACAAATAACATGAAGATGTGACATCCATAGAAGTAATGGATTGATTCATATTTATATTTAATTTAATTATTTTTACTATTAATCACATAATAATTGTTTTCTTATATAGGTGTATTCCTTTATTTGAGTTGGGGTGGTTTGTTCCAAACTAATCAATCTCAAGAGAGATTGGAATTTGAGGTTGCAACTGAGATAATGACAATAAAAAAATGGTTCATGAATGTATAAAGGTGAATTCCTACTACATATATAATTAATTAATTTTTTCATCATTTTATCTACTAAGATTTTATATCTATGTAGGAAATATATTGGTAAATATAGATGGTATCATAGCAACTGGCCTACTTAAAACTGATCAAAAAGAACAAGTGACCGGTATGACTCCATGTGTGTCTTATTATTTAAAATTGACATTAATTTAAGTAAAAAAGAACAAGTGACATACAAAAAACTGAGAAAATGAATTCGGATTGTTTCAATAATTTTGTAAAATGATCCATGAGTCATTTATGATGTGTAAGAATCAACCACACCTCAATCTGACGCATGGTGTGACCGGTATTACTAAAAGTCTATGTTATTAGTTTAAAATTGACATTTTAGTACAGTACGTGTCACTCACTGAAAACCAAGAAAACACACTCTGATTGTCTTGATAATGTTAGATAGTGATTCTTAAGTCATTTTTGAAGTGTATGAAGCATTATCATGTAAAACCAATACACGATGCGACCAATATGACTCATAATGCATGTTTCCAGTTTGAAATGAAATTTTAGTAAAAAAACACAACTAGCATATTGAAAACTGAGAAAATACTTTAGGTTTGTTTTTATACACTACGAAAATGATCTATAAGTCATTTTTGATGTGTAGGAATCATCCTAACCTCAATACGACGCATAGTGTGTCCAATATAACTCCAAGTGTCTCTTTTTATTTAAAATTGACATTAATTTAAGTTAAAATAAAAATAACATAATCAAAACTGAGAAAATGAATTTAAGTTGTTTTTATATTTTATGAAAAAAATAAATTATTCATTTTTTATGTGTAGGAGTCTATTTCACCTCAATAAGACACACAGTATGACCGATAGAACTCCAAATGTGTTTTATTTATTTTAAAATTGACATTAATTTAAGTAAAAATAACAAGTGACGTACTGAAAACCAAGAAAACACATTTCTATTGTTTTGATACTTTATTAAAATGATCCCTAGGTCATTTTAAACATGTATGAATAAACCCCACCTCAATCTGATTCATGGTGTGACCAGTATGACTAAAACTATCTGTTATCAGTTTAAGATTGTCATTTTAGTTCAAAACATGCCACTCACTGAAATCCAAGAAAATTTTCTATGATTGTCTTGATAATTTAAGATTAAATTAATAAGTAATTTTTATGTGTATGAAGTAGTATAATGCCAAATCGATGCACATTACAACCGATATGACTCATAATGTGTGTTTCCAGTTTGAAATGACATTTTAGTAAAAAAACACAACTGGAATACAAAAAACCAAGAAGAAACATTCAGATTGTTTTGATAATTTATATAACAGATTTATATTTAATTTATGATGTTTAGGAAATATTTTTACCTCAATAAGACACACAGCGTGACCGGTATGTCTCTAAATGTGTCTTTTTATTTAAAACTGACATTAATTTTAGTAAAAGAACATGTGACAAGCTCAAAACAAAGAAAACACATTCTGATTATTTTGATATTTTTGTATAATGATTCATCACTCATTTGAGACATGTAGGAATCTACCCCACCTCAATAGGATGCACAGTGTGACTGGTATAACTCTAAGTGTGTCTTTTTTATTTCAAATTAACATTAATTTAAGTAAAAGAACAAGTGACATACTGAAAACTTAGAAAACACATTCATATTGTTTTGATACTTTATGAAAATGATCCACGAGTCATTTGTGACCTTTAGGAATCAACCAAACCTTAATCGTATGCACAGTGTGACTAGTATAACTAAAAGTGTATGTTATCAGTTTAAAATTGATATTTTAGTTCAAAATATGACACTCACTAAAAACCAAGAAAACACATTTCGATTGTCTTGATAATTTAATAGAGAAGTTCATAAGTCATTTGTGACATGTATCAAGTAGTATCACATAAAAATAATGCACGATGCGACCGGTATGACTCATTATGTGTGTTTCCAGTTTTAAATGATATTTTAGTAAAAAACACAACTGGCATATTGAAAAATGAGAAAATACATTTATATCATTTTGAGACTTTAGTAAAATGATATATATGTCATTTGTGACATATAGAAATAATACTCACCTCAAAATGATGAATGGTGTGACTGGTATGACTTCGAGTGTGTATTTTTATTTAAAATTGGAATAATTTAAGTAAAAAGAACTAGTGACATACTGGAAACCAAGAAAACAAATTCAGATTGTTTTGATATTTTAGGAAAATGATACATGATTCATTTGTGATGTATACGAGTCAACCTAACCTAAATATGATGCATGATGTGACCTGTATGACTCCAAGTGTGTCTTTTTATTTAAAACCGACATTAATTTAAGTAAAAGGAACAAGTGACATACTGAAAACTGAGAAAATGCATTTGGATCATTTTGATACTTTAGGAAAATGATCCATGATTCATTTTTGATGTGTAGGAATCAAGAACACCTCAATATTATTCACAATGTCACTAGTATGACTAAAAGTATTTTTTATTAGTTTATAACCGACATTTTAGTTCAAAACGCATCACTCACTAAAAACCAAGAAAATGCACTCTGATTGTGGTTATAATTTATAAAAGTGATTCATAAGTCATTTTTGATGTGTATGAAGTATAATAACATCAAAATGATGAACGATGTGACCGATATGACTCATAATGTGTGTTTCTAGTTTGAAATGACATGTTAGTAAAAAAACACAACTGAAATGCTAAAAATCAAGAAAATGCATTTGGATTGTTTTTATACTTTAGGAAAATGACGCATAAGTAATTTATAATGTGTAGGAATCATCTTCACCTCAATATGACTCATGGTGTGACCGATATGCCTCTAAGTGTGTATTTTTTTTTAAAATTGACAATAATTTTAGTAGAAGAACAAGTGACATACTCAAAACTGAGCAACAAAATTCATATTGTTTTGATATTTTAGGAAAACAATCCATTACTCATTTGTGATGTGTAAAAATTATCCCCACCTCAATAGGATGCACCGTATGTTTGGTATAACTCCTAATGTATCTTTTTATTAAATATTGGAATTTTATTAATTTATTCATTCATATCAATGTTTAATTTATTTCTTTATAGTATAACTAACATAATATTTTTTTTCTTATATAGGCGGAATATTTTACCTGGGTTGATATGGTTTTTTCATCAACTGATACCATGGGTGGATATTTTTTAAAGGGGATCACAGACATCAAAAAATGAAAGATTAATGTTTTGAATGTTGGATAATTGTAAATGTAATTATATAAAACATTGTTTGAAATGTAAATAGTAGTATTTTTTATATATACCTTGGTTAGAAATTTTTGTATTCATAATGTCAATTTAATGTATATACCATTGTTTGAAATTATAGGTTGTATATATAATTGATTGAAATTACTGGTTTTTTCTAGGTTTTCTGTTATATTATCAACACATTATATCCAGATAGTCCTTTATCAGTGCTTTGATTAGCACAGATAAAGAACCCCATTTATCAATGATTTTTTAGCACTTATAAAGGGGACCTCCCCTTTATCTTCTCTATGATTAACAATGCTTTTTTAGCACTGTTAAAATCCTATTTGTGCACAGTTAAAGGGTATATGTGTATTATTTCCCCATCACACCTTCAACACTTCCGAATCAATATGGAATTTGAAACAGCACCATAACAGCTTGAATGACCATACCACCTATTCATATAAACCCTAGTTTCTATCCTCTCAAGTCAACGAACCAGATATAACCCTCTCTTATCTCTCCATGGTGGAAGAAACCCATAGAAAACTCATCGTGTTGTTGGATCCCCCACTTCAATTCTCCTTAAACGAGCCAAAAACTAGCCCTTCAAAGCACTCCCTTACCACTACTCTCTCATCGAACCTACAGTTGTTGTACCCGATGAATTATCATGCCAAACCAGCGAGCCCATAAGAGTAGATCAAGATAAAGTTGGCGGTTATAAAAAAATGGCCTCCCACCATACACATGGATGGTTAGTATGAAACCTAAGAATTCATAATGAAGGGAAACTGGCATGAAAAAGATCAATCAGTAATGAATGAATAAGGTTATATCAGAGAAAAGTATATAGATAAAATGGAAAATAGGGAAAAGAGAGCTACCCAACTATACAAAACCACTCAAACAAATTCATTTATTCTTATACAAGAATAATTTATTCATGTGAAACCACATAAAAAAATATTTATTTAATATTAACTCCTTGTAATTTTTAAAAATAAAATTTTGAAGCTATAAAAAATTCACTCACTCACATACCAATTTAAATAAAGAAAAAATATTTTAGAAACATTCATTAAAAAATAAAATCACATGAACTTATGGGATATAATATCAATTAATTTCTTAGTTTTGAAAAATATTTCCACATCAATTTTAGAAGTGAAATTCAGTACATTTAATCATTTCTCACTAAAACTGTTATCAAGAAATAATTCACTAAATATCTATTTTTACTCTCATGAATCCAAAGAAAAGAATGAAGCACTAAAATTACAATTTGATCACAAAATTATCTATAATATATTGAAAAGGTGGATGTGTAAAACATACCAAAGTGTGATATATCACTCACTAAATCAATTCATAGGTAAGGAAACCTCTCATGGGTACTATATTCTAGGTATATTGTTACTTTCCCAAGGAAACATGGATATAAAAGACCATGTTTCCAAATAATAAATTTTAGTGGACCTATCATAGAGAGGATAGTCTATAATCCCCACTCAATAAGAAATGAAACCAAATTCAGTTCCATTCTTAGTCATTTACACTCACTTAGCTACACTTATATATCATACGATGCATGAAAATCATATAAAATGATGGAAATGTTTATGGAATTCCTACCTCATTATCGTAGGATTATTACCATCCGATATCTTTGAGTGATTCAACATTAATTAAAGGGACTCCCTAAGGTAGAAAACCCCCCAATTTATGGATTTAGAATGGAGATCTTTATAGTAATGCAAGATACAAAGATTAACCACCTTTTAATCCTTTTTCCAACTAAAGGGGGTGTGATACTTTTAGAAAGACTAGTATATACCAATAATAAAAGGTCACATGGGATTAACCTTATTTTTAAATGACTAATGAAATTAATGAAACTTGAAACCATTGAGAATGAAGTCAAAAGGATCCAAATCAAAGGAGTGATCAATGGAGGGAGGTATTGATGGCCTTCCAAAAAAATAGATAATAAAAGGTATTTTAAAATAATTAAAATGGAAATACCAAATACCACATTTAAATAATGACTAGGGTTCCTACCAAAACTCCAGTACCACCCATCGAACTTTCGATGGGCCATCGGGGTCCCACTGCTAAGCACTGCCCCCCAGTGGTGGGGTTAGTATCCCCTTTTAGGGACAATGAATATCAAATGGCCTTCCAATGACTTTCTAGTGGGAATATTATCCGTGAGTATATTTCTAACACTCCTTGATCATCGTTTAATCCCAATCCTCCACCATTCACCTCCAAATTTATAATGGGTAAAAATACACATGTATTGATAGAATTTAATTTTAATTTGTACCTTGATGTATGTGGGTCATTAAAAACTCTCCACCATACAACTTCACATAATTAAGATGCATCACGAAGTCTTTTTGGTGAAAATATCTGACCACTGTGCTCATATGTCTATCTCTCTCACCTAAGTCATCTCCTTGATATATCTTTATTTCCACCGCACACACATAAGGGTTCCATCATCCTATGCCATATCTTTTTCTCTGGTACACTATGTATATAGATCACTCCTCAAATGATGCATCAACCTCAAACTCAGCATTATTAATGTCGATCACATGATAGAGGTTTTGAATACATCTCTAGAGCTGGGATATATAGAATAAATTATACATAATACTATATCTATAAGAATTTACTAGTTGGTATGCTACTGTACGTATTCTTTCTATGATACCAAACAAATACTTGAATATAGGTGTTAACTTCCCATGTCTCTATAATATCTAATGTCCTAAATTAGGTGGAAATATCAAAAATATACAGTCACCCAAATCAAAATCTGAAGATGAACATCATTGGTCTATATAACTTTGCTTCCTCTCATGAGTGGTAGAAAAACATTTTTAAATAAAAAACATGTGATCATAAATCTCTTGAATAAGATTTGACTCAATAATAGATGAATGACCCACCTCTACCTAGCATAGAGGTGATCAAGATAACCCATCATATAGTTACTCAAATGTTGATATCTGAATATATTCCTATTAACTACTGTTATAATCAAACTTTTCTGGTACAAGATAAATCACTTATGATTTTTTAACTTCTATAGCTGTAAGATCCAAACCTTTTTAGAGATTCATCGAGATTGTTTTCAGGTCCTTTTACCCTTATTTTGGTTATAAATTGGTTTATTTTTTCTTTGGGGTTGTTTGGGGTGAATTTGGAGAAATTGGGAAGCTCATGGGGTTGTACACAATTGGCACATGGTTTGGGAAAACCATGCAGTTTTCCCTAGGAAACCTTGTGCCCCATTTTGGGGGCATAGGAGCTGGTGCATAATTGACACATGTTTGACCAAACCATGCGGCCTCCCACACCAAACTGTTCCCCCTCCAACATAGGGGATTTTCATAGTTGGTGCATTTTTTTCAAACCGTGCACCACTTAGGAGAAATTGTGCACCCCCTGAGTAGAGTCACATGATTTTCCCAACCATGCGCCTCTTCCCAACAAAATATTGAAGCGGGTTTTATTTCCCTAGAAAACTTTACAAAAATTTATTAACCCCCCTATTTTATCCACATTCACCCATACTTGACCTAAAATTTTTTCCTTTGATTTTAAAAGCTCTTGAGAGGAATATAAGGATACCTGAACCCTTTTATTGACAAATTGAAGAAGTGATTGAAGGATTGTCTCCTTTACAATGTATAATTTCTTCCTCGTTTGGTTTCCTCTCTCTCTAATCTATTTTTCCCAATGAAGAGGGATGATTTTTCCTATGTTGTAAATTCATTAGATCTAGGTTTTTATTGATATTGTTCCTTTGGATCTGGGTCTTAGGTAATGGTCCTAAATCTTCTGTGTCGTCATTTAGATTGTTCAGCATCAATTTGTGAACTTCAGTTTGGCAAAGATCAGTAAACGTCTTTGAGGTAGGTGGTATAATTGTCAATTATCATAATATTTATTTTATTTGGGTTTATGTATTTATGTAATTAAAATTTTCATTATGGGAAATCTCATTTTGAATTTAATTAATTAATTGGTTGATTAATTAGATTACAAAATTGAAGGAATAATGAGATTATGAAATTGATTGACTAATGGGATTTTGAAATTGATGGAAACCCATGGAGTGTGATGAAATTTTTGAAATGATGATTTATAAATTATGTATGGTTGATAAATGAATTCATGAAATGGGTTGAATAATGGATTATGAAAATGGTTGATAAATGGGTTGAGAATGCAGAACCATGAGATGTGATATTTTATGACTAAGTTGTGGGATAGGGAATGCTACTCCAAATACCCGTGGGGTTCCAGAATTCTGCTCTTGGCCCCCAATATATATATATATATATATATATGTATTATATGTGATCACTAAGTTTTGGAGTAGGGGATACTACTCCAAATACCTACAGAGTGCTAGACTATTGTTCTAGGCCCCCATTGAATGAATGTAAAATTAGAATTAAGGATTAATTGAAACCCATGGTTGTATGAAATGTGATATCCCTTTTGTGCATGGTTCAAACTTAGACACGGGCTGAAGCTTGTATTGTTGGTTTGGGTGTCATCATGAACCCAATGATCTATGTGGTTAATTGAATAATAATTTAATATGAAAACTATTTACTTATTCAATTGTACATTATTATTTATACAACTGCATCAACGGTTATAGACTGGATATTATTCTAGATGTCATTGGTGGTGGGCTACTGAGTTATACTCAGACCCAACCCAGGCTTCTTGATCGGTACATTAATAGACATAATTTTTATAGGATAGGATATGGTAAATATTCCTATGATAGATGGTTGAGTTAGGATACTAGTTGGAGCATGGATGAGGGAACCAGATCAGATGTCATGACCTACTTGGGATTTGTAAGTGTGTCTTTATTTTGGTTTTTCATTAGACATTTGACACTCATTATGGCATGAAATATCTACTACTTTGGTTAATAGTCCTTTTACATGTTTGTTATCATCATGTGATGTTGGTATTTATTGTTATGGTATTATTTTTTGTTATAGCTTGTTATCATATGGAAATTGGTTATTTATTTCCATTGTTGTGCAGCTTTGATAGAGAGGTTATAGTCTCCCCACAATATATATTAGACTCTCGTTTATAGTTGGTAGCCTCTAGTGTATGAGGAGGCAAACCTGAGGTCATGCAACTAACCAACTCAGGGCACCAGTATGTGGCACCCTATTCTGGACGTTACATAGTGGTATTAAAGGAGTTTTCTTTTACTTTCAGTTGTCTTACTATTTTGGAATGGTATACAGGAGACTAGGATGATTCGGGCCTTTGTTATTATCTCTTTCATGGGAGTAGCTAACCCATGTGTGGGGGAAAATCCAATTCAAAATTTCAATTAAAAGTTAAAATGGAAACTTTCTAATTTTAATATTTCATTTAAAACCCAACCCTTCTTGAAATAACCTTCCAGGATAATCAAAATCCTTTAAAAAAGAATCACCAATCAGTTTTAAAACCAAAACACTTTCAAGATTTCATAATGAAATCAACCAATTATAAAAAAACTCATGAGAACCAAATTCAATTTACAAATAATCCCTAAGCCCTCATTTTAAACCAGATTATTTTTTCATGACATCTATTTTTTTACACACAAAATCAATTTCACAATAATCACTTAAGAAAATAACACTACAACCTCAACTAAAATCAAATCCAAGCACATCATTATATCATAGGTTCCACCTTGATTCATTTACTAATATAGAGAATAACTAAAAAAATCCATGAATCAAGGGTTCTAAATAACAAAAACAAATAGGATGTTGAAGTATTATTGACTGGGCCACATGGTTTTATGGGACATGTACAAATCATGCAACAGTTCCAAAAACAATTCCAAGATCAAGCACTTG
The DNA here is from genome assembly GCA_963277665.1 of Viscum album. NCBI lineage: Eukaryota > Viridiplantae > Streptophyta > Magnoliopsida > Santalales > Viscaceae > Viscum > Viscum album. The sequence continues at coordinate 2,578,198 of CAUJRU010000014.1, read as the reverse complement.
GTCATTTAGTTGTCTTTCAAGACATGCTATCTAATTTCATATATATGATCCTTTTCCCTTTTCATCCCAAAACTCCAGGATAAATTCTCAAGTAAATTCATACAATGCTAATGAGGACCCAAAATAACACTATCTCAAACGTTGATCTAATAAGAATAATAATAGAAAAAACAAAATCCTAACAACCCATGAAAACTCAAGGATCATGGTGATAAATATCTACCTATACTCTCCCCACACCTACCTCTTGATTACTGTAAAGACTCAGAAATTTCAAGGAAATTTTTTTCTTAAATTCTTTGGAATTTTACGAGTATGCAGTTTCTGAGGGCACCTGATTTCGAGGCCCGGTGTGCCCGGAATAATTTTATGAACTTTAGCTCGGGTATGTTCAGTGAATGAATGAGTGAGTGTTTATATCTTTTGAACCAGTTCTTGGAATTGAAATTTGAGGGCACCGATGAAACCGCAACGCCGGTAATTGCTCAAGGGGACCATTACCACAGTTGCGTTTTAGGCGGGTTGAGAGTTAATAATTGGGGAATTAGTTTAAAATAAATAAAATTATTAGAACAATTTTATTTAATAACTTTGGAAGTTAATCCCTCCCATGGGAAGTTGTTGGTGAGGCCCACAACCATCCAACTTCCCATGTGTGTATATTTAAAAGGTGGGGCCCACACGGGCCCTAACCTTTCACCTCCCCCTAAACTCATTAAAACCCCCTTCATTAATTTGTAAACTCCCCTTAAATTGTGTAAACTCTTCCTCTCCCTCTCTCCCTCTTTATTATTTTCCAACACATGTTAATCAATGCAATCAATCTCTTCAGTTTTTTTTAATTAAGGGATTTGAATTTTGAATGCTAGGAAAGTTTAATTAAAATAAGGGGTAGCCTTATTTTAATTTGGTTGGAACATGTTGTGTTGGAGGAAATATTTGAGAGAGCTTCTCCTTTGTTGAAGAACATCAACCATCCAATGAAGAACGACAATTTCTTCCACGAAGAACGATGATGCGCCCTCTTTTCTCTTCTCCACAACGAGAGAGGAGTCACCAATTCTTCTTTGGGTGCACTCCTACAACGACGGAAATGACACCGTCATCCACGACGCTTGTCAACCGCGAACCATATTCGAGGTAGGGGGATTATATACAATTTTAGTTGATTAAAATTGTACTTGTTCCTCATTGATTTCTCTGAAATGATTTTGTCCATGTGTTACCACCTAAAGCGGAGGGCATGGGCCGACGAACACGACCCGACGATGCTCCGCTGGAACTTAATCCTTTTGGAATCTGCGACAGGAGGCGGAATGCGTAAGAGGCCGGCAGTGCAAGGGCCGACGTCGCACACACAAAGAAAATTCATGGCCAAGTGGGTTGTGACGAAGGAAGCATGGTGCCGTCACGCCGTGCTGGGAACGCGACGGAGGAAGCCGGTGCTGATGCGCCGACTGTGCGGAAGGAACCGCGGCCCGCTTTGCGGGCCGCTTCGACCGGAGGACCGGCCGGCCCATTGGTTCGCCGGGCAGAGAAAATATGCGGCGCTAGGAGGGCGCTGCGCTGGATGAGTCACGGCCCGCCCGTGCAACCCGCTTCCACCAGAATGCTAGCCGGCTCCAGCCGGCCGGTTAGGTAGGGCGGTGCCGCATGGCGCTGCCGGTTCGGGCAGCCGGGGGGCCGCGCCCCCCCCTCGGACCGCTCACCCAGCTGGCTGAGCCAGCCGGGCTGGGCCGAGCCGGGCCGGGCCGAGTCGGGTCGCGCCGGGCTGGGTCGCGTCGTGCCCTGCCGGGCCGGGCCACGCCCCGCCGGGCCTGGCCGCGCCACTTCGGGTCGGGCCGCGCCCTCTTCGGGCCGGTCCGCGCCCCTCAGGCCAGGCCACGCGAATTTTTGGGGTGGTCCAACACCTCTACTAGGTTAGACCCTCCAAAACTGGGTGACCCATCCTGCCAGCCCACAGGGCTTAACAGGTCGGGCTCGTTATTCACTTAAACATGAATAACTTAAAGACCGCACATCCGAACGATGCGCCGTCTTTGGAACTAGGACCCTATCAATGAGGAGGTACTTTTGAGATAATCTAAGTGAGTTTTAGACAACTTTTGTAAACAACCGGGTTTGGAATGAGCATATTTCCAACCAGTCCCCTAGAACGAAAAGGCCAATATCTCTCAGACCGGGCGTCCTATTGACGCGCCGTATGTCGCATTGAGTTCTTTTTGACGAGACAGAACTTCAGGATACATCAAATCTGTATTTCGTGACAGTTGATGTATCAAACCCCTTTACTCTAGGAGAAGACCCTCCTGGAATTGAGTACGCTGTGTGCGGAAACCCTAGAGCTGGCTGCGACTGCGACGACTATCATTTTGGGATCCTCAGTGGGTTCGACGACGATGATGACTATACTTGGATCCTACATGGGTTCAGCAGTGAGGACGAATGCACTTGGATCCTCCGTGGGTTCGGCAGTGATGACGATTGTACTTGGATCCTACGTGGGTTCGACAGTGATGGTTACTGTACTTGGATCCTACGTGGGTTCGGCAGCGACGACTTCTGTACTTGGATCCTACGTGGGTTCGGCAGAGGAGATGATTCAGAGGCTACATCTATTCATCTCCACCCTTCTTCATAAGTAGTATACCTTTGTGAGATGAGTCATGACTTTCAATCATTACCATCGGTATGATTGACTTCTTTCCTGTGTGGACTAGGTTGTGCTTGGGCTCGAGAGCTGCAGCCGAACTGGAATTGATGACATAGGTATATGTATGGGAACATACCTAAGTATAGTCGGTTGATACTTTTTGATTGTATCTTTCCTATGTGGTTTATCCTTTTTGGATTCTGGGAGACCTTCGAGGGTCTTGGGGTCCCTACCGAGTATCGTATACTCACCCCTGCGCGGGCTATGCCCGCACTATGTTGCGTTGAATAGAGACGATAGACATCACTGATCGAGGTGGAGGCTTGTGGAGCTGGACGGTACCCGGAGGTGGACCACTTGGCGGGACGTACACAGAGTGGACGGCCAGACCCGAGAAGTCGAGGAGACCATCAGTACCCACCCTTCAGGTGGGATATCCGGATGACGACTCGGCGGTTGTTGCTTTACTTTACAGCTTTCTTACTTTCTCTTCAGTTGTACTGTACATTCAGTTGGGTTTGTATACTGGCCCATTTACTTTTCAACACTTACTTTTGTACTCAGTTTTACTTAGTGCTTACTTCACTTGCGTACTCTGTTGTGTTTTTTTACTTTTATAAAGGCAATGCCTTCCCTTTTTTTCGAGATTTACGCCTTTGGTGCTAGTCGCTAGCCCCTGGCCTAGGGAAGGTGGGATTGGGGTAGTCATGGAATGGGCCCTGAGGACGGGTCATGACAAATTGGTATCAGAGGAGTGGGTTCTACCGCAAAACTTAGGACTATGATCATTATTTTCTGTGAAGCAATAGTGTTAAGATTATTGAATGTGGTTTTCAGTACAGGGTGTCCAGTGTTTGTGCGGCAGCCGACGTATCCATACACCAGGACCCTGACCCCTGATTTCCGACTCAGTTCACGAAAACACTGATTGCATGTGTGTTTCAAATGTTTTCTTTATAGTTATTTTGTGTTAGCTCACCAGGTATACTGATTTGACCATGGCGCACCTGTTTCATTTCATGATGGCCCCATGAAGGTATCCATATAGGGTTCCGAGTTACGTAAGAGATGGTATCCCACCGAGCGATGAGGCCTCAATGCAGGGCCCCATTACAGCGGAGGCACCAGCGGTACCACTACCTGCTGAGCCACCGATTCCACCTGCCCCAGTAGCAGAGAGTGCACGCCGCCTGAGTGCGTTTCACAAGTTTCAGTGATAGAGGCCGCCCAGGTTCCGTTGAGAGATGGACCCTCAGGAATCCGAGGATTGGATGGAGGCTATCGTCAGATTCATATTATTGGTAGGGACACCAGCAGACCTTATGGTGATCCTTGCCGCGAGTCTCCTGCACGCAGCAGCAGGTAGGTGGTGGAGCCTGATGCTCTAGATGCACAACGAGGCATCACAAATTTGGATAGACTTTGAGAGCCTCTTCTGCTCAGAGTTTGTTCTAGACACCCTCCGTGCGGTGCGCATCCAGGAGTTACTACATCTGCGTCAGGGCAACATGACAGTATCCCAGTACTCGGCGAGATTTACCGACCTCTCGCGCTACTCCACGGACATGGTACGAGACCCATTCTTTCGGGCCTAGACCATTGAGCAAGGACTGAGTCATGTGATCAGGGCTTCGATGATCTTCCTCAGTATTCCAATGAAGGCAGGAGTACTAGAGCGATCCCTTCTTATGGAGAGAATTCTTGTTGAGCTGACGCCAACATTGAGGCCCATCACAGGGTGACACGTAGCGGAGTCTTCTACAGCCGACAGTATACAGATGTCACAGAGGTCCAAGAGGACTAGGCCATAAGGTGGGAGACCTCAGGATACTGGTTCAGATGTGTGGGTAACATGAAGCAAAACTAGCCATACAAGGGGTAGGCAGTGCTATGCATGCGGCAGGCAGGGCCACATGGATCATGACTGCCCGACCCGCCATGCAGACGAGCAGCAGACAGTAGAGAGACCTCCTAGGAAAAGGCAGAGGTTCGACCGTGGCGGTCCGTAGGGAGAAGGCGGACGAGGAAGGGGATCTGGCCGAGAAGCGGGTGGTGGATGATGTTTCGAGACTCCACCACCACCACCCCCAAGAGGTCCACCTTGACCACAGGGAGCTGGCGGAAAAAGGTAGGCTCAGCTCCAGGAAGTCGAGGCTTACGACCACGGTGCACCTGAGATGATTCAAGTTACTATCTGTGTCTACTCCACCCATGATACAGTACTTATAGGCACAGGTGTGAGTCATTATTTCATTTCTTCTGCCCTTGTTCGGAGATCGGAGATTCCGACGGAGCCGTTGGCTCGATCCTTATGGCATGAGACTCCTACGGGAGTAGACTCGATGATTACACACTAGTGCCATCAGTGTGAGCTTACTCTAGGAGGTGATAGCTTCGGCTGAGATCTTCTTGTAGAAGCGTCGAGGCCTTACGACGTCATCTTGGGTATGGACTGGTTCTCTACAGTCCATGCTCTGATCGACTGCATTAGGTGCAAAGTGCGGTGTATCCGCACGGATGGGACCAGGTTCACCTTCACCAGTGAGAAGGGAGCATTTTTAGCACAGGATGGACTTATGCAGAGGAGAGGGAAGCTGATCACACATCAGTTGTCTAGTCTCATCCTCAGATCAGTTGATGTGAAGAGTCCGACTTTTCCTGATGTGGTGGATCAGTATGTGGATGTTATTCCTGACGATGTTCCAGGACTACCTCCTCACAGAGAGGTAACCTTCTATATTGACCTATACCCCAGGACAACACCAATATCTACTCCAGCATATCGGATGGCTCTCACCGAGCTTTATGAGCTGCGAGTATAGATGGAGGACTTACAGGGGAAGGGATTCATCCAACCCGGTGTTTCACCCTGGGCTACTCCGATTTTGTTCGCCAAGAAGGTGGATGGGAGATTACAACTGTGTGTCGACTACCGTCGCCTGAATCAGGTGACCGTGTAGAACAAGTACCCACATCCGAGGATGGACGACCTATTTGATCATCTCAAGGGAGCATGTTGGTTCTCGAAGATAGACCTCAGGTCAGGCTATCACCAGCTTAGAGTTCGAGATGAGGATGTGAAGAAGACGGCCTTCTAGTGTCGGTATAGCCACTACAAGTTCTTGGTTATTCCTTTTGGCGTAACCAACGCACCAGTAGTGTTCATGAGTCTCATGAATAGGATCTTTCAGCCTTACCTCGATCTATTTGTCGTAGTCTTCATTGAAGACATACTGATATACTCGACTACTGAGCAGGATCACGCCTACCACTTGCGGGTTGTACTGGATACAGTCTGAGAGAACTAGATTTATGGTAAGCTCTCGAATTGTCGGTTCTGGATTCGAGAGGTACACTTCGTGGGACACGTCATCTCGGAGGCTGGACTTGCAGTGGATCCAGCGAAGATCGAGGCAGTACTTGCTTGGGATCCACCCAGGAGGGTGACAGAGGTGCAGATTTTCCTAGGTCTAGCTGGGTACTATCAGAGATTTGTGCCAGACTTCTCCAGAGATGAAGCACCACTTTCAGCCTTGACGAAGAAGGGGAAACCCTTCATGTGGTCATATAGATGTCAGCAGAGATTTTAGGAGCTGAGATAGAGATTGAACAGTGCACCCATCTTGAGGCTACCGGAGGAGGGCGTTGGGTATGTAGTTTACTATGATGCATTAGGGACCAGACTCGAGTGTATCCAGATGAAGGAGCGAGCGGTGATCGCATATGGTTCGCGGTAGTTGAGACAGCACGAGAAGATCTACGCTACCCATGACCTGGAGTTAGAAGCAGTGATCTTCACCTTGAAGATGTGGCAACACTATCTGATGTGCAAGCGCTTTACAGTCTACTCCGACCACCAGATTCTTAGGTACATATTCTCATAGAAGGACTTGAACCTGAGACAGTGGCGATGGCTCGAGTTCATCCAGGACTACGACTTTGAGATAGTCTATACTCTTGGGAAGGGGAATGTTGTAGATGATGCTCTCAATAGGATATTGGGCATTCAGCTACTAGGAGAGGTGACAGAGCAGCAAGCCGCATTGCAGATATCCTTTGTGGATAGAGATGGAGCAGACTTTCTTCAGTCTCTCACAGTCACTCCTCCACTTCTTCAGCAATCTAGAGAGGCACAGTGAGGGGACGCTGACTGCGAGACACAATGTGCTCATATATCCTCAGGGCTGGCACCCGAGGGATTTTCTGAAGGAGGGAAGCATGTCATCCTATTCAGGGGACGTACTATGGTACCATTTGCACTATAGGAGGAGGTGATGAGGGAGTTCTACACTTCTCCTCTAGCAGTACATCCAGGAGTGGTGAAGATGTACTAGGACCTCAGACGACAGCACTGGTGGCCAGGTATGAAGAAGGTTGTAGCAGAGTCCGTTTCATGATGCCTCACTTATCAGCAAGTGAAGGAGGAGCACCAGCTACCAGTAGGCTTGGTACAACCCTTAGAGGTCCCGGAGTGGAAGTGGGACAGGATATCCATGGATTTCGTGATGGGGCTTCCACGTACATCTAAAGGACACAACTCTATCTGGGTGATTGTTGACCGACTCACCAAGTCAGCCCACTTCCTACCGATTAGAGATCAGGGCTCAATATAGAGCTTGGGACGCCTCTACATTCGGGAGATCGTACGGCTTCATGGTGTGCCATCGACTATCATCTCCGATCGAGATGCTCATTTCACTTCCCGGCTTTGGAAGGGGTTACAGGAGGCTTTTGGGACGTAGCTACGTATGAGCACTTCCTTCCATCCTCAGACAGACGGTCAGACTGAGAGGACCATTCAGACTCTCAAGGACATGCTCCGTGCATGTGTCCTCGACTTTGGTCGTAGTTGGGAGGATCACCTACCCTTGGTGGAGTTTGCGTACAACAACAGCTACCACTCCACCATCGAAATGGCACTTTATGAGGCACTGTACGGTTGACCATTCAGATCACCTCTATGCTGGAATGACCCTGAGGAGTCAGCACTTGTACGGCCAGAGATGGTTCAGGCTACGAAAGAGAAGGTATAGATCATCCAGGAGTGAATGAGGACTGCACAGAGCAGACAGAAGTCCTTTGCTGATAGGAGATAGAGACCACTGGAGTTCGAGGATGGAGACCACGTTTTCTTATGAGTCTCACTTCGACGTGGATTAAGGAGATTTAGCCAGGGCAGAAAGTTATCATCGCGCTTCATCGGGCCTTTCCAAGTCCTCAGAAGAGTAGGCGAGGTGGCTTACTGCCTGTCCCTTCCACCTTAGTCACACCGGGTGCATGACGTCTTCCACGTATCTCACCTAAGGAGATACGTGCACGACCAGACCCAAATCATTGATCATGGGGAGCTGGACATCGATGACGGGGCTACACTCACAGAGGTCCCAGTGGAGATTGAGGATCGATAGGAGTGGGTCCTACATGGATGGTTGATTCTTCTAGTGCACATTCTTTGGAAGCACGGGAACCTCCAGGATAGCACATGGGAGCGGGAGGCTCAGATGCATTCTCAGTAACCTCATTTGTTCCCCAAGTCTATGTTGTAGCTTTACGGGGATGTAAAGCCCTGAGGTGGGGGTAATGTAAAGACCCTGAAATTTGAAGGAAATTTTTTTATTAAATTCTTTGGAATTTTACGCGTACGCAGTTTCTAAAAACACCTGATTCCGAGGCCCGGTGTGCCTGGAATAATTTTATGAAGTTTAGCTCGGGTACGTTCAGTGAACGAATGAGTGGGTTTTTCTATCTTTTGAACTGGTGCTCGGAATTGAAGTACAAGGGCACCGATAAAACCACAACGCCTGTAATTTCTTATGGGGACCTTTACTATAGTTTCTTTTTAAGCGGGTTGAGAATTAATAACTGGGGAATTAGTTTAAAATAAATAAAATTGTTAAAACAATTTTATTTGATAACTTTATATGTTAATCCCTCCCATGGGAAGTTGTTGGTGGGTCCCACAACCATCCAACTTCCCATGTGTGGATATTTGAAATGTGGGGCCCACACGAACCCCAACCTTTCACCTCCCCCTAAACTCCTTAAACCCCCTTCATTAATTTGTAAACTCCTCTTAAATTGTGTAAACTCTTCCTCTCCCTCTCTCCCTCTTTATTATTTTCCAACACATATTAATCAATGTAATCAAACTCTTCAATTTTTTTTTAAATAAGGGATTTGAATTTTGAATGCTTGGAATGTTTAATTAAAATAAGGGGTAGCCTTATTTAAATTTGGTTGGCACATGTTGTGTTGGGGGAAATATTTGAGAGAGAGATTCTCCTTTTTTGAAGAACATCAACCCTCCGACAAAGAACGCCATTCTCTTCCATGAAGAACAATGACGCACCCACTTTTCTCTTCTCCATGACAAGAGAGGAGATGCCAATTCTTCTTCGGGTGCACTCCTACGACGACGGAAATGACACCGTCATCCACGACGCTTGTCAACCACGAACCATATTCAAGGTAGGAGATTATATACAATTTTAGTTGATTAAAATTGTACCTGTTCCTTGTTGATTTCTCTGAAATGATTTTGGCCATGTGTTACCGCCTAATGCAAAGGGCGTGGGCCGAACGAACACGGCCTGACGACCCTCCGCTGGAACTTGATCTTTTTGGAATCGGCGACCGGAGGTAGAATGCGGAAGAGGCCGGCAGCACAAGGGCCGACGTCGCACACACAAAGAAAATCCACAACCATGAGGGTTGTGGCAGAGGAAGCACGACGCCGTCGCGCCGTGTTGGAAACGCGGCGGAGGAAGCCGGCGCCAGTTGTGCAGAAGGAACCACGGCCCGCTTTGTGGGCCGCTTCGGCGGAAGGACCAGCCGGCTCGTCGGCCGGCCGGGCGGAGCAAAGCCGCAGCGCCATGCCGGATGAGCCGCGGCCCGCCCGTGCAGGGCGCTTGCGCCAGAAGGCCGGCTGGTTAGGGAGGGCGGCACCGCTTGGCGCCGTCGATTCAGGAAGCCGGGCCCCCCCCCCTCAGACTGCTCGGCCAGCTAGCTGAGCCAGCCGGGCCACGCCCCGCCGGGTCGGGCTGCACCGGGCAAGGCCGCGCCACTTCGGGCCGGGTCGCACCCTCTTTAGGCCGGTCCGTGCCCTCTTCGGGCCGGTCTGTGCCCTCTTCGGGTCAGATCGCTCCCCTGAGGCCGGTCACGCGAATATTAGGGCCGATCCGAAACCCCTACCGGGTCGGACCCACCAAAACTGGGTGACCCGACCCGCCATCCCACGTGGCTTAATGGGTCGGGCATGTTATTCACTTAAACGTTAATAACTTAAAGATCGCACCTCCGAATGATGCGCCGTCTGCGGCACTAGGACCCTATCGACGAGGCAGTTCTTTTTAGATACTCTAAGTGAGTTTTGGAAAACTTCGGTAAATGTCCGAGTTTGGAACGAGCATATTTCCAACTGGGCCCCTAGAACGAAAAAAGCCAATATCTCTCAGACCGGGCGTCTGATTGACGCACCGCCTGTTGAATTGAGTTCCTTTTGATGAGACAGAACTTTGGGATACATCAACTCTAGAATTCATGATAGTAGATTTATCGACCCCCTTTACTCGAGGAGAGAACCCTCCCAGAACAGAGTATGCTGTGTGCGGGAACCCTAGAGCTGGCTGCGACTGTGACGACTACCGTTTTGGGATCCTCCGTGGGTTCGACGACAATGACGACTGTACTTGGATCCTACATGGGTTCGGCAGTGAGGAAGACTGTACTTGGATCCTCCGTGGATTTGGCAATGATGACGACTGTACTTGGATCCTACGTGGGTTCGGTAGTGATGGTTACTGTACTTGGATCCTACGTGGGTTCTGCAGCGACGACTTCTGTACTTGGATCCTACGTGGGTTCGGCAGAGGAGATGATTCAGATGCTACATCTAATCATCTCCACCCTTCTTCGTAAGTAGTATACATGTGTGAGCTAAGCCTTGACTTTCAATCATTACCATCGGTGTGATTGACTTCTTTCCTGTGTGGATTGGGTTGTGCTTGGGATCGAGAGCTGGAGCCGAACTGGAATTGATGACTTAGGTATTTGTATGGTAACATACCTAAGTAGAGTTGGTTGATACTTTGTGATTGTATCTTTCCTATGTGTTTTATCCTTTGTGGATTCTGGGAGACCTTTGGGGGTCTCGAGGTCCCTACTGAGTATCGTATACTCACCCATGCATGGGCTATACCCGCACTACGTTGTGTTGGATGCAGACGATGGACATCACTGATCGAGGTGGAGGATTGTGGAGCTGGACGGTACCCGGAGGTGGACCACTTGGCGGGACGTACACGGAGTGGACGGCCGGACCCGAGGAACTGAGGAGACCATCAGTACCCACCCTTCAGGTGGGATATCTAGACGACGAATCGACGGTTGCTGCTTTACTTTACAACTATTGTACTTTCTTTTCAGTTGTACTATACTTTCAGTTGTGTTTGTATAAAAGCCCATTTACTTTTCAGCACTTACTTTTGTACTCAGTTTTACTTAGTGCTTACTTCACTTGAATACTTTGTTGTGTTTGTTTACTTTTATAAAGGCAATTCCTTCCCTTTTTTCGGGATTTATGCCTTTGGTCCTAGTCTCCAGCCCTGTCCTATAGAAGGTGGTCTTGGGGTAGTCACAGCACGGGCCCCGAGGATGGGTCGTGACAATTACTAACAATACTATCTTTATACCAAACAACTTCCCAGAAAACAATATTGTTCTTTAAGAACCTAATCCCTCTTAAGAACCTAGGCTCTTATACCATTTTTAATGACCCGACATCCTTGAGCCATGAAACCGGTTATCTAAACCCAAAGGTCTCCTGTAAAACCTCAGTTTCCTTCCCAATACACCAAAAACTATTACCCACTGAGGTCACTTATCATACTAATGTCTCTCCCCACATATCAACACAAGTTATTTCATGTGTACTTTATCCCCACTCACACACACACTAATAAACATACCAGAAGGTCACCCATCCTAACACCACTCCAATCCAAGCATTCTTAATTATGGAGTTCTTATTAAACATACTCCCAAAAATATAGCCACAACTTGTTGACATGAGTAGAAACATTTAGAATTTTAAGTCTCACTTTTCTATAGGTGTTTTACTCCCCAATTTAAATAAAAACACCCTCATTATGGACCCTATACCTTAGACCCACTCAATTTAATTTAACTTCTGGATGGAACCTATATTTGATACCATTTGTAACAAACTAACCTGAGATGGACTTCCATGAAACTCGGGTCAGCCCACCACTAGGCCTAAAGGGAACTCCTAAACCCCACGGTTTGGAAACTAGTTCCTAGGTATTAAAAACTTGGGAATAGTTTCACCCTTGGTATGATAATATAACCAGTAGTGGGAACTACCAAGAATCCTATATAACATTTTTGTATATTATATATCCATGCATAGAAAAATAAATAGATACAAATATATAAAAAACATAATAGGGAAAAACAAAAATAAAAAACCATCCAAAATATAAAAATGAAAAAGATATAGTAATGTAGATACCCAAGTACAGAATAAAAAATAAACTTGTTATAATTGGTCAATTCAATATCCTAATAATAAAATGGAACCTGAATATGTGACAACCCTGCTTTTATTACAAACTTAAACATGATTTATTACATAAAACATCACTTGATAAAACATGGATGATCGAGAGGTTTAGTGTCTTTGGGGCTTAGGATCATTACATAAAAACTTAAAACATGAAATATAACATCTTTATTGAAAACTTCCTTTATATGACCACTACATTCCCTCGTACTTAGCATTGCATGGGATAACCTGAGGACATGCATAAGAAAAGGGGTGAGCTATAAAGCCCAGAAAGGGAATAAACATGGAATACATGGGAGTACAATACATGTTAGACAATAGGCATATCAATAGAGAAGAAGAGAAACATGAACATAAAGGCATGATCAAGCATGATAATCATAACATGGAAATGTGGCAACAACACTTAACATGGAATTAGCATGAGCCAAGGCTCATTGCACATAGAGCATGAGTAAATTCTCATTGTACATGAAGCACGAGTAAACCCTCTTTGCACTTGAATTAGCATGAGTCAACACTCGTTGAACATGACGTATCATGATAATATACTTTACCCAATGCATTGGAGCGCTATAAGGGCGCACCCTTCTTAAACATTTCATTTCATGCATAAGTGTGCCACATGGATCATAAAACATGGATTCATAAAACATAGTCATTTATTCCAAGGTAAAGGAATGTGGAATTCATACATGAAACTTTATAATTAATAATTAAATGTCCATAAAGTTGAATACCCTTGATGGAGAAATGGGCATGGTATTCACTACACAATGGCATTGGCTTAGAAAATCGGTGTGATTTCGGCAGCGTAACTGCGTGACATAAGAATTCATAAAAATGGCTGATGAGAGAGAAAGGGGTTTCTCATAATATTTACATGTAATGGACAGTAAGGAGTTCATATAGATACATTTCCCAACAATTTTAATGAAATTTATATTCATGATAGAAAAGTATTGCTTGAATGTACATGAGGAGAGAGAAGATCCTTTCAGAATTTTGGCATAGTAACGGGTGTACATGAGAGGTATTTAATGAGAGCGAAAGGGGTCTCCCATCATTCAAACATAAAGAGGGAAGTATGAGGGAGGTGCGAAACCATACCCCAACATTCATAATTGAAATTAAAAGGGTAAAACAACTTAAAGAAAATTGACAAAAATGAGAATGGAAGAAAAAACCCTTACTAGGAAGTGTGCATCCAAAGGCTTGAGAGAGGCTTGAGATAGGATTATTGGGAGATTGGGGCACCTTGGGAGGATTCTAGAGAGAGTAGGTCAGAGGTTGGACGAACTACAAAGGCTTTTAGTGAGGAGTAAGTGGGATCTTGGGTGGGTTTATATAGGAAAGGTGAGGGAATTCTTTATTATTTAGTTTTGGGACCCCTTATATTAAATTAATCCAAACCAAAAACCATCCCATGGTTTTTGCCCATGTTTTTTAGAAAATGGAAGAGAAAAAAAATATTTTATAAGGCCAAAGTCCGAACTTCTTAAAATAATGGGGTTGCTTATGTGGAGGTGACTCACACTCCCATGGAAAATAATTTAAAAAGACAAGATGTGTAATAAGTATTGAGGGGTCAATTAATGCTTTGTAAAATAAGTAAAAAAACCCAAAATCACATTATTTTAATGGTAAAACATATATTGGTCGAACATAAATATTATAGTATTTTATTAAATCACTATTGGGTCATTATGATGTAATAAAACACATTATATATTTAAACGGTATTTAATTTTTGCCCAAAATTTTGACTGTCTCAGAAAATTATGAAAAATTCATCATTGGATAATTTTGATGTCCTGATTCCAGAAATATCATTTATTTTATCTAAATAATTTCCTAAATAAGTTAATTTTCACTTTTAAAATAAAAACCAACATTTATCGAAAATTCACAGGTTTTGACAAAAATGGCTTTCAAACCTTAATAAAAATTATAATTGCATTCATACAATTATATGATCATTTATATATATAATAAAATTAATTTAATAATAATAATAATATTTTATTAACAAATTATTTAATTCAAAAATCTCTTAATTTAATAAAATAGATTTCTTATTTAAATAATAACTAAAACACTATTTGTACTTTAAAAACTATTTATAATGTATCAAAAATGACAAGGAGGTATATTCATTATTATATACAAAAATAATATACATAGACATAGTACTAGCGATTTGTTACATAACCCCTTAAAATAGCCGCATAAGACCTAAGGGTAAGGTGTACGATGGTGACATACTCTTGGGGGGGGGGGGGGCTCAGATAACATCGCTCGAGTGGTAATCTCTATCAACTTCCACTTTTCCCGTAGACAGTCATGTTCGATCTTGACATGATGAAGCTCGTCTTGGGATTGGTCAAGAGCGAAACCCAAGGATGCCACCTCTTTTCTGAGCTTCGAAAAATGGGATTCGTATGGAACAATTCTACTCGATGAGGCCATCGCTTCTTTTGTCTGAATAAATTGGATTTGTTAAAGCCCTATATTTATACTAATCATGTGATCACTGTTCAACGACAATATTAGTAATGGTCAAAATTCTTAATATAAAACCAAAGAAGTTGACATTTTATATAAACATAAAGAGACATTTAATTAGATCAAGAAGGATTTCCATTAATGAAACTTTGAGTCATTACAATATTCCCCCCTTAAGAAATTTTTCCCTCAAAATTTTCCTTTTCCACACTAAAACAGATGTGGGTAACTCAGCATCATCATTTCCTCTGATTCCCAAGTCGCTTCTTCAAACTTGTGGTTTCACCACAACACCTTGACGAGGGGCATTGTCTTATTTCGTAGAACTTTTTCTCTACGATCTAAGATCTTCACTGGTTGCTTCTCCTAATAAATATCATCCTCCAACTGTACCACCTCAGAAGAGAGTACATGTGAAGGGTCCGGTATGTAATTCTTTAAGAGGGATACATGAAAGACATCATGTAGTTTGGCCATGGTAGTTGGAAGTGCTAGTCGATAGTCCACAGCCCCGACTCGATCAAGAATCTCGAAGGGGCCGATGTACATTGGACTTAACTTCCCTTTCTTTCCAAACCTCATAACCTTCTTCCACGGAGATATGCATAGAAAAACCATGTCTCCAACTTTAAACTCAAGATCTCGTCGACAGTTATCTGCATAACTCTTCTGTCGACTCTAGGCTGCCTTGATATGCTACTGAATGGTTTTCACCTTCTCCACCATTTCTTCAACCATTTCTGGTCCAAGTAGCTTACGTTCACCGACCTCATCCCAACATGCCTGTGTTCTTCATCTTTTCCCATACAGGGCTTCATATGGTGCCATTTGGATGCTTGGGTGGAAACTGTTGTTCTATGAGAATTCAACCAGTGGAATATGTTGATCCCATCTTTCTTTAAAGTCCATTTAGAATGATCTCAACATGTCCTCAAGTGTTTTGATAGTCCGCTCGGATTGGCCATCAGTTTGAGGATGATAAGCCGTACTGAAGTTCAGTTCAGTATTTAGAGCATGTTGAAGACTCTTCCAAAAAATAGAGGTGAATCTTGGATCTCGGTCAGAAACAATAGATAGTGGTACTCCATTCAGGCTTACCACTTCCCTGATATATATCCGTGCCAGTTTATCCAAAGATAAATCCTCCCGAATAGCAATGAAGTGTGCAGTCTTTATAAGATGATCCACAACAACCCAGATTTCATTGTTTCCTTTGGATGTCCTTGGAAGTCCAGTGAAAAATTCCATGGTGATGTTCTCCCATTTACATTCTGGTATGGGTAGTGGTTGCATCATCCCCTTAGACTTCTACCTCTCTGCCTTCACGTGCTGACACACTAGGCACTTTGATGTATATTCAGCGATCTCCTTCTTCATATTATCCCACCAAAAGTTTTCTCGGAGATCTCGATACATCTTTGTGCTCCCTGGGTGAATAGAGAAATTTGAACTATGTGCATCATCCAAAAGATCCTTCTTCAGCTCTGAACTCGATGGAACACATGGTCTTTTCCCAAATCACACAATTCCTTCTTCATTAACATTAAACTCCGAGGATTTACATTTTTTGATAGCTTCCACTTTTTCCTGAATTCCCACATCATCCTTTTGAGCATCCTTTAACCTTTCCAAAAGAGACGGTTGAGCAATCATTTGTGAAAGGATTGATGATTTTCCCTTCTTTATGATTCCCATGTCCATATTTTTCAAGTCTAAGAAGATTGGGTCCTTCTCAATTCTCATCATTGATAAAATCCTCTGGTCCTTTCTACTTAGGGCATCTGCCACCTTGTTCGCTTTCCCAGGGTGTTAATGTATTGAACATTCATAATCCTTGATGAGCTCTATCCATCCTCTCTGGCGCATATTAAGCTCTTTTTGTGTGAATATATATTTAAGACTCTTGTGGTCAGTATATATCTCACCTTTCTCCCTGTATAGATAATGCCACCAGATTTTCAAGGCAAAGATCACCACCGCCAACTCCAGATCATGCATTGGATAGTTTCGCTCATGGATTTTCAACTTCCTTGAGGCATAGGATATCACTTTATCATTCTGCATCAGCACACAGCCTAAGACCTTCTTCTAAGCATCACTAAATACCACAAAAATTTCCCCACTTATGGGTAAAGTGAGCATGGGCGTAGTGATAAGCCTCCTTCTCAACTCCTTGAATCTTTCTTCGCATTCCTGACTCCAAGAAAACTTTACTCCATTTCGAGTTAGCTTGGTAAGAGGTTTGGAAAATCGTGAGAAATTCCTCACAGATCGTCGATAATATCCAGCTAACCCCAATAAGCTATGGATATCCGTTACCGATGTTGGCCTCGGCCATCCCTCAATTGCTTCTGTTTTGGAGGGATCCATAGATATTACATTGCTTGTGATGATATGACCCAAGAATGATACCTCCTTCAACCAGAACTCATACTTGTTGTACTTTTCATAGAGCTTCTCCTTGCGCAAAGTCTCTAGTACAGTTCTTAAATTCTCCTCATGACCCTCCTTGGTTTTGGAGTATATTAGAATATCATCTATAAAGACTACCACAAATTTTTCAAGGTAATCTCTAAAGACTCTATTCATCAAGTCCATGATGATTGATGGAGCATTAGTGAGTCCGAAAGGCATTACTATGAATTCATAGTGCCTGTATCTTGTGCTTAAAGCAGTCTTGTGGATATCTTCCTTCTTCACCCTTACTTGATAATATCCCGACCGCAAGTCCACCTTGGAGAAGTATTGTGCTCCACATAACTGATCGAACAAGTCATCAATTCGTGGGAGATGATACTTGTTCTTTATCGTGATTTTGTTGAGCTCACGATAATCTATGAAAAGGCGCATTGACCCATCCCTCTTCTTGGTGAAGAGGACTGGTGCACCCCATGGTGAAGCACTTGGGTGTATAAACCCTTTATCCAGATTCTCCTGTAGTTGTTTCTTAATCTCTTCAATATCTATAACATCCATTCTATATGGAGTATTGGATATTGGTAATGCCCCGGCTATAAGTTCAATAGAGAATTCAACATCTATTTTAGGAGGAAGACCAGGCAGTTCCTCGGGAAACACTTCCACGAATTCCCTCACAATAGACATTTCTTCAAGGATGGTTTCTTCCTTGGACTCAATCATCTGAGCTAGATACACATGCTCATAGGGTAGTAATATCCATGCTTGAGATGATGGATCTAAAATAGATTCATCTTCCTCCTTACACTTGTAAAGAATCGGGGGTCGATTCTCCATATGGAGTGTGATTTCCCTCTCCAGACAATTTATGTTGGCTCTAAATAAGGAAAGACAATCCATGCCAAGAATTGCATCAAATTCCACTAGAGGGAGTATGACGAGGTTCGCCGGGAAATTTAATACACAGATTATAAGAGGGGAGGACATATATTCATGGGATGCAATGATTTTCCCATTTTCCATACTCATCGACATCTTCACTTCCATGATTTTTGGTGGTTCTGGGATTGTTCTACTAAACTTTCAAGATATAAAAGAATGTGTAGAACCTGAATCAAAAAGTACATTCGCTATTCTTGAATGAAGAACTAGCGTACTTGTCACCACTTCGTTGTCGGGGTTCACTTCGGCAGAATTGATGGAAAAATCTCTTCCTTGTTTCCTTGGAGGTTGTTGGTTGCCTCCAAAAACCCTTGGATTAGGGCACTGATTTGCAAGATTCCCTGTTTCTTTGTATTTGTAGCAATGAACAACGCGTTGAGGTTAGAATAGAGCGTTCCTCTCCTCTGTCGCAGTTGCGGGTCTTTCCTACTGATAGTTAACAGCTAGGTTCCCTTCTCTTCTACACTTGAATCATTTCCTCGTCCCCTTAACAGAATTTCCAGGGTGCTTCTTACCGCACTTTTGGCAAGTGGGGTGCTGGATCTTCTTAGCATCGTTGGATTTATCCATCGGACCACCAGCATTGAATTCCACCTTACACTTCTTGTCCCCATGATACCCCTGTGATTCCCCAATATCCATTTCA
Organism: Viscum album; assembly: GCA_963277665.1. Taxonomy (NCBI): domain Eukaryota; kingdom Viridiplantae; phylum Streptophyta; class Magnoliopsida; order Santalales; family Viscaceae; genus Viscum; species Viscum album. Next base: position 2,559,451 of record CAUJRU010000014.1, on the reverse strand, counting down.
ACCTTGAGGGTACATCAGACAATTTACTCATAGCTGTCAAAGTCACGGATCGCTAATGCTTTCCGCAGGCTAGGATTCATCCCACCAAAGAAGCGGTCAACCTTGCATTTGGGGGTAACGACAAATCCGGAAGCGTATCGTGCAAGCCTTGTGAAGTTTTCCTCGTACACTCCAATAGATTCTTCATCTTTTTTCTTGAGGGAAAGGAAGTCCCTTTCCATCTTAATCCAGAGGGTGCATGGAAAATATTTATCAAAAAACTTTTTCTGGAAATCCTTCCATTCCAACGCCTAGATCTCCTCCTCAGGCTTAGTATTTTTGATCAACATCCACCATTGATCAGCTTCACCCTCCATATGATAAGCCTCCAGGAGAACCTTCTCTTGTTCAAAACATTGAAGGATAGAGAAGATCTTTCCAATGGAGTTGATCCATTGTTTAGCGATCTTGGGATCAGATGATCCACTAAAAGTAGGATGCCTTTGTCTCATGAAGCTCTCGATAGCGACTTGTTCTTTCTTGGGGGGGGGGGTTGAATGTTATTCTTGACCCATGTTTCTAGTCAAAGCTTGAGTTAGCTGAGAGATAAGCGTGACAAATTTCGCGATTCCTGCACCCACTGGATTGGGCATCTCATTAGTATAGTCATCACACTGATCTTCACATTGGTTGTTAGCCTGAGTCCTCCTATAACCGGCCATTGGCTGGAATAAAAGGAATGTTAGGGGTAACACATAAAGGGTAATCCAAATAAAAAAGTTTATGACTTATAAATAAATTTTTTTTCCTTAACTCATGAGTCTATAGGCTTTATTCTAGGCTTTTCGTGATCTACTTTCTAATATATATTCTTATGGTTTTTTTAAATCCCTTAATAAGGGTTCATACTAAGCTTGTGAATTTATAAAAACATATCCCACAGGAGTGTTGTAACCAAGAGTGTAGCAAGGCCCGTTTTCATGCACCAGTTCCCATTCGAGTCTAGCTCAAAGCGGTGTTTTCGGGTTTTACCCCTAGGATACATTTGTGCCAGAATCACCTCTACCTACTCGTATCCAGATAGGGATGTATTTGTTTGATAAACCACTTAATCAGTACTTACCAAAACTTAGGGATGTTTTTATTATACTTAGTCTTGTCTCTAAGGATTTACTAGGGTTTTCTAATCCTAATCCCAAAAATAACTAAACCTATCCTCTGATACCAACTGTGACAACATTTCTTTTATTAAAAACATAAACATGATTTATTACACAAAACTTCACTTGATAAAACATGGATGATCGAGAGTTTTAGTGTATTTGGGTCTTAGGATCATTACATAAAAACTTAATACATGAAATACAACATCTTTATTGAAAACTTCCTTCACATGACCACTATATTCCCTCATACTTAGCATTGCATGGGATAACCTGAGGACATGCATAAGAAAAGGGGTGAGCTATAAAGACCAGTAAAAGAATAAACATGGAATACATGAGGATTAAAATACATGTTAGACAATAGGCATATCAATAGAGAACAAGAGAAACATGAACATAAAGGCATGATCAAGCATGATAATCATAACATGGAAATGTGGCAAAAACACTTAACATGGAATTAGAATGAGCCAAGGCTCATTGCACATAGAGCATCAGTAAATTCTCATTGCACATGAATCACAAGTAAACCCTAGTCACACTTGAATTAGAATTAGTCAATACTCATTGCACATGACGTATCATGATACAATACTTTACCCAATGCATTGGAGCTCTATAAGGGTGCACCCTTCTTACACATTTCATTTCATGCATAAGTGTGCCACATGGATCATAAAACATAATCATTTATTCCACGATAAAGGAATGTGGAATTCATACATGAAACTTTATAATCAATATGTAAATGTTCATACAGTTGAATACCCTTGATGGAGAAATGGGTATGGTATTCACTACACAATGGCATTGGCTTAGAAAATCGGTGCGATTTCGGCAGCGTAACGGCGTGACATAAGAATTCATAAAAATAGTTGATGAGAGATAAAGGGGTTCCTCATCATATTTACATGTAATGGACAGTAATTATTTCATATAGATACATGTCCCAATAATTTTAATGGAATTTAGATTCATGATACCAAAGTATTGCTTGAATGTACATTAGGAGAGAGAAGTTCCTTTCAGAATTTCAGCATAGTAACAGGTGTACATGGGAGGAATTTAATGAGAGAGAAAGGGGTATCCCATCATTAAAACATAAATAGGGCAGTATGAGGGAGGTGTGAAACCATACCCCAACATTCATAATTGAAATTAAAATGGTAAAAAAACTTAAATAAAATTGACAAAAATGAGAAAGGAAGAAAAAACCCTTACTTGGAAGTGTGCTTCCAAAGGCTTGAGAGAGGCTTGAGAGAGGATTCTTGGGAGATTGGGGCACCTTGGGAGGATTCTAGAGAGAGTAGGGTAGAGGTTGGATGACCTAAAAAGGCTTTGAGTGAGGAGGAAGTGGGATCTTGGGTGGGTTTATATAGAAAAGGTGAGGAAATTCTTTATTATTTAGGTTTGGGACCCCTTATATTAAATTAATCCAAACAAAAAACCATATCATGGTTTTTGACCATGGTTTTTGGAAAAGGAAAGAGGAAAACAATATTTTATAAGGCCAAAGTCCGAAATTTTTAAAATAATGGGGTTGCTTATGTGGAGGTGAGTCACACTCCCATGGAAAATAATTTAAAAAGACAAGATGTTTAATAAGTTTTGAGGGGTCCATTAATGCTTTGTAAAATAAGTAAAACAAACACTAAATCACATTATTTTAATGGTAAAACATATATTGGTTGAACATAAATCTTATAGTATTTTATTTCATCACTATTGGGACATTATGATGTCATAAAACACATTATATATTTAAATGGTATTTAAATTTTACCAAAAAATTTGACTGTCTCAGAAAATTAGGAAAAATTCACCATTGGATAATTTCGACATCCTGATTCTAGAAACATCATTTATTTTATCCAAATAATTTTCTAAATAAGTTAATTTTCACTTTTAAAATAAAAACCGAAATTTATCGAAAATTCACGGGTTTTGACAAAAATGGCTTTCAAACCTTAATAAAAATTATAATTACATTCATACAATTATATGATAATTTATATATATAATAAAATTAATTTAATAATAATAATAATATTTTATTAACATATTATTTAATTCAAAAATCCCTTAATTTAATAAAATATATTTCTTAATTAAATAATAACTAAAAACACTATTTGTACTTTAAAAACTATTTACAATGTATCAAAAATGACAAGGAGGTATATTCATTATTATATACAAAAATAATATAAATGAACATAGTACTAGTGATTTGTTACATAACCCCTTAAAAAAGTCGCATAAGACCTAAGGGTAAGGTGTGCGATGGTGACAGACTCTTGGGGGGCTTAGATAACATCACTCGAGTGGTAATCTCTATCAACTTCTACTTTTCCCGTAGATGGTTCCGTTCGAGCTTGACATGATGAAGCTCAGCTTGGTCTTGGTCAAGAGAGAAACACAAGGACGCCACATCTTTTCTGAGCTCCGACCAATTGGATTCGTATGGATCAATTCTACTAGATGAGGCCATCACTTCTTTTTTCTGAGTAAATTGGATTTGTTAAAGCCCTTTATTTATACTAATCATGTGATCGCTATTCGACGGCTATATTAGCAACGATCAAAATTCTTAATATAAAACCAAAGAAGTTGACATTTTATATAAACATAAAGAGAAATTTAATTAGATCAAGAGGGATTTCCATTAATGAAACTTTGGGTCGTTACAGAATATCTCCAACATTCTCCATGTTCACTCACCACATCCCAACACATCCATCAACAGACCAAGATGAATCTAAATGATATATGATCACAACTTGGGAACCTTAGAGGAAAAATGGAAGATGAATACACACCCACACAATGGTGAATATGCAGGGTGTGAGAAAAGCGTGTCCAATAAGATCTCACCAAGGAGTCTATGCAATTCCCTTCATAAAAAAATTCATTAACATAGTTTGAACACAATAAATAAAATAGTTTTTCCATGTGGGAAATCATAAAATAAACAACTATCATACTTTATCACTTTATTTTTTCAAAACCATAAGGTAATGTATTTTAAGAAAAAAAATACACATCCAGTTTAAAATCGTTAATGTAAAACCCGAGCAATAAATAAGGATTTACTTTAGAATTTCTTTCACATTAAAAAAAGTGGATTTTAAAATTTATAACCAAAAACTAATCAGTTTATTCATATTTACCCAAAACATTTTACACATTCCATTTATAAAATAATGCCAGTTCACTTTTGAAATCATGTTGTCAAAACAAATTTAGAATCCAAATTGAAATAAAACCAAAATTATAACCAATACAAAATACAACCACCATAGGTACCTAGACATCAATAAGGTGTATTAAAAGTGAAATAACCAAACCATATTTCCATGTGATAAAATAAAATCTAGGGGATACAAAAAACTAAAATGATATCCCATAATAAATCCTCAATGGGGACTAATCATAATGGAAAACTCCATAGGACTCATGTAATATGAGCCTAAACTGGAAACCAGAACCCTAGGTTGGCCTAAAATAACCTATTCACAACACTGGTAGTCCTATAAAACTATCTATGCCATATAATCCTTCCTAAGAGCTCTCAACTACCATAGGTCATAATCTATCTCATTATCTCACTCAGTCTAAATGGGCCACATTCCATAGCCAGTGCACAATCTACACGAAGGATTTCACCCATCTGGGTTATTTACTAATTTTCTAGGATTCCCATGAAAAACTCAAGGGAGGTGTAAGAAAAAGAAATATCATGATAAAAATGTAGATGAACTTAAAAACATTTCAATAAAATTTTCTCACCACCTACACCCTCACATAGAATAACCCATTTCACATTCATTATTAATAATAATTAACAATACAATAATTCCACACTGGGAACAAGTCAATACATGACATGACAAAAATATAAAGGCTCAAAAAGTGAGGGAGTCGGAATTTCAAATCAACCCATTTTTAACAAAGCTCAAAACATGCCTTTGAAAAAATGCATGGAAGAGAGAGACACATTATCAACCTTTAAAACCATCCCATGAAAAATAAATTTGAAATACCTTCAAAAATCACCCATACCCCTTTAAGATCATTTCAAAACAAACATAAATCTAATGAATCTTAAAATACTTTAACATGGGACAAATACATGCCTTTTCAAATATGTCTTTAAAGATATGAAGACCATTATTAAAAACTCCATAGGTGTCAAGAACCCCCTTTAAACCACCCAAATTCTTTTTTAAATGCATCTAATAAATTTTAAAATACACTTGGCATGCATAAATGTTCAATTCATAAATTTATACAAGAAAACCATAAAATATCATTAATGCCAAGTATGAAAAACAAATTAAAATCATTTACCTACCTTCCTGGATATCATATATCAATATAATTTTATAATAATGTATTTTAAAACACCCAAACACTACATGAAATGAATTATAAGGGAGATTTCCTATAAAAACCTACCTCATTCAAGCAGAAACTCATCACAACACATCGCCTTCAATAGAGAAAACTCTACCAAGTAAGGAAATACTATCTGTAGCTCCTACACAACCAAACCCCCATTATTAGGTCCACCCCAACCATAATTTTGATCCCTAGTGATATTTGGGTTTATAGTAGAAAAAAAATCAAAGAGTAGAGGATAGAGGAAAAGAGAGGAAGATAAGGAGGAAGGAAGATAATAGATTACCTTAACAATCTTGTTGAATCAAATAAAGACATTCCAAAAATCTAAATAGAAGTGAGGAAGAGATCCCTACATATACCCTATTGCTTAATCGAATGAGATAGGGAAAAAGGGGAGGACAAGGGTATAAAAATTGAGCAAGGCCAAACATAGAACATCAAGTTTTTAGGAAACTAGGAAAGCTGCATGGTTAGGCTACATGTTTAGGAAAATCATTTTCCAACCAAGTGGGATCTATTGAATGGAATCCCCATACCTTGCACGATATGGATATATGGTTTCTTCTAACCATGTGAGAACCCTGTGGGTCACCCCCACATATAAACTAAATTTCATAGTTTCTCTCATCACCTCGTATGGTTTGATAAATCATGTTCCAACCATGAAAAAATACACTACTAAAAACCACAATACTATACACAGTCTAGTCACATGGTTTTCCTAACCATTCACCAATCACACTCTAGAGGAAAAGTATTAAAAATTAATGATTTAAAGATTGAAACTCCAAAAAAATTAAATGACCTTATAAAAATATAAAATAATACACCTCAGTGACCTATAGGTGTCACATTTATGGAGATCAACTATTATTTATAAAGAAAGACCTAATGATTTTAAGCCATTAATCTAAAAATTAATGAATTGTCTAATCATGTTCCTGACTGAGAATATAGATTGTAAAATTTCATTTAAAAATATAAATATTGAATTTCATGATAATCTAGTTACATTCGATGTTTCAAATTAAAATAAAAATATTAAAAATTGAATTAAAAATAGAGGTGCGATCGAAATGTCATTTATTAAAAAAATCAAGAAGAGTTAATTGTAAAATGTTACTTCTATTATGTTAAAAATCATAATACATTAAGAATATTTAATTCTAAAATTAATTTGAAGTTCAATTTTATATAGTTATAAATTTTATCTAAAAAAATTAATTTTTAAATATCTCAATTTTTCCCTTTCGTTTTTTATTCTTTCAAAATATATTAATCCCATAATAAAGGTTATATAAATACAATACAACTAATTATCAACCCCTATTTTGAGGATTTTTTCAATATGAGAAGTATGTAAGAAGAAAATGGAATATGATCATTTAAAAACGATAATACCCATAATTTCTTTTATATTGTCAAATATTTTAAAATATAAAGGTTTGGTAAAAATACCATTAAACTGATTTTTAGTTCCAATAAATTCAAGAATAACATTTACTTTTTATACATGATATGAGAGAAAGTGGTATCTTACATCTATGTTTTTGGATCATGAGTTTTTTGTCATATTATTACATCAATTTTTTTGGATAAAAAGTAAATAATTATTCAAAATTCAATGAGTGTGTGATGCATCCACAAAAATTGGGCATAAAAACTTCCTACTGCTATATATTTCACTCTATTAGTGGAAAGTGTTACTGAATGTTGCTTCTTGATAAACTTGGAAACTAAAGACTCACCCATAAAGTTAAAAGTTTAATTATTAATTTATAACACCGGTAAGGTCACAAGTATGCCTATTTTTTGAGTTTTTTCCCTTTTGGTTCATTCTTGGAGTTCTTGGGTTCTAGGGTTTGGATATGGATGTTTTTGGGAGAAAAAACTAGCTGCATGATTGGAACATAATTTTCATAACTGTGTGGATAATCATGTGAGGGTTCTAGAGGTTGGGGTAGTGGGGTTTTCCATAGTTTGAGCATGGTTTTTTAAACTTTGTAACACCCATGAGTTATTTTGTGGCTCGGATTTTTGGGAGATAGTATCTCCTGCATGGTTTGTGCATGGGTTTCTTAACCATGTAACCAAACTGTACAACCTATCCAGATCATATAAAAAGTGGCATTTTACCATTTTCACCTATTGATTTTTATACCATTTGGTCCTCATTTTCTACTCTTATTGTACACAACCCATCCTCCTTAGTGTGGGGTATTTTCCTCTTCCTCCTTGGTGATTTATCTTTGGGATCTTGGTGGTTTGACTTGAGGTAAGTCATTTTATTTGAGTATTAATTTTCATTTTCCCCTTCTCATGATTTTTCTTCCATTTTCATGGATTGTGGAACCTTGGTTGGTGGGCTTGGTCAAACCTAGGGTTTAATGGGGGGGGGGATCTGTTTTTTAATGTAGTTTAGGTGTGTGAGGGATTCTACTACCCATTATAGGTGGTTGTTGTTGAAGGTGATGAGGTTGGTGTAGTTTTCAAGGCAGGAGTCTCTATTTAATGGTGTTTTCTATGGCTTAGCAACAAATTATGAATCTCCTTGGGTTTTTGTTTGTTTAATTTCCAAATAAATAATTTATGGTTGATTTATATCCCATGTTTGATGTGTTCTTGACTTGGTTTGGTAATTGGATGTTTAAAGAGGATTTTCCAAATGGGGGTGTCATTTGTGCACCCAAAGTGTTTGATAAAATGTCTCAAATGGATTTTATGAATTTAAATGGATTTTTAAAATGGTTTTAGAAATGGTTTTACCTTGTGAAAGGTGTTTTAATGAAAGTGGGCATGTTTATTTATAAAATTGTATTGTGAAATTGTTTTCCATGGATTGGCACATGTTTGTGATTGTATTGGCATGGAGTAAAATGCGGGATAATGGGGTTGTGAGTGAGGAGTTGTCTAAGGGACCATAAGAGCATTCAAGGAGGACTACTACAAAATCTGCAATAAACAGTGGTGACCTTTATTAGTGTTAGATAAAAGCGCTGATAAAGGTCCCCTTTATCAATGCTAAATAAAAGCGTTGATAAAGGGTGTTCTCTATCAGTCCTTTTTTAAGCATTGATAATGGCCACCCTTTTCTAATTATTTTATTTAGCACTAATAAAGGGTTGACTTGTGTGGATGCATCCCACATTAGACCTTTTATTTATCTGGGTAGAGCTTTATAAGAATTGGAATTCCACCATCGCATCTTTCATGGTTGCAGAGTATTAACACCTGTAAGAACTCTACCACAAATGGGCCTCATGAGCTGGCCCCTATATGTGTTATTCCAATTTCTCATCCCGCATACCTGAGCCATATACATTGGGCCTCGCACATGCGAGCCTATACATAGCCGGCCAACCCAACCTCCCCCAATTTTTTTATATACTCCAATAAAAAACATAAATATAAAATATAAATAGTAAAAATATAAAATATGTAATAATTAAACAAAGAAAAAATAAAAAGGAATTTATTACAATAAATATATAAAAAATTTATTAATGAAATAATTATTAATAAAATGAATAAATTATATATATATATATTTTATAAATAGTAATAAATAGTATATATTAAATATAAATATATAAAATGATAAAATTTAATAATTAAACAAATAAAAATTAAAAATGAATAAATTTCAAAAATATTAAAAAAATTATTAATGAAACAATTATTAATAAAAATTAATAAATTTAATATATATATATATTAATTATAAATAGTAATAAATAGTATAAATTAAATATAAATGTATAAAATGAATAAAATATAATAATTAAACAAATCAAAATTAATAAATTAATAAATTTCAAAAAAAATTAAAACTTCATTAACGAAATAATTATTAATAAAAATGAATAAATTTAATATATATATTAATTATAAATAGTAATAAATAATATATATTAAATTTAAATATATTATATGAATAAAATATGATAATTAGAAGAAAAAAAATAAAAAACAAAGATGAATAAATTAAAAAAATATTAAAAAATTTATTAATTAACAATTATTAATAAAAATGAATAAATTTAACATACAAACACACACACACACTATTTATTCCTTTTAAATTTAATATATATATATATATATATTAGTTTTTATATCTTTAATATTTTTTTTTTAATTTTATTTGTTTTTAATATTTTTTAATAATTAAATTCTTATTTCATATATAGAAATATATTTTGATACACATACACACACAATATTTATTTATATTTAATTGATACATACATACATACATATATATTATTATTATTTTTAATTTTATTTGTTTAATATATATTTTTTAAAATTATTAATTTTTAATATTTATTTATATTTATTTATTAACATTTAATATGTTTCTAATCAGTAAATTCTATTCATTTTTATATTTTTATTCAATATATAGTACTTATTACTTTTTAATTTTTTTTGAATTTATTCATTTTTAATATTATTTATTCATTAATAATCCGAATTTTTTTTAATATTTTTTTAATTTATTCATTTTCAATTTTTCATTGTTCAATATTTTGTAATTTTATCCTTTTTTATTATTTATTTATAAATATTTATTCATTAACATTTAATTTTTTTAATATGGTTTTAATTTATATATATGTGCATGTGTGTGTGTGCGTGTGTGTGTGTATTCATTTTCATTTTAACATTTATTCGTTTTTAATTTTTTAATAATTTATATAATTAATAACACTTGTTCATTTGCTGTTAGGGTGGAGATTGAGTGGTAAGCCCCATAATCCTGTATCTAAAAGACTATAGTTCAAATCCTAGAAATCCCCTTAGGGGATGTATGATGAAGGAACGATGCAGGCAGACGGTGATGCAGACATGGCGCATGCTTTGTGACTCTGGAAGGATGATGCAGGCATGACGCTGCACTGGGCCTTCGTCCCATGTTCAGGGGTCACTTGGCCTCTGGCCTATGAACTATGTAATGAGTCTCCCTCTACCTATATTGAAAGAGGTCTTTGATATCACAATAAAAAGAGGCATCGACCCCAACTTTATAAAAATAATAACCCTTGTTCATTTTTGTAATATTTTTGCAATCTACTGATTTTTTAATTATTAAATTTCACTATTTTTTAAAATTCATTAATTTATTATCATTTAGTATTATTTATTCACTAATAATGTTACTTTTTTTACTTTTATTTATAATTTAATCAGTTGTAATATTTATTCTTTTAATATTTTTGTAATTTCATCATTTTAAATATTTTTTTAATAAGTAGAAGGGAATCCCCTCATATTAATATTTATTTATAAATATTTATTCATTAAATTTTATGGTTTTTAATATGGTTATAAAGTAAATATTAAATATGTATTCATTTCATTTTATAATATATATCTATTTTTAATCTTTAAATAATTTACATAATTAATAAAACTCATTCATTTTTAATTATCAAATTTCACTCATTTATAACATTCATAAATTTAATATTATCTATTTGATAATAATGTTAATTTATTTTTACCTTTTTAATTATATACTCAATTTTAATATATATTCGTTTAATATTTTTTAATGTATTTTATATAGTTTTCGTCAGTGATTTTCAAAGAGAGATGATAAATATAGGTTATGCTAACACTAATATATATCCATATTTTATTTTTTTTAATAATTTTATAATTTATAAAACCTATGCATTTTTAAATATATTTTTAAAGTTTATTCAATTTTAATTATTCAATTTCACCCATTTTTTAAAAAGTATTTATATAATTATAAATAAATAAATATATATTTAAATAATTAAAAAATTATAATAGATATATTTAAATAATAAATATATTTATTATATTTATATATTAATAAACATGTATATAACTATATAAATATGTATAATTATATAATTATATTTATAATTATATAAATATATTTATCTATAATTATAGTTATAATTATATATCTATAATTATATTTTTAAACACATATTTACAATTCTTTTAATATATTTAGAATTATATAGATAATTATTTATTTAAAATTATATATATTTATAATTATTTATAAATACATATTTATAAATCTTTAAGTATATTTATAATTATATAAATTTATATTTATTTATCATTATATAAATTTAAATTTTTTAATCATATTCTTTATATTATTAAAAATTAATTAAATGGGTCTTTATGAATGCTTTTTTAGCATTGATAAAGATATATCTTTATCAGCATTAAAAAAGCTGATAAATACCATCTTTATCAGCACTAAAAAATCAATGATAAAAATAGGTTTTGTCATCGTTTTTATTTTAGCATCGAAAAAAATAAACTTATCAACACTTTTTAGAATGTGCTATTAAAACATTTACAATCTTTTAAATGGAACATTAAAAGGGTTTCCATCTATTTCACCATTAAAGATCTCATAGAACAGAATATTTGTCTTAATTTCCTATTGGACATCTCGGACAAATCATCACTTTCAAAACCCAAGGTATGCGACTTGTGATATATCATTCAAACTCTTGCATTATTTTATCATTTATAGTTGTTCGTTGTTTCTTTTTTATTTTTACAAAGGGTTTAAACACCATGATATATTGTTTCTTGACCATCTCCCTCCCCCTCACATTTAATTTTCCTTGATCAACCTTCTTATTCCACGATCCTATGTCAACTTTGTGCCATGTCTAGTAGCCAGTTGATAAGCCAACACACACCATCCCACTACCATGGTTTCAACTAGTCATGTCACATGCCTGGTCATCTGCTTCTTCTCTATTATTGATCCATGTTTATGCTTTGATCCACTATTTAATCCTCCTACACTATCCTTTCTTTTGTGGTTGCATTTTCCAGATTTAAACCACTTCTTTCCCCTACTTAAAATATATTTTTTCATTTTATATTTACTAATTTTTTTCTACATAAACAATCAAATTTGAATGTATGTATTTTCTTCCATTTTAACATAAAAAAACTTTTTATCTCACAGGTTCTTATACAATACCTCATTGCTCTACAATCCTTCATACCCTCCATCCCCAATCAACTACTTTGTATGACTACAATTGACCCTTAAAATTGGGTAGTTATTGTTGGAACCACTTTGTGTATAAGGTTGTATTTGTTGTCAATAGTTGTCAATGAAGATCAGAATGAAGGAGATCAGGAAGTACTCCGATGAAGTGGAGGAATGGAAATTCAGACAATTTTTGTACTGATCATAAGTTCAAAGAACATGTGTCAAAGGTGATACATTGTTTACAACAATGAAGAATGTGAATTGTAATCCATCTGAGGATGATTAAAGAATAATGGGGTTTTTGGATGAAGACCATGAAATTCCTCTTTATTGCATGATAAACATGGGTTTTGATGAAGACCATGCAATTACTCATGATTTCATGAGAACAATGCAAGAGACTTCTTGATGAATTGAATCATATGGTTTGCATGATGTAGATCATGAAGGTTGATGAAGAAGACAATGTGCAAATGATTGGAATTCTAAGATGGTCGTGCAGGGATTGTAATTCTGAGATAGCCATGCACATCAAATTGTCATAGAATATGATGATGCTAAAGCTATGCCTTCAAAGAATACATATCACAATAGTGGAGTTTGTGATAAAAGAAGAAGAGTTGCTGAAGGATACAGATCACCAAGAAGAAGTGCTTTTGAGGTGATTGTACTTGTTGACAAAGAAAACAAATGACATACAAATTTGTTGACAAAGTAGATTCCATGGTGGCATCTCGTGTTCAAGGACTGTGGATAATGATCCATGTTTTATTCAAGAAACATCGGCAAAGGAATGGATGATCTGGAGGCGGACAAAAAAGAGCAGATACAAGGTGGCGCCGTTTCCAAGTGTTTGCCAAATTTTTGGGCCTGAAAATCGACAAATGAAGAAAAGTGGTTTTTGAAAAGAAACTTGTGTGCCGTGTACTTTAAGAAAAGGTAACTTTCATGCCCTATGTTTTTCAAGATCAGAACATCAATTTATGGAAAAGGGATAAGTGTCGCGCAAGTATTAGGTTGGTCGCGCAAGTGACTTGCACGCCAGGAAGAGACTTGCACGCCGATGCCTAGAAGGCTTGGAACTTGCGTGCCTGTTATTTTTCAAGATCAGAAACTCAAAATATGGCAAAGGAAGGAGGGTCGTGCAAGTTTGGAAGTTTTTCGCTCAAGTGACTTGCAGGGGAAGAGACTTGCGCACTGTGACTTGCGCGCCGAGGGGAGACTTGCGTGCTGTCGCGCAGGGGGTTCCAAATGCCTATAAATATTGGACCACCCCTCCTCATTTTGGGACATAGTTCAACACTTAGAAAAATAAGAGCTCCCGTCATACAGGTGTGGAAGTCATGCAAGTATCATGTGGTCGCGCAGGTAGACTTGCACGCCAGTGTTTGAAGCTGCGCGCCGATTGTTGGTTGCGCGCCCAAGGCGGTTTGGGCGAGAAAAGAAGTGTGTCGCGCAAGTTAGAAGTTGAGGAAGGCAGTGTCAAGCAGGTGTTTTGGTGACACTTGCACGCCAGTTTGGACTTGCGCGCCGTATTGGGACTTGCGCGCCGTATTGAGACTTGTGCGTCGGGCTTGAAAAGGAGCGCCAGGTGTTGTTGGAGTGCGCCCGCCTTTCTGGAGCTGCACGAGAGCTGAATGGTTTCTTGATACTTTCGGTGCAAAGTGAGATTAAAGAGGAAATCTAAATGATAAATGCATGATCTCATGCATATATGGAGAACTGATTCTGACAATGCCAAGTAAGCTGAGCTTCACTTATTGATTAATCACATCAGTGGTTGTGATTCAGGCAAACGAAGACAAGAGGATCTAGTGTATTAGTCATTGCACTAAAGAAGAAGGTTTGAACTGAAAAGAGCATCAACTCTGAACCCTGATGCAAGCAAAGTATCATGCTGAATAGGAGACAAATACTTCAATGCAAATCTATTGAAGAGACCTTTACGTCTATAAACTGAGCGGGACTTCACCAACGACAGTGAGCCAGGGGGAGTCAACGGGAGTGACCCGAGGGACGTAGTGAGCTATCCCTGAACCTTTTGTAAAGGCAGGGATCCTAGGATAGAGTGACTATTCCTGAACCATTGTAATCCACAACTAGTGAATATTAGTGGAATTTTGTACGACCGAAAACTTGTCGGCGTATGCTCCTTGGACGTAGCCCTTAGTGGTGAACCAAGTAAAAATTGTTGTGTCATCTATTTGCATGTGAATGTTTCATTGATGATCATATCCATCATACAGGTTTAAGTAGTTCCTACCAACGTGGGAACAAGATCCACAACTTTAAGAAGAAAAAGTTGACACCCTGATTCACCCCTCCCCTCTCAGGGTATCCTAGGGTCCTATAGTTATTTCAAAATCCAAAAAGATACTGATTAGAGGGAGATTAAGCCAAAGAGTTGATTCCTTTTAGTTTCTTTAATACGTTACTATGTACTTTAACTATTGATATATTTAGTTTTTTTTAGAAATATTATAATAACATATATAATATTAAACATTATTTGTAAATATTTCCAACTATTAAATTTATCAATTTATACTAGTTAAAATATTTACTGATTACCCCTCAAAATTATATAAAATAGTTTTAAATTTGTATTTTTCCAATTTATATTGATTGAATCCTTAAATATAATGAAACTAATTTTTGTAAGATCATATTTATTAATTTCATAAGAAAATATTAGATCATTAATAAGTAGGTTAATTCACCTTCTTTTTCATTCGTAGTGCCTGAGTTCTGTAAATTTTCACTTAGAGTAGTTGCTTCCCCCTAATGACTCCATTGATAATTCCTTACAATTTCATTTTAACATCTGTTCTGATAAATATGTGGGTCTTTATTTTCAGTTTATTCTTTCCTTTTCCCCCACTTTCATTAATTCCAACAACCATTGTAAATGCCTCACTTTGATTGTACTAGAAGTTGCATTGGAAGAGATTTTTATACAAATAATTCATGGGAAGAATTGAAATTTTGATGTTAAATATTACAAAGAATAAATGAAATAAAAAAGGAGGGTCTTGATGTATTAAAATTACATGTTGAAATACTAAAAACTTTAAAATCTAAAAAACTAGAAGAATGTATCGAATTAATATTAAAAATATAAGAGTATTATAGAATCATTGATGTATTGACATAAATAGTGAAAAATGACTCCGTGTAAATAAGTTATAGGGTATGAAGTGACTATGATAAGAAGAAAATTTGATTATCAAATAAGACTCTCCACTCCTCTTATGACATATATAAAATTTATAAAATTTATAATTTTATCCAATGAAAAGGTGAAATTAAAAAAAAATAAAGGATCCTCAAGGACACCTTATAATGAAATCCTCTATCTTATTGTACCCCCACCTAGAAAAGTTACATAAACCATTTGGGAGATATTGAATCATCAATGGTAGGGTTATTGAGATAAATTTGATATGATTGAGGTGCAGGAATACTTATATCTATAGAAAAAAATTGGAATCATTAAAATAATTAATTTGAGATGAGGACTCCCAAAAATCTATTTAAAGATCCACTAAGACTATCATCCACTTTTTAAATTTTTATCATTACCACCATTCAGAACTTCCATATCTGATTCCATATAGTTTAAACCTCTCTCCCAGTTTCCTCTCTGAAATTTTTCTAGAGTTGATTCTATCTGTTGGTTACACTAAGGTTGTTTTTTGTTTTCAGGAGATCCTAAATAGTTAGGATTATACTCCAATCATTAGTTTGAGATGATGCTTTTTGTTGATCCCACTGGGAATCTTCTTTAACTTGTATTGAGGTTTATTATTTCATCATTTGATAAAAGATCATCATATCTAGTTCATAAGAACCTTGTCAATGAAACACCACATGAACCACCACATACCAATTGAAGAAATGAATAAAAATCAAATCCTCCCTCTTGTTGGTATCCCACCTAGAAAGGTTACATAAACCATCCAAGAATTACCGCCTTTTCCCCAGACAATATCAAATCAATAACCTGAACCAACAACCACATTTTTACCCCAATTTTTTTCTTTTTATGACACCCTTGAGTAAAATGATAACTTTTCAGAAATCATCACTGATAACATTCAATTGTTGGGTTCCCATTACTAGAATTATATATAACTTTTTCCTTTGATTATGAATACCTTATGGGTATTTATTTATTTTTTTGTAAAAAATAAATATTTTATAAACCCAATCATATAGACATGAATTTAAAATAGATGTACGCTAATTTTATGAGCTATGATTATGAAGATGGAGTTTAATAGTTAATCAAGTTTTCAATAAAGCTAGAAAATGACCCTTCTCAAATCCATTTACCATGTTTACATTGTTTTTATTCAAGAAAAATTAGTACATAATATTTGGAAGAATATTTGATTTTTCATAGAATAGATCAGAGCTATCAATGTTGGACTAAAAAAGGGAAAAACAGAATGTGCACACTGATTAGGATGATACTACATTCTATGTATCATTTGACATGAATACCAGTGTAAATAATGATGGAGATCATGTGGAATAAATATAAATGGAAATTGTAGATGAACTTTGTGATTGTCAAAAGTTTTTTGAGAAGTTAAATAGTTGTTCTAAGAGACCATTGTATATCAATTGTACTAGATAAACAACATTTTTAGATATATTAAAGTTATATAATTTGAAATATAGAAGAGGACGGAGTGACACCAGCTTTATATACATATTTGGTCTCTCGAATGATATGCTATTAGAAGAAAGAAAACTTACTTATTAAACAAATAACACTAAATCAATTATATGTTCAATGAGAATGATATCTAAAAAAATACATGATTTTCCAAATGATTGCATATTGTTTTCTATGGACCATGAATCACTCATAAAATTTCCAAAGTATGGTGTGGATCGATATAGGAAAGATGAATCAAGTACTTGAAAATATATATGGTACTTTCCTATCATTCCATGGTTTAGATGAGTATATGGATTTAAGGAAACCATGATAAAATTTAAATTGAATTCATATACAAGAATTGAATATGGGAAACTATTGCATCCAACAGACTCTTCTCAGTGGAATAAAATTGATTATGAGTATCTAGAATTTGTAAATGAGCTTAGAAACATCCATCTTGTATTATCTAAATATGGAATAAATCATTTTAGTGTACATACTAGTACTCATAGTCCATGGAAAGTTATATTGGTAAATTATAAATTTCCACCATGGTTATGCATGAAGCACAAATATATTATGTTGTCTCTACTTATATATAGACCAAAACAATTTGGTAATGATATTGGTATCTATTTGGATACATTGATCAAAGATAAAAAATTAATGTGGGATACATGTGTTACAATGTATTATTCTCATATAGGTGATGAATTCACATTTATTTCCTTGTTTTTCAAGATTATAAATAACTTTTCTACTTATGGAAAAATTTTAGGATATAAAAGTTAAGGAATGTTAGGGTGTCCCATTTGTTAAGAATACACACATTCAGTTTGGTAATTTTTTAGGCTATAAAATTAATGTAATGTTGGGGTGTCACATTTGTGAATAATTCACACACTCAATTTGGATGAAACATTCTATGAAGACAATGTTTTTAGGACATCATAAATTTTTACTCAATGAAATAAATATTGATCCTGGATGATAGCATTTGAGGGGAATATCAAACAAGGTACAACAATATCTCCACCAATGGGTGATAAAATGTTTGATAAAGTAAAATATATTGACATTGTTTTTAGTAAACAATTTTTGAAAAACCTTATGAAATAAGGTGGGAAAAGAGATAATTTTTCTTTGAATTACCGAACTAGAATTTTTTTTATGTATGACATTTTATTTAGCGACGCCCTAGGTGTGATGATGGAATCTACATCCCCCCCCCCTCATCCATGAAGGGTGGGGGGAGTCTCACAAATGTATTTTCATGAGGATTGACCACCCCCTTCCTATATCTCTCATCCTGATTCTATTCTAGATTTCCAGTCAATCTCCCTTTGCCCAAAGGTTTCCTCACTCTTTGAGAGAGCACCAATAATCCCAGTCTCATCTACAAAGTTCACTAAATCATCGAGTATTCTGGATCTAATTCTGTTTGATCTCTTTCTATCTCCTTGACCTTTGATTTACAATTTTGACAGGTTTGTCTCCCGCTCCTGGGGTTTTCATGGTTGTGTGGTCATTGGCCTTTTAGATAAGCGATAATTCATGATCCAATTTTCTTCGTCAGAGGATTTGACCCGATCTTGGTCTAGTGCTCTACAAATTTGAAATGGGAGCCAATTACTCCTCTTACAGTGGTCTTATAACTTCAATATGAAATTGGATGCTCCTATAATGTATTTTTGGGTATATTTTCCTAAGCTTCATCTCCCCTTCCAAAATCCTGCAATCATTCGTGTTCTTGGAAACAAGGACTGACATTTCCTATGTGCAGATAACGGAATTAATTCTATCTCCCATACATTCTCCCCCCACTTATGTATTGAGGTAGATGTTTCAAAACATCCAGAAGAGTATATCTGGATCAAAGTTTGTGAGGAGTTCATATGCAAGAAACCAGTGGTGTTCAAATCTTGGTCAGATTAATGTATTTCCTGTAAGTGTATCGGTCACATTATTTCGAATTTTCATCAAGTCAGGCAAGAGGGGTTTTTGTTTCCCAATTTTATAATTCAGTAACTGCTCACCAAGCATAATACCTCTATCTAAACAACAAAAAATAGTGATCTTTGCGGATCTATCATAGACCATCCCTCTCATAGAGACCCGATACCTAGAGTTGATGAACCAAATGTGGCTAACATTTTCAAGCACCTGAGGAATGATATTTTTTGTCCATATCCAAGTGAGAAAGCTCATTTGGTTCCAGTTGAAACACATGAGGATAATGCTACTTCTACTATGGATCTAACCATCAATGTGATTTTGGGCTCCTATGTTGGGGTTGTACGGTCTGGTAGTGGAACTCCTCCTAAAGTGGTGAATCAGGTTTCAAGTGAGGGTGGATCAGTGAGATGTAAAAATAGGGAGACCTCAACTAAATGTTTAAATGGATGGGTGAATGTCGTGAAAGGTTCCATCCCAAGAAGGACCTTTCCAAGATTAATTATAATTAATCATTTTGATGTATTGGGTTTTGTAGAGTGTTTGAGACCAAGATGTGTATGAGGCTACCTTTAAGGATGGGCAAGAATGGTCTGGAATGGAATCAAGTGATGGTGATTCTGACAATCTCTCTAGAGACAGTGTGGAGGATTATACTAGTAGAGGGATTCATAACCCAATAAGGAAGATGTAAAGGAAGGGAAACAAGGACTATCGGAGTTAAATTCTTGATAAGGGGAAGAAGTCAATAGGGAAGAAGGATTATTCTTACCTTCCCTGACCTATAGTGATAAGGTCTGCCTCAAAATCAAAGATCAAGGAGATGGATAGTGTCTCCATGTCTAAGGAGAAGGAATTTGAAGGTGGAGTTCTCAAGGTACTTGAGAAAAGAAATGGTGTGATGGAAGGTACCAATTGAATGAAGGGTGATTATGTGGTGGAGGTCCTTAACTATAGTGAGACTCTTACCGGGCTGTCCAACCAACATAGAGAGGAAAATAAGGAGTCCGCACATAAAGAGTCAACTTGGGAGCTTTTCAACCACTCAAAGGAAGAAATGTTTGAGGTGGACCTTCTGATTAAGGAAACTAGGGAAGTTTCTGAATGAATTTATGAGAGATTAATACTGATGTACACAAATAAGGAGAAATGTGACTGGATTAACAAGTAAGACCTTATTATAATATGAGGATTCAATGAATTGAAGATTTATGTGGAAGAGTCATTCAAACATGAGATAAAATGGCCTATTGGTTCGAAAATCGGATCAAGGAAGACCCAAAAACAAAGGTTAGTGGCCTTCAATGGAAACTTTTTAAAGACTATGATTCAAATAAGATTAAACTATATTTTAACGGTTCGACTATTTCTTTTGGTACATGATGTTTTGTGGTTCAACTTGTGTGGTTTCTCACTTTTTCTATAAAAGTGTTTGAAAATAATAAAAGGTAATTTTATGGTTAGAAATGTTACTAAATGTTCATAGGTGAAAAATATGGCATCAAGGCTAGGTTAGATAATATTTATCTGTGGATAAGGGAAGAGTTGGCACCGGTGAAGGGTAAAGGGTGGTCTTTTCTTCCTCTATCATCTTACACTCTATCCAGAAAGGAAAAATTAAAAAATTTCAATTTCCTTAATAGTGTAAAAGTTCTAGATGAGTATTCATAAAATATAAATAATGTCGTGTTAATGAATAATTTGAAGTTATAGGAACTAAAATCACATGACTATCATATTTTGATACATGATTTGATACTCATCACCTTACACTACATTCTACCTAAAAATGAATTACATACATTTACCAGACTCTGCTTATTTTTCAAAGTAATATACAATAATTTTATAGACTAGAAGATGTTTACAATCATGAATAAGAAAGTTGGAGTCATATTGTGTGAATTATAGATATTCTTCACACTATCATTCTTTGATATAATGGTCCACCAGATGGTTCACTTGGTTAGATAGGTTTAATTATGTGGTACTATCAATTAAAGATGGATGTACCCCATTGAACGATATATAAAGATTTTGAAAGGGTATGTCATGAATCAAAGTTGGCCTGAAGTTTGAATTGAGGAATGATATATTGTTGAAGAAACTGTTGAATTCTATACCGATTACCTATTAAACGTTGATATCATCGGTCTCCTAATGTCTCATCACAATGGACGCCTTATGGGTGAAGGGATTTCTAGAAGGGATGTTGTTTCAATTATCATTATAGATCAGGATTAATATCACCTTTAAATTTTACATAATAGTGAATATGTTGATCGATACATTGAATCCCACAAAGCAATTATTAGATATTTTAATCCATCAAGGGATAAATAATGGATATCAAATACACATAATAAATAGTTTATAGGATTGTTATGAGATAATATTTATAAGGATTTATCTAAAAATATGAATTTAATTATTGAATGACTTCAATGGATAGCCAGGGGACCAAATGTAAATGTTGTATATTATACTGGTTTTTTATTAATGGTTATAAATTCTATAGAAAGGAACATGATGAACGTAGTATGATGAAAAACAGTGCAGTCACACTTATGGTAGAAGTGATAAATATATATAGTTATAAGGATAAAAATCTAATTTATGTGAATATGTCATATTCCCGCATCATCATAAAAATATATGAGTTGTATTATACAATATTTCAAGTGTATATTTTCTATTAAAATGGGTTGATAATAGGAGTGCAGTGAAAGGTGATGAAATGGGATTCATGTAGGTGAATTTCAAAGTGGAAGGGTATAAGGATGAGTTGTTCATAATGGAATCACAAGTAGCGAAGGTATTTTATATCTTAGATCTGAAAAAAATTGGCCAATTGTCCTACTAGTGACTAAAAAAATTGTAGGGTTAGATGAAAATTTAATTGAGGATGACCCTTTCATCGAGAGATCACAATCATTTCATAGTGGTCCCAATATAGAAAATGACTTGTATGTTAGAGGGGACCATAAAAAGGGTATTTGGACACTTGATTGAGGATCCAAATCCCTTTAACCTTTAAAGAAAAGAAAGTGATTTCAATGAGGAGGTTAAAGTGTTTTATAATATATTATGATTTTCCTCATAATATTATAAGTTCTCTATTGTATTTATGTAATCTAAATTAAATATTTGATTACTCTTACAGAAAATGAATTTCGCACATGATGATGTCACCAATATCAGGGAAGAATAGAAATTTGATGCCGAAACTATAAAATTATTAGGGGATCAATAACATGATGAAAAAAATAACGGAGTTTCCTCGCTATGTTGACTAAAATTATCAAGGAAATATATAAGGGTATACAATTTGAGGTTCCTTGGAATCGGTAAGGACAATCTGTTGACCCCAAAAAGTCAATGTTAATTAGTTATATTGGGGTCACAATGATAATGAATGTTCCAATTAATATAGATTCATGGTGCTATGTCCAAGCTGTAATAATGGAAACCCTTTAGGGAGATATTAAAGTAATGTTATAATATACTTTCTTTATTTTACCAAAAAATTATTAAATGAAACATTGATTTAATTTTCATTATCCCTTGTAGAATTAATTTATTTTATATGGTTTTTGTAATAAATTTTTCTTAATGGCTTTTAGAAAATCCTATAGAGTCTTCTAGACACTTATTACCAAGATTCAACTTAGGGATGCTAAGGGGAAAGTAAATCTCCACCCACCAGTTATGTATGCACACATTATAAAGTAGGAAACATGGAATGATTTCATCAGTTTTCATGATGATAAATCATTTCATGTGCATTTTAGTTGATAATATATTATTTTAAATTCTTTATTTTATCCAATTTAATTAAAAAAAATTAATTTATCAAACAAAAAAGGAGTGCTGAAAATAAACAACGTGCATCAAAACCAATGTACTCCTATTGCAAAGAAAGGATAAGGTACGATTCACTAGAGAAGAAAATGGTATGTATTTTAAATCTATAATAAAAGTTTTATATGATATTAAACAACATGTGTTCTTTTTTTATAAGCATATTGATTAATTAACATATAAATCCACTTTTATCCCATGCTACATTCTATAGAAGGATGTCCAAATAAATAAAGAGTGTAAACTATTTAATGAAATCACACAAGCAGTATGGGAAGAATTTTCATGTATGATGTTATATTAATTCATTATTATTTATAAAAATTTTACATAAAAAATATTTATTTATGTTCATATGTTTTTATATGGTTTAGATACAAGAATAGGTAGTGACCATACCTAAAGAAAAACTACTTTCAGTAGCTTTAAAGCATCTAGAACAATATGGTCACATTAGAGGTGTTGTTTTTGGAGTGTCACCTCAAAAATATTTTTAGAGAAAACCCACAAGAATATATATATCATATGATGAAAGCAATGAATGTGAAAATAAATTCTTTGGATGGTATTATTTTCTAGTTTGGTTTGGCAGACCAATATATGTGAAAGGATCAAAGAAAATAGGTAGTGTAAAAAATATCATCACATGAAGAGCCAAACAACACCACTAGCTTTTAGGATAGTCAACCCTGTCAACCACATACCTTACTTGAGGTAATTAATTTTTTCATTACTCTTTCTCCTAAATATGAATAAAACAACTTTTGATAAATTTATATTACTAAAATTATATGTGGTGAATTTTTAGAAGATTTCTATCTATCAACACCCATGAACAACCATGTTGTGAGAGGTATAATTTATAATATGCTTGGATACATGCTACACAATAAAAAAATCCTAAAAAATTACATGAGATTTGGGATTGAAGTAGATCAAAATATGAGCACTGAGTTTCTTTTTCCTCTTGATGATATGGATACTCCAATGATCAATGATACTATTTGAACTTTTATAGCATGGATATATAATTTTATAAAGATATATGAAGTATTTTCTTATCATTTTTTTCAAATTTAAAACTTATAATAGTTGATGAAAAAAACATTGAAATGAGGTATGGTATAACAGATAGATAAAACAATGGGGAAACATAAGGTTGGATCAAGACAATCCAGTGAATCAACCAAGAAAACAATAGAACCTTCTTGGAGTACCTTCATCCCACAAGTTCCACTTCATCATGTATTAACATTACAATTTCATACATACACCACACTAAAAAATAGAGATATGTCCTATATTCAATATAAACAATAAATATTTGGACATTTTATTAAAAATGTGGTTGGTTTGGAGAGTATAAATGGGATTCTCAAATTTGAATTGTTGAGAGTCTCAATTAAAAATTCATACATGAGGTACATTTTCATAATCTATCTGTCCAAAAAATGATCTACTATGATCATCAAATTTAATAACTTTTCAAATTTTCTATATGCATTTATATTACTACTATATAAAGGGAAATCCCTCTGATTTCTGATTTGGATTCATTAATCCTCATATCATATCTATGGAAGAAATTTATTTGGAATTGAAATAAATTGATAAGAAATAAAGTTGAAATAAGAAAGAAATTTGAGAAGAAAATAATATAAGATAGACTCCTATTGATGCCTACAATGTAAGTGTAAAACTCTACAATGAAATAAAATAAAATATATTTTTATTTTTTATTACTTTTTTTTTGTTTTTTTATGAACAACTTGATGCTGATCACAATAAATTTGGATACCCAAAATATTTATTTTTTGGATCCAATGCCTAGATTTCCATTAAACAAACCACACATGATATGTATTGTGAATTTTTAATGCACTTCAATCAACATTTTATCGATAAAATTCAAATTATATGTTTGAGTTTTTGTTTTAATGAGAATTTTGTTATGATAGAGTGATCTGTAAATATATTATAAATCATGGTATGAGGTTGGTCACTAAATATAAGAATCCTATGGATTTATTCACATGGAAATGGATTAAGGATGACTGAAAGTTAACTTTTTTATTATCAACACTTTGAGGAAAAAATGAGAAACTACAAAGTCCAAACATTACAAGAAATTAAAACCATAAAAGATGATAACCCAGGTCAAGACTACCAGATCTGCCCCTTCCCAGCTATTACACCGTGATGACAAACCTTCACTATCACATGACCACTCGGCTAGTTGTCCTGTGTAGAGGTGCACGAGCATAGTACCAATGGTAGAGCAATACCCTCTCAAACTTCCAAATTTGAATGGCATTAAAAGGTAAAAAATGCCTGCTATGGACCTCATCTGAAGCAGACCCATGTAGTATGCTGGTTGAAACACATCCATAATCAAATAAGTAACCCAAGAACCACTGATGAACTTATCAAAATACAGATCAATGTTTCATCCATATAGAAAAACACAGAATCATCCAAAATAGCATCATAGTCATCCAAACAGAATTCACAAGCAGAACCCATCCAAAGCAGACAAAGAAAACTTCATTGATGGAACGTTCCATGTCGATGCCCGACCTCATCATGAACAGAAAAATTCAAAGTAAAACCAACAAAATCGAAGGTTGCACATCCTTTATCACAGGTAAACCTAAGATCAATGCCTCTTCCAACAAGAAAATTCACAAAAATATGAGACATCCACAGCAAAACATAGAATCAACCAAACAAATGAAAAAAAAAACCAAATCGTGAAGCTGGGAACACCCGATCAGTAGATCCACAACCTAAACCTAAAAACGAAGTCAAGAGACAAAGACAAAGAACCATCATCCTATCCATGACCACCTGATCCATTGCTCACCAGACCCCGCCGCAATCCCGCACCAAAATCCCATCACCGACATCCAAAATGCACTTGGTGACTGCAACAGACCACCCAATGCTCTCAAAAGAGACACACTAGAAACCTTCATATGCAGAGACTAGTTCTCGAATGTTGGATCATCACCGCGCCTCCTTGAAGATCTATCCAGAGTATATGGAATGAGTCAAAAGCAGACCAGAAATAGAGAAAAACGCCAAGGCGTCCGAGCCCACAAGGACACATGACGCTGCCGCAGTAAGTGGAAACCACTACGGGTACACCGATTAAGCACTGATGAGGGCTGAGCTGACCCGAGATGGAAGGGAGGAAGGCAGCGAAGAGGTAACTCTAGCTGTAGAGTGCCCCTTACAGGCTCATCAAGATCATATAGAAAGATATAATTATCAAAATATATTTCAAAACAATTTACTTATTTTGGTCACTGTTTATTCAGTGTCTAAAGCAAGATAACAACAACGATTACTGATATTATGGTTTCAAATGTATGAAATATATCATACACCATCAAAGGACTAGCACCCCCAAATAGGTAATTTCAAAAGGTAATTAAAATTTCATTAAAAATATTTCTCAATTATTTGTTTTTCTATATTTTCTTAGTACAACCAAAATTTTTAATAATCAATATACTCAAAAGAAGAAGTAAATTTGTTCATAGATGAGTGGGTATATTATATGGTGTCAGAATGTTTCCCAACATCAGATTTAGGTGATTAAATATTATGTTTTTTTATCTAGTATGGGCTATAACCTTAGAGATACATTCGATATGTGAAGCATTAGTATCAAAATGATTATATATTATTTTTTATATATTTCTCAAGGATAAGTATAATAGAGGAAATTTATTTTTTTAGAAATGAATGGGTAGAATACATGGAATTAGAATTTATATAGACATCATGAAGAGTTTAATTCCTAGTAATTATTTAGTTAATTTCCTCATCATTTTATCTATTTTTATTAGTCAACTTCCTTATCATTTTTATTTTATACTTATTTTTTAAAATTTCAAAGAGATCATGTAGAAATGAATTCATATATAATTTTTTGTCTTCCACAAGGATGATGCACTCATGGACTATGTTCATGTACTCAACAAGTATGATGCACTTTTACCTTTTAATCTGCAATGTATAAAATATTCCAGGTTATCAAAGAACAATATTGTTAGATAACCCTGAATATTGAATGAATTTTAGAATGAAAAGAGATGGTTTTATTTTTAGAAATCAACCACACCTCAATCTAATACATGGTATTCCCATCATGACCCAAATTTTATGTTTTTAGTTTAAAATTTATATTTTAGTTCAAAACAAATATTACATAATCAAAACCAAGAAAACACATTCATATTATTTTGATATGTTAGGAAAATGATTCAAAAGTCATGTGTGATGTATAGGAATTAGTTTCAACTCAATCCAATACATGTTGTTCCTAGTATGAATTTAAGTGTATGTTTTTAGTTTAAATTTAAACATTAGTTCAAAACACACATCACATTCTCAAAACCATGAAAAAAATTAGATTGTTTTGATACTTTAAGAAAACAATATATAAGTAATTTTTAACATGTAGGAATCATCTGATCCTCAATTTGATACATGGTGTGACCGATAGGACTCAAAGTGTGTGTTTTCAATTTAAAAATGGAATATTAGTTAAAAATGGAATATTAGTTAAAAATGTGTGTAACTCACTAAAAACATAGAAAACATGCTTAAATTGGATTTATACTTTAGTAATATAGTCTTTAAGTCATTTTTACATGTATAAATCAACCTCATGTTAATTCAATGAATGGTGTGAACAATATGACTCAAAGTGTGCGCTTTTAATATAAAAGTGTCATTTTAGTTTAAACCAAGTATCAAAAAGAAAAAATTAATAAAAAGAACTCATATTATTTTAAAATTTTGGAAAGTGTTCTATAATTCTTTTTTTATGTGTAGAAATAAACCGTGCATCAATATGACACCAGATGTGGTCGTTATGACTCTAAGTATGTGTTTTCAATATGAAAGTTCCATTTTAGTTTAAAATTCATGCAACATTGCCAAAAATGAGAAAAAGAGAACGTATTGTTTTCAAAATTTAAGACAAAAATCCCCAATTTATTTATCGCATGTAGGAATTGTTTGCATGCCAATTCGACACACGATGTGGTTGGTTTGACTCGAAGTACATGTTTTTAATAAAAATGTGTCATTTTAGTTTAAAATTCATCACATTGAAAAAACATAGAAAATGAGATCATATTATTTTCAAACTTTATAAAATTATCCATAATTCTTTTTTAACATGTAGGAATCAACCATATGTCAATCTGACACCCGATGTGGTCGGTATGACTCAAAATACATGTTTTCAATATAAAAGTGTCATTTTTGTTTAAAACACATACCACTATCCAAAATTTAGTAAACAAGATCAGATTATTTTCAAACATTATTAAAACAATCTATAATTCATTTTTTTCATGTAGGAATTGATCTCTTGTCAATATGACACATGATGTGGCCGATATGACCTGAAGATCACGTTTTTAATATAAAACCGCCATTTTACTTTAAAATGTGTTTCACATAACCCAAACTGAGAAAATGTGATTGTATTTTTTTAAAACATTAGTAAAACAATCAATAATTCATTTTTTATGTGCAGTATCAACCACATGTGAATCCGACACATGATATGGTTAGTATGACTCGAGGTGTGTGTTTTCAATACAAAATTTCCATTTTAGTTTAAAACACACATCAAATTTCTAAAACCAAGGAAATGAGCATGGATTGTTTTTAAACTTTAGGAAAATGATCCATAATTAATTTCATTTTTTATGTGTAGGAATTGAAAAAACATCAATCCGACACCTGATGTAATTGATATGACTTAAAATGTATGTTTTCAATATAAAAGTGTGATTTTAGTTTTAAATGCATCTTACGTCTCCAAAACCTATAAAATGAGCTCATATTGTTTTAAAACTTTAGGAAAATGATACATAATTAATTTTTGATGTGTAATAATTGTCTTCACATCAATCTGACACACTATGCAGTTGCTATGACTCGAAGTGCGTGTTTTCCATAAAAACCCACCATTTTAGTTTAAAACACTCATCAAATAGAAAAAAACCAAGAAAATGAGCTTATATTATTTTTAAACTTTAGGATAAAAATATATAATTCATTTTTGATGTTTAGGAATCAACTAAACATCAATCTGAAACCTGATGTGGTCGGTATGAATCTAACTACATGTTTCCAATATAAAAGTGTAATTTTAGATTAAAATGCATATCACATAGCCAAAATTGAGAAAAAAAGCTCATATTCTTTTAAAAATTCAGGAAAAAGATCCATAATTCATTTTTCACATGTAGTAATTGACAACACTCCAATATGACACATGATGTGGTCGGTATGATTCAAAGTATGTGTTTTTAATATAAAAGTGCCATTTTAGATTAAAATGTATCACATATCCAAATATGAGAAATAGATTTTGGATTATTTTAAAAATTTAGGACAATGATCCATAATTTATTTTTTATGTGTAATAATTTACCACACATCAATTCGACACCTGATGTGGTCGATATAGATCGAAATGCATGTTTTCAATATAGAAATGTCATTTTAGTTTAAAATGAATGTCACATCACGAAAATCGATCAAACAAGCTTGTATTGTTTTTATACATTAGGAAAATGAGCCATAATTAATTTTTAACATGTAGGAATTGATCTCAAATAAAATCGACACATGATGCGGTCAATATCACTCAAAGTGCGTGTTTTCAATACAAAATTGCCATTTTAGTTTAAAACATGCATCAAATAGCCAAACCAAGGAAACAAACATAGATTGTATTAAAAATTTATAAAAATAATACATAATTCTTTTGTGATATGTAGTAATTGAATTCATGTCAATCTGACTCACAATGTAGTTAATATGACTTGAAGTTCCTTTTTCAATATAAAAGTGCAATTTTACTTTAAAACACATGTCACGTCATAAAAATTGAGAAACATAGCTCATATGGTTTTAAAAATTTATAAAATTGACTTATAATTCATTTTTGATGTCTAGGGATTAACCTCATATAAATCTGACACATGATGTGGTTGGTATGACTTTAAGTACATATTTTCAATAAAAAGTTCCATTTTAGTTTAAAACACACAACAAATAGCCAAAACTAAGAAAAAGAGATCATATTGTTTTAAAAATTCTGGAAAATTATCAATATTTAATTTGTGACATGTAGTAATTGTCCAAAAAGTTAATCTGACAGACAATGTGGTCAGTATTCCTTGAAATGCATGTTTTTAAAATTAAAGCATTATTTTAGTTTAAAACACATGTCACATCACCAAAACCAAGAAAAAGCGCTTGGATTGTTTTCAAACTTTATGAAAATGATTTATAATTCATTTTTGATGTATAGGAATGGTCCACACATCAATCTAAAACACGATGTGGTTGGTATGAATCAAAGTGTGTGCTTTCAATACAAAAATGTCATTTTATCAAATAGCCAAAACTAAGAAAATGATCTCTGATTATTTTCAAACTTTAGGAAAATGATCAATAATTCAATTATGATGCATTATAATTGACCACACATTAATTTGATACATGAATTATCGATATTACTCAAAGTGCATGTTTTCAATATAAATGTTTCATTTTAGTTTAAAACGTGTGTCATTAGCCAAAACTAAGCAAACATGCTCAAATTGTTTTCAAAATTTAGTATAACAATCCATAATTCATTTTTAACATGTAACAATTGAACCCACATTAATTTGACACAAAATGTGTCCGATGTGACTCAAATTTCATGTTATCAATATAAAAGTGACATTTTTGTTTAAAACGCATATCACATCACCAAAACCAAGAAAACAAGAACAAATTAATTTCAAACTTTTTGAAAAAACTATAATTAATTTTTTAGGTTTATAAATCAATCTCATATCAATCTGACAAACGATGTGGTCAATATGACTCAAAGTGAAAGTTTTCAAAACAAAAGTTCCATTTTATTTTAAAACACACATCAAATTTCCAATGATGAGAAAATGATCTCAGATTATTTTCAAATATTAGGAAAATAATATATAATTAATTTGTGACATGTAAGTATCGACCAAACATCAATCTGACACACAATGTGACCAATATGACTCGAAGTGTGTGTTTTCAATATAAAGGTGTCATTTTAGTTTAAAACGCATGTCACTAGACAAAACCAATAAAAAAATATATGTTTGTTTTCAAACATTAAGACACTGATCCATAATTTATTTGTGACATATATAATTTGACCTCATGTTAATCTAATGCACGATGTTGTCAGTATGACTCGAAGTGAATGTTTTCAATATATAAGTTCCATTTTAGTTTAAAACACACATCACATAGTCAAAATTGATAAAAAAATATTGGTTTGTTTTCTCGTCATTTTATCCACTATTTCTTAATTAATTTCCTTATCCTTTTTATCTATTACTTATTTAGCTAATTTTTACTAAGATAATTCTTGAAGACGAACAAGAAATGATTTGAAAGTTGAAGGATTATTCTCCAAAGCAAGTTATCATGAATTGGATCACATATATAGTTAGAGTTTTTTTATCACCATAGATATGATCCAATTCAAGATAACCTGATTTTGAGAACAAAAAGAAATGGTGTGATGTGTGAGAATTAAATGCAACTCAATCTGATACATGGTGTAGCTGGTTTGACTGAAAGTATATGTTTTTAGTTTAAAATTGACATTGTGTTTAATTTATATCATTATAGTATTACTAAGAGAATAATTTTTTTCTTACAAAGGTGAATTATTTTTCACTAGTTGGGGTGGCTTGTTTGAAAACTAATAACACAACCATATATTGGGGTCCAATGATAGAGGAACATTGATGTTTTTGAATGTATGTGATAAAGTGTACTTACTAATGTAATTGTACAATCCAATATTTGAAATTTATATAATATAGTGTTTTTATTGTATTTTTGTTGTAAATTTTATTTCCATTAAATTATGTATTTTCTCCCTATATTTTCTCCTTGTATTTTCTACTACAGTGCACTATTTATATTTATAACACACAATAACAGTATTCCCCTTTATCAATGCTAGAAAAAGTGCCAATAAAGGTACCCTTTATTATTGCTAAAAAAATATGAGAAAGATGGACCTTTATCAGTGCTAAAATTAGTGCCGCTAAAGTCACCCTTTATCACCATTTTTTTGTGATGATAAATGGGTCCTTTATCTGTGTGTTTCTAGCACTGATAAAGGTGTAAGGCTTCTAAAGGTGCTTCTATTATCAGTGCGTTTTTTGTGTTGACAAAGCTTTATTCTATCACTATTTAAGGTCTCAGGTATAGTAGTGGAGGAAGATTACGAGAGCTTTAATGTTGGTTTCCACGGGATTAGGAGAGCCTTTGGGTAGGAAGATCATGATGGATTTCATTTGTTTGATGAGAGATTGTGAGATCTCTTAGTGTTGGTCCTGGGGAAGATTGTGAGAGATTCCACATTATTTATCCTTCTAGAATACATGTTTTATATTTACTCACATTAGAACCTTATTTTTGTATCCCTAGGTTCACTTACTCATGATAGATTGGTTTATTTTCTTTGTGAATTTTATTAGTTCCATGTTTGATGTGATGCGATATGTTATTCCCATTTTTGTTTATTTGGTTTTATGATGATGATGGTATTTATGATAACATTTATCACTCCTTATTGAATATATTGATAATGTCATTCATGTTCCCCATTTATTTATTTAATACATATGGTAATTGTTTGGAAAACATGTTTTATTTGAAATGGTAAACAAAAGGGATTTCAAAGGCTTATTGAAAGTGAATTTTTTTCAAAGTGGTTTATTTATTAAAAGTGTTTTATAACTAGCTTATTGGTTTGCATGGGTAAAATCCTTAAATTGATTCATTGTCGTACCCTATAGGGATTTGTGCCTCAAAACCTATATATGAATTTGGGCATATGTAGAATTTGTTTTATATCACACAGGTAATGTTAAGGGAATCATGCACTTGGGTGTCTCTTCTTGATTACCATCATCTAAGGTTTTTTGGAGGAGACGTGGTCACATGGAGTTGGGTCGTGTGAATAAGTTTTGTGAATTTATACTCATTGGGATGTTTGTATTGGTATTTTTGGTTCTTGTTTGGAACTATTCCCATTATTTTGAGTTTTGGGTTATAACTTGAGATACCATGGTTATATGTCATGTTATGGCATGTTTTGTTTGTGATATGTATTTCAGATTATGGTATCTTATTTTCATATATGTTTACTCTAGATGTTATATTATGTATTGTTGACTTTGATGATATTGATTTGGCCATACTATTTCATGGATGGTTCATATAGATTTACCTTGGGTGAAACCATTCCCAAGATATTGTTGGTTATGCCCAGTGCTTGTCTCCAGCCCATGGAAATTGGGAATATTATTCGTTACATGTGGCGATCCAACTTAGGTAACACGTTTCGTCAAATAGGGTCGACTCATTAAAAAATTGTATTAGTTCCAGGTTATTATTTGAGAGTCAGTGGTAGATTAGATTTAGGACCGTCGAGACTCGAGAGGTAGGAACAAAGGAGTTCCTGGCTAGCTCTTCTTAATGTTGAAACTTGAGATTCCATGGGTGGTTTGGGATGGCATTTACATTTTTACCCTATTTATGGGTGGTTTTGATGGTATTTTGAGGTATTTCCTAGTCAGTTTTGAGTCCTGGGGTGAGCTTAGGGGTTATTTTGAGTTGGGGGGTGAAATGAGGAGATCTAGAGGAGGAACATGGTTAGGACACATGGTTAGTAGTAACCATTCACAACCCGTGTGGTCTTTCCCGCCTACTCTAGTGACACCTGTATGGTTGGTGAACAATTAGTATAAACATGCAGCCTGAATAGTGGGAAATACTTGATTTTTTTTGTGTTTTTCTCCTTTTTCATGATTTTATCCTGATGCTAGTGTTGTCTTTTGGTACCCATGACAAGGGTTTATTTTGGTTCTTTCGATGTGATTTGATATGTAATTATTATTTATGGATCTTGTGTTTTCTATCTTATAGATAATTCATCCTAGAAGAACCTCATCCAGGCGTAGAAAGGGTACTACAAAGAATAACCCACAGGAGAACCCTACTCTTAATCCATATTTGGTGGATTTAGTTATTCATATGATCAAATCCTTAGGTCAAGTGGATGGTTGAGAGTAGGCATGGATGGTGGATGATGCTCATGAATTTATGAGACAAAATAAATTATTGTTTTGTGGCGATAAGGGACCCAATGATCCTAAGGAATGGTTGGATCATATAAATCATATTTTTTGAGTTCTTAAAGGCCCCTAAGACCTATAAAGTGTTATTTTAAATTTACATTTTGTAAGGATTGGGTAGAAAGTTGTGGGAGTCAATGGTTATTTCAAGGAGGCATGAGGATCTCACATGGACCACTTTCAAGGTGGATTTCAACCAGAAGTTCTACCCGGATAACTTGAGGGTGGTGGAGACCCATAAGTTCTTGAAGTTGGAGCAAGGGCATTATTTAGTGATGGAGTATGACACCCTATTTACGGAATTGGTGTATGTCTCTCTGTATGGATTCGACCAAGTTGAATGTTTTGAAAGTATAACTAGAGGACATAGATGGAAATGGATTTATTCATACTAAATGTCACCATGGTATTTAACAATTATATTTTCAACTATGGAAGATGAAATCCTCCAAATATTTATACAATATCATAATCTTTACTAAGTGACCATACAAAATAAATACTAGTTGTCCAGAATTGATGTTCTTTTTTATCATCTTAGGGGAGACCATTGATTTTTAAAGATCGAATTGAGATCCAGGTACCACCAATTGAGGGACTAGGAAGATGATGAGCCAAAGATCACATTTTGAAGCCAGTATGGAAATTTTGAGTATTTGGTTATGAAATTTCGGATTACTAATACTTCTATAGTTTCATGGAGTTAACAATCCAGATCTTCCACCACTTTTTAGACTCCTTTATGGTTGTGTTTTTGAAAAACATATTGGAATATTCTAAGATATAAGAGAAGCATGCTGACCATATAGAGATTGTTTTGGGTATCTTGATGAAGAACTATCTATAGGAAAGGCTATCCATGTTCCTATTTTTTATTAAGGAATTGAAGTTTTTGAGGCATGTTATTTTAGAGGTAGGAGTTTCAATGGATCTAGATAATTTTAAGAAAAAATATCTTAAGAGAATCCCAATAATGTGTTCGATATACATATTTTTTGATTTGGATGGGTATTATAGAAATTTAATTTGGAACTTATCTAGGGTATCTTCTCCCTTTATGGATTTGAAAAGAAGATGAGTGAAGTTTGAGTGGGATGAGAAGTGTTAGTGTACTTTTGAGCAGTTGTTGGCCCATTTGAAAATTGCACTACTTTTGATTCTTCGCAAGCCTAAGAGATATTATGCAGTGAATTTTAATTCATTTGATGTGGGTGTGGGATGTGTGATAATACAATATTACCATGTTCTAGTCTATGGACCATGGTGACTATGCCCACATGAGCAGAATTATCCCACCCAAGACCTGAAATTGGAAGTTTTCTTACATATGAAAGGATGTGGAGACATTATATCTTCAAGGATAATTTTACAGTGTATTCATATTATAGGATACTAAAGTATATTTTCACCCATAGGGACTTGAATCATAGATAAATAAGTTGGGTGGAGTGTCTCCAGAATTTTTATTTCAAGATTTTTTATACACCCTATAAATGGAATATGGTCATTGATGTGTTGAGTAGGAAGCTTCTAGTGCAGGTATGTAATACCCCAGAATATTCTAAATTTAATTTCATTAAAAATATGTTTTATTTAGTATGTTTCCTTTAAAAAATATAATTTAAAATAATAATTTTAATTAAATTGATTATAAGTTAATTATACAATAACTTTTATTGATAATTGTATAATGTTCAAACTAATTTTATAGTGTTATATTTTAACATGGATATATTTATTAATGAATTTGAATAATAAAATTTATCGAAATGAGTATTTGATACAATATTTTAAATATATAAATTTCTTAAAAAATGTATATTGACTATTGCAATTACACTGATATAATTTATTTAATATGAAATAATAAATACTACACATTGAATATATTTGGAATTACAAATTTTTATTTTTAAAATAATTTATAAATATATATAGTTACAACTATTTGTTTTAAAATTATGAATTAAGATTAGATTTACAAAATTCTTACTATTTTAAATCTATGATGAAAATATACCTATATCTTTTAAACATGATTTATATCTATATGTATATGAAATGTTTTGAATTATAAATTTTGAATAAATCATTTCTTAAAACTATTTTAAATATATTATTATTAATATAATGTGGTAATTTTAATTTAATATATATAGTGTACATATATATAAATTAATAATTGTTATTGTTGAATTTAAAATGTTTTTTTACAGAAATATATATATATATATATTTATAATTAGTTTAAATTATGTTTACTTTTATATTTTAATCGGATTTATATTATATATATAAAAAAAAGATAAACAAAATATATCTATATATAAACGCTAAGTGTTTTTTATTAAAAAATATATTAAATAAGATAATGAAGTATAATATAATAATAAATCATTTTAATGATATAATAAAATAATAATATATTATTAATAGATTGAAAAAATGAAAAGGCAAAGAGTAAGAGTAAAAAACAAGTGACAGAAAATCATATTTAAAGATAAGAGAGAGAGATATGAGTTGTTAAATTGTTATAATCAATTCATAAAAATGGGTACAAAACGTGTTACAAAAAATGTCAATTGATTAAATAATTTTAAAAGGTTATTAGATAATTTTAGTGGATTATTAGTTTTATATATAAATTTTGACTTCTTTAAAAATGTTAAGATAATAATAGGGATATAATAATAATAATAATAATAATAATAATAATAATAATAATAATAATAATAATAATAGATTATTAAAATAAAAAAAAAAGAGAAAATAACTTAATGGGTTTTGACGGTGTTGTGCCGCTAGTGGAGGGTCCCGATTTTTTATGGAAACTTGTTTGAGGGTTTCAGTAGGCGCCGATCTGGAGGAGGAAGATTCAGGCAGATGCCGTTAGTTTCAGCAGGCCGTGGTTGGGGTGCGTCGCACATGGGGGTGGCTCCAAGCAGGTCCGGTACTGTTTGCGGAGAGGATTCGGTCGAAGTCCCCATGGCGTGTAGCAGGGGTGCTCCGTTTCGGACCAGAGGAGCTGGAGTCGAGGCCGCGCATCAGTCAGTGTCGTGCCCAGATGTCAGTCACAGTCGTCGGGCAGGAGGCCGAGACTAGGTCGAATTCAAACAGCGGGAGGCATGGCCCTTCTGTGGAGTCTGAGTGATGGGGGACGAGTGGAATTGTTCCGCAAGGTTAGGGTTTCTGTTTTCCAGAGATCTTGTGTGAGATTTGTTGTTGTCCGAATCATTTCTGCACTATCTTTTCTTGTTTGATTGAGATGTTTGTCTTTTTATCTTTGTCTATATATTGTGCGTGGTTAACAATCCATGGCCCGCTTAGTACTAGTTTTCTATTAAAATTTGAACATCTTCAATTTTCAATTTGTTTTGTTTTGCAACTGTCCATCTCAATGAAATTTTATACCGATTTTTCTGTTGTTTAAATCTATTTTATATGGTATATGTCGCTCTCGATGTGCTGTTATAGGATAATTATATTAAATGCATACACTCATCTTTCCATGCAAGTTGTGCAAATGGCTATAAAGGGCCTTACTCTGTGTAATTGGGAAAAATGGGTGGAAACCTTATTTGCAGCCCTGTGAGTGTGTTCAAGAAAACCTAAGTGGATCAATGTTTCTGCAATCAGGTAAGTGTTAAATATTTGTCTCGAATATTTATTTATTTTACGATCTATGTTTTTTAAGGAAAATACAATTTATTTTCAAACATTCATTTATCGAAAAAAAAATTATTCATGCAAAGTAAATGGTTTTCTTCACTTTTTCTACTGCAAATCATATAAGGAGATTATATATATTATGGAACAGATTTAATTTATGAAGATTTTATGTCAAGTTTTAATTTAAGTTTGTGTAAGGAATAATTTTATTTACACCTGTATTTGATTTTCGAAAATATAATGTAAGGGATTATTTTCTTCCAATTAATTTATATTTAAGATTATTGTCTTGTAAGGATTTATTTTAAATTGTTTGTATATCCGTAAACCCGATTATACACTTTGTATATAATCATATACATATATTTATATAAACAAATTTATGTGACTCAAACCAAATTTGTTTTATGAATTTTAGAGGATGATTCCCAACCAATAAATAATGTTATTAATGCAAATTATGTTTTGGGTTCAATTAGATTTGTACTTATGCAAAACCCAATGTATATTTATGTGCATATTTAGGTATATACATATATTTACATGTGTTTCAAATCCAAACCTATATATACTTTTAAAGGCTGGATGTTGTGTTTACAATTATTGTTAAGGTTTAAATGATGCAAGGGTTTTATTTTGAATGGTTCTACTAAACCAAATCCTAATATAAACTTTTGTATATTCGGATATACAAGAGTAATCAATTACAAATCTGTTTATGATTTAATTTAAAAAAAGGTAAATAAAAATCTTTAAATAATGGGTTGGATGCCAAATGTTCTTTGGGTTTAATTGGATTTATATTTAGTGTGAAACCCTAACTTTTACATATATATATGTATACACACTGTCACACATGTTTCAAACCTAACATGGTTTGGTTTTAATCAAGTGATAATGGTGTATTAAATATGTTTTAAAGTATTTATTACCTATGAGAAATTATTAAACCTAGTTATTATGAAAACTAATATATACACTTTGTGTATAGTTTCCAAAACCCTAATTTCATGTTTCAAAGGTATTACATGATCGATCTTGTTGTGTTTTATGATTATAAAGAATATATATTTTTGGATTTGACCCAAATATATTAAAGGATAAAAGGGTGTGTTAAATCATGCGATCATGTCATGCTCACTTAATGTTTTATCAACTTCGGTGATTGTTGTTAGTTAAGTCATGATTGTTTGATCACTGACACTTCTATCATCATATTAAATAACATGTATTTTCATTCATTGAATAAGGATTTTAAATTAAAGAGTATGAAAAACCTCTTCTCATCCATTATTTTATGTGCTTTAGTAATTGTATCATGTGCAAAGAATGTGTAATAAACCATGTGTTCCTTCTATAAATTGTTACCACCATATTTTCAATGTTATATGTCATATTATGTATTTTTGGATTAAATGGTTTTATTTTCCATTTTATTTATAGTTGCACTCAATGATGCATGCATGTGGCATATCATAATAATGAGATAAGAAATTAAATTACTCAAAGTGGTATGGGACACCTTAAGTAATATGAAGTAAAATTTAAATATTCATAGTGTTATGAGACACCTTTAATATCAGACTTTACTGGACATATGAGGAATTTATTGGACTAGTATGTTCCAGGTTGGGGACCGGTAAAATTAATCCCTTCGAGTTGGGGTCCGGTTACAGTAGACCCTATGAGTTGGAGTCCAGTTACAGAGGCTCTCTGGGTTGGAGTTCGGTTATAGATGCTTTCTGGGATGGAGTCTGGTTACAGAGGCTCTCTGGGTTGGGGTCCAGTTACTATTAGCCCTAGGTCTTAGCATGAGGCCTTGACACAGAAATTAAAGTCCGACATTATACATTCTCTAATTATGTGTATGATAATTAATTAATCAAATAGATATTCTACAAGTAGAATATCCGTGGTTAAGAGCCAGTGCTTATGAGTATCAGAAAAGTAAAATCTTATGGCATGACATATGTTTAGCACCCAGTGATTTAGTATTCGATGTACGAAATTGAAGTTATTACCTTTACGTGCAACTATGATTATTCATTACTCTTAGTTGTTTAATTTGTGCTTACATATTAATATGTCATACATGTTTAGAACATCTTTTATTTATTACTCCAATCGAACATGCCTATGATTAAATCATGAATCCTTGCAATTCTGTTAGCGTGTTTCTAATTGAGCACTTTTATGATATGTTAAATGGGTTACAACTTTTTTTTAAGGAAAATGTTTAATGAAATGTTTTAAAGAATGTTTCCAAAAGTTATATTGGTTTATTTTTAAAACCCCTTACTGGGCATTTGTATGCTCACCCTACATTTTTGATTAAAATTTTTCAGGTATCAGTTTTAGCAGAAGAAGCATTTCAGAAGTAGCTGGTTTCCTAGAACCTGAACCGAATTTGATCCTCTCTATAGGACATGTTGTGTAATTTATCAGTGCATGTTTTTGTTTAAAATGACACATCATGTTCTGTAGGCACCCACTCTGGGTGTTCTGGGGCTGGGTCCTCATAGTTGGTATCAGAGGATTCAGTTTAGATAACTGTGGAAAACCAGAACTGTAACAAAGAAAAATTTACTTAATCATTACTAAATATGAGGTTTTTCCTAATTTTCAGATGGAAAACGAAAGTACTTGTCTTTTTTCTCTTCCAACAGAAGTATTAGAAACCATAGTGGGAAAATCATGTGTCAAAAACTATGAGAATTTTGAAAATATTCACTTATCATACAAAACCCTCTATCAAGTATCCAACTCTCCTCGTGTGCTCTAACTTCACCAAGGAGCAGGTTTTGTCTATTACCTCATGATGAATGCTCAATTCTCATTCTATGTACGACAAGGGAAATACTTCGAGGGTATCTTTAAATGTTTTACCCTAGCCAATAATTTCTTTTCTCTTGAGGACTTTGAGGAGGCTGCACAAGGGGGTGACCTTCGGGCATCATATCCATGTCAAATTTTGACCTACGGTCTCCGTGGTCAAGTTATGGACTTTGAAGCCCTTGATAATGAGACTACTCGTTTGCATTATCGGCATCAAGTTCATACCAATGTCACTCAACTTGATACCTGACATGCTTCTCTCAAACTAAATTCTAGATGTCCACACGCGGTTGATCCTAGTTGCACACATTGCATCTGGACCAAGGAGCAAGAATAATTTAGTGCCGCTTTGGGGATCCGTTTGTTTGAAAACTGGGAAATCCCCAACATTGGTGGAATCTATGAGGAGTCATCTTAGAGGACGTCAAGAAATCCATACTAATGTTTTGTGAGAGGGAGCAATAGGTTAAATAATTTCTTGAGTTTTATAAATCATGTATAAATGAATGATGTGTATTATCTATTTTGATATGCTTTTATATTAGACAATGAATCTGCTTAAACTAGAATTTCCATACTAAAGGTTGTCTTCTTAAAACATTTTAGACATATGACATGAGTTCACCAACCAATATTTTATCTCTTCATACAGAATTGTTAGAGAATATAACAGTCAAGACGTGATCCGAGGAGTACCAGCCCTATGCCAACTTATGTCTGACTTGTAAACAACTCCATCGGGTGTCGAACCACCCAAACATTCTTTATATTTACAAAGGGATCAATCTTGTCTATTATCGTATAGAAATTGCACAATTTGCAGTATATAGGAAAAGTGGAAAGTTTCATGAAGCTCTTTTTCTATGTTTCACTTTGGCTGATAACTACCGAGCTGTAGGTAAATTTCTCGAAGCTACTTTGGATGGTGACCATTGAGCGGCCTACCTATTCCAGGTCCTGAGTTTTAGTATGTACGGAGAACTCTACGACATCAATATTTTCAAGAACAACGTGGTGCATGGGACATATAGGGATTTATTCCACTATGAAATTTCCGACCTCCACACTTCTCTTGCCTCTCTATAGAAGGCCGAGTGCTTTAAGCACAGGTTCGACCCTAGCTGTTCACAATGTGTCTGGGCCAAGGAAATCGAGCAGCTGGACACTACCTTAGAAATCCATTTGAGGTTGTCAGCACCCTACCATCGGTAGTGTTCCTGGTAAAGAGACATCGAGAGTGACGTGTGCTGGTGTTGCTGTGGTTGTGTGGGGGAATTTTAGAATTGTGAGGACGCAATTCTTTGTAGGGGGAATAATGTAACAACCCAGAATATTCTAAATTTAATTTCATTAAAAATATGTTTTATTTAGTATGTTTCCTTTAAAAAAATATAATTTAAAATAATAATTTTAATTAAATCGATTATAACATAATTATACAATAATTTTTATTGATAATTGTATAGTGTTCAAACTAATTTTACAACATTATATTTTAACATGGATATATTTATTAATGAATTTGAATAATAAAATTTATCAAAATGAGTGTTTGATAAAATATTATAAATAAATAAATTTCTTAAAAAAAGCATATTGACTAATGCAATTACACTGATGTAATTTATTTAATATGAAATAATAAATACTACGCATTGAATATATTTGGAATTACAAATTTTTATTTTGAAAATAATTTATAAATATATATAGTTACAATTATTTGTTTTAAAATTATGAATTAAGATTAGATTTACAAAATTATTACTATTTTAAATCTATGATGAAAATATAAATATATCTTTTAAACATGATTTATATCTATATGTATATGAAATGTTTTGAATTATAAATTTTGAATAAATCGTTTCTTAAAAATATTTGAAATATATTATTATTAATATAATGTGGTAATTTTAATTTAATATATACAGTGTACATATATATAAAGTAAAAATTGTTAGAGTTGAATTTAAAATGTTGTTTTATAGAAATATATATATGTATTTATATAATTAGTTTAAATTATGTTTACTTTTATATTTTAATCGGATTTATATTATATATATAATAAAAAGATAAACGAAATATATGTATATATAAACACTAATTTTTTTGATTAAAAAATATATTAAATAAGATAATAAAGTATAATATAATAATAAATCATTGTAATGATATAATAAAATAATAATATATTATAAATAGGTTGAGAAAAACGAAAAGGAAAAGAGTAAGAGTCAAAAAAAAGTGACGCCAAATCATATTTAAAGATAAGAGTGAGAGAGATGATGAATTGTTAAATTGTTATATAATAATCAATTGATAAAAATGGGGACAAAACGTGTTACAAAAAAATGGTGATTTATTAAATATTTTTTAAAAGGTTATTAGATAATTTTAATGGATTATTAGTTTTATATATAACTTTTTACTTATTTAAAAAATTTAAGATAATAATTGGGATATAATAATAATAATAGATTATTAAAATAACAAAAAAAAGAGAAGAAATCCCATAATGGGTTTTGAGGGTGTCACACCGCTAGGGGAGGGTCCCGATTTTTTTTGGAAACCCGGTTTAGGGTTTTAGTAGGCGCCGATCTGGAGGAGGGAGAGTCGAGCGGATGCCGTTGAGTTATTTTTTTTTTTACATTTTTTTAAAAAAATAATTTTAAAAATACATCCAGGTTTAAATTATTTTTTTTTTACATCCTAAAGGCGGCACATGGTGTGCCGCCTTCGGTTCGGTTTACGCCGGGCCAAAGGCGGTTCTCCAGGAACCGCCTTCCACCACTGGGGAAACGAAAGGCGGCACAGCAGTGTCCGCCTTTCGATTTTCTTTCTGCGAAAGGCGGCTCCGGAAGAGACGCCTTTCGTGTTTTAAATGGCCGAAGGCGGCTTCCCAGTTGCCGCCTTCGCCAAAAATTTCCCTATAAAAGGGAGCCGCCCCTCCCACCCTTCCTCACTCAAAAATCCATCTTCTCTCTAAAATTTTGAGAGCTCCTCTCTCTTAGTTGAGTTTTTTCCTTCGTGGTGCTTCCGGAGACGCAAAGAGTACAAGATTTTTGTGTCAAGCTTCATTTAGAGGTATTTTTTTTTATTTTAAAGTTATTCATTTATTTAATTGTAATTAGTTAATTTTAATTTAAGTATGTAGTAGTAGTTATTTAAAGAAAAGAAATAAATAGTTATAGTATTAATGTTTTAATTAGTTAATTAGGGATAATAATAATTTATTAATATTTTAGAGATAATCATAGACTAATTAGATAATGATTAAGGAATAATTAAGTCATGATTAAACTAATTAGATAATGATTAAGGAATAATTAAGTCATGATTAAAGGGGTAATTAACCATGGATGATTAATTAAGGAATGTTTAAGGGGTGATTAAGTGATGATTAAGGGATGATTAAGGGGTCATTAAGGTAATTAAGGAATGATTAGTTGATGATTAAGGGGTAATTAAGGAGTGATTAAGGGGTGATTAACTAATGATTAAGGGGTAATTAAGAAATGATTAAGTGATGATTAAGGGGTAATTAAGGAGTGATTAATGGGTGATTAAGGGGTAATTAAGGAATGTTTTAGGGGTGATTAATGGTAAGTCAATAAATTTCACATAATATATTTATTATGCTATTTTATAATTTATTTTGAATCTCTGTACAGCATACCAGACTACGACGACTATGTCGCATGACTGATCCAGAGGAGGAGGAGGTTGCTAGTTTATCTGTGATCCATGCTGCTTTGGAGGAGACGATGCCGATTTGTCGATCTATTCATGAAAGTATCATCCATCCTAGACCCCAGAGACATGATGTTCCTGCTCAGGAACATGATGCTCCTATCCCAGGAGATGAGGGTCCTACTCAGGAACCTGCAGCAGCAGCTGGTGCTGTTCCCCAGCGACGACAATGGCGACGGAGACCGCGTCCTGCTGCACGTGAGCCCTCACCTGTTCCAGAGGCACAGGTCGGTGCTCTATCAGTCCAGCCTGACCCGTCTGGG
Organism: Viscum album; assembly: GCA_963277665.1. Taxonomy (NCBI): domain Eukaryota; kingdom Viridiplantae; phylum Streptophyta; class Magnoliopsida; order Santalales; family Viscaceae; genus Viscum; species Viscum album. Next base: position 2,514,647 of record CAUJRU010000014.1, on the reverse strand, counting down.
TTCGTGCAGCAGGATGCAGCATGTGATCCATCTTTTTTGACCGGATATCCACAGTATTCGCCAGATATTTATTTTCCAGGGATTTATCAGGGGTCATCTCCCATGCCGCCATCTTTCATACCAGATCCTTCACAGCCTATATGGTTTCCCGAGGGTATGCTGACAACCCCTTCTACTTACGTAGTGGGAGAAGGATCTCGTGCACACGATGACATCCCTCCGACACCTCCTTCCATTCAGACTACGACAGAGGCTCCCGTGATTGATGTTCCAGTGCCCGAAGATCATCCCTCTCCAGGTCATCATACTCCATCCCAGCATGGAACACGTCGCTCTCGATATGGACGTACCATTCGCACACCACCTTGTGGGACAGAGCCTCACCATAGACACTGACATTACTTCTTCATGTAAGGTGAGATGAGAAGGGAGGTATTATACCATCAGGAAGAGAGATTCTAGAAATGTGCAATGCTATGACAAACCTTTAAATGAAATGTGTCAGTTCCCCACTAGATGTGCATGTTCCTTCAAAATTTTCAGGCTGGAGATAATCCACCTTAAGTTTCACATAGTCTTATGTCTTCCATGTATTAATGTCAAACACTTCAACCAATTTGTTTACTTTATGGGGAAGTAAAACCTCATTCCTTTGAATATGCACATTACCATGAACATATAAGATCATCATTTTGCAAGAAAAACTACTAATCTCATGTTCACTGAAATACCCCTTAACGTAAGAATGATACAAATAGTGTAAGTACCCAATAGCAAGATTCCAATCCATTTTGACTGGGCTATGTGGAATCATTGGTGTTTTCATCTGATTAATAATTTAAAAGGTTTCAAAACCACCTTTCTAAAACTCAAAAATGTTTCAAGTAAGTGACTTTGAAAGCCCATAAAATATAAACCATAAGATCTATTGAAATGAAACTTAAAACATGGATTAAACATATAATAAGTAATTGAAAATAAAAACCATTTCTTAAAAATTGCTGATGAAATACAATTATAAGCTTTCAAAAATACTTCTTTCAACTCAAAAATATTTCAGATATGAGACTTTGAAAGCCTATAAAATATAAACTTAATGACTCATATAAATGAAACTTAGAACATAGATTAAACATATAAGAAGTAGTAGAAAAGTAATTAGTTAATTCTGGTGAGGGGGAAAACTTTTAGACCCTGGAATTGAAGGATAATGGGGATGACAAGGAAACATCAACCCCCACGCCCACCCCTTCCACCCATTCAACCAACTTCGGTAACTCCTATAGAAGTAGCTTTTCAAAAAAAAAATGAAATGTCACCCCACCACAGCTTCCTACATCCATATTAACCCCCCAATTCAGTTTCATTAAATGTGGACAGCCCCCATTTTTACCAAAGTGAATGATGCACTATTAAACCACCACTTTCAACCCCCGCCTCAAAAATACAAAATGATTTGAGGGATGAGAAATGATTCGACGCATTTCAATGTTCTAAAATGCACCGAATCATTTCTCATCCCTCAAAGCATTTTGTATTATTGAGGCGGGGGTTGAAAAGTGATGGTTTAATAGTACATCATTGACTTTGGTAAAAATGGGGGTTGTCCACATTTAATGAAACTGAATTGGGGGGGTTAATATGGATGTAGGAAGCTGTGGTGGGGTGACATTTCATTTTTTTTGAAAAGCTACTTCTATAGGAGTTACCGAAGTTGGTTGAATGGGTGGAAGGGGTGGGCGTGGGGGTTGATGTTTCCTTGTCATCCCCATTATCCTTCAATTCCAGGATCTAACAGTTTTCCCCCTCACCAGAATTAACTAATTACTTTTCTACTAGTTCTTATATGTTTAATCTATGTTCTAAGTTACATTTATATGAGTCATTAAGTTTATATTTTAGAGGATTTCAAAGTCTCATATCTGAAATATTTTTGAGTTGAAAGAAGTATTTTTGAAAGCTTATAATTGTATTTCATCAGCAATTTTTAAGAAATGGTTTTTATTTTCAATTACTTATTATATGTTTAATCCATGTTTTAAGTTTCATTTCAATAGATCTTATGGTTTATATTTTATGGGCTTTCAAAGTCACTTACTTGAAACATTTTTGAGTTTTAGAAAGGTGGTTTTGAAACCTTTTAAATTATTAATCAGATGAAAACACCAATGATTCCACATAGCCCAGTCAAAATGGATTGGAATCTTGCTATTGGGTACTTACACTATTTGTATCATTCTTACGTTAAGGGGTATTTCAGTGAACATGAGATTAGTAGTTTTTCTTGCAAAATGATGATCTTATATGTTCATGGTAATGTGCATATTCAAAGGAATGAGGTTTTACTTCCCCATAAAGTAAACAAATTGGTTGAAGTGTTTGACATTAATACATGGAAGACATAAGACTATGTGAAACTTAAGGTGGATTATCTCCAGCCTGAAAATTTTGAAGGAACATGCACATCTAGTGGGGAACTGACACATTTCATTTAAAGGTTTGTCATAGCATTGCACATTTCTAGAATCTCTCTTCCTGATGGTATAATACCTCCCTTCTCATCTCACCTTACCAAGAAAAATTATCTAGAGCTTTTGAGGTTTATTTATACTCAGGGGCATGACAAAATTGCAAAGATGTTTCTATTGTGTGTAAAGCACATAAGCTGGTTGAGGTTTTCATTGTTGGAATGAATCTGAATGCTACGACAAAGTTATAAGAACTAAGTTAAAATTAAAAAATTTATTAATTTCTTATATATTTAATCAATGTTTAAAGTTTCATTTATATTGGTCTTATAGTTTATGTTTTATAGTCTTTCAAATTCGTGTACTTGAAACATTTTTAAGTTTTAAGTAGAATGTTTTGAAAGATTATAAATTAATTTTTATGGACATTTTTTAGTAAGTTTTTGTTGTTTTCAACTATTTCTTATATGTTTAATCAATGTTTAATGTTTCATTTCTATTGGTCTTATAGTTTATGTTTTACAGTCTTTCAAAGTTGGAAACTTGAAACATTTTTAAGTTTCATGTTGATGGTTTTGAAAGCTTATAAATTGTTTTTGGTGAACATTTTTTATGAAATTATTTTTGTTTTCGACTATTTATTATATGTTTAATCAATTTTTAAAGTTTCATTTGTATTGATCTTATAATTTATCTTTTATAAGCTTTCAAAGTCACGTACTTGAAATATGTTTAAGTTTCAAGTGGGTGGTTTTGAAAGCTTATAAATTAATCTGTATCAACATTTTTTATGAAATTATTTTTGTTTTCAACTATTTCTTATATGTTTAATCAGTGTTTAAAATTTTATTTGTATAGGTCTTATAATTTATCTTTTATAGTCTTTCGAAGTCGCATACTTGAAACAGAATCACACATCGGAAACGCAGAATGTACTGTGCAGGAAAAGGAGAACCAGAATCCCACATCGGAAATGCAGTATTGTTTTCAGGGCAAACCCCCTTATAAAAGGGAGTCATGGGTGAGGGTATCAGTTAGAATCCAGACTGCTGTAATGGTAGAACCGCTGGATAATAAATAGCAGAAAAATTCTGCTGAAAAGTTTTGTTATATATATATATATATATAAAACAAAACAAAACAAAAAAAATAAAAAAAAAAAATTTTAAAAAAAATTTTAACCAAAGGCGGCACCTGGTGTGCCGCCTTTGTTGTGAGTTTTTGGGCAAAGGCGGCACATGGTGTGCCGCCTTTCCCTGGGCAGAAAATTCCCCAAAGGCGGCACACCAGGTGCCGCCTTTAGGGGGTAGAAAAATAATTTTTTTTAACCTAGACTTATTTTCAAAATTTTTTTTTTTAAAAAATGTATATAAAAAAAAAACCCGATGCCGTTAGTTTTGGCAGGCCATGGTCGGGGTGCGTCGTGCATGGGGGTGGCTCCAAGAAGGCCCAGCAGCATTCACAGAGTGGATTTGGTCGAAGTCCCCACGTTGTGCGGACGTGGTGCTTCGTTTCGGACCGGAGGAGCTGGAGTCGAGGCCGCGCATCAGTCGGTGTCCTGCCCGAAGGTCTGTCGCAGTCATCGGGTAGGAGGCCGGGACTAGGTTAGGTTCAAACAGTGGGAGGCGCGGCCCTACGGTGGAGTCTGAGTGCTGGGGGCCGAGTGGTGTCGTCTGGAGTCCTGTCCTAGTGTTGAACCGGGTTAGGGTTTCAAATTTTCCCAAACCTAATTCAAGGTATGATTTTGTTATGCGAGGTTAGTGTTTTGGTGTTCTAGATCTTGTGTGAGATTTGTTATCGTCTGAATCATTTCTGCACTATCTTTTCCTGTTTGACTGAGGCCTTTTTCTTTTTATATTGGTCTATATTCTCTGCATGGTCAACAATCCGTGGCCTGCTTAGTACTGTTTTTCTATTGAAATTTGAACATATGCAATTTTCAATTTGTTTTGTTCTGCAACTATCCATCTCAATGAAATTTTATCTTGATTTTGCTATTGTTTAAGTCCATTTTATATGGTATAAGTCACTCTCGATGTGTTGTTATCAGATAATTATATTGAATGCATACACTCATCTTTTTATGCAAGTTGTGAAAATGACTATAAAGGGCCTTACTCCTTTGTGTAATTGGGGAAAATGGGTAGAAAGCTTATTTGCACCCCTGTGAGTGTGTTCAAGACAACATAAGTGGGTCGATGTTTCTACAATCAGGTAAGGTTTAAATATTTGTCTCGAATATTTATATATTTTATGATCTACATTTTGTAAGGGAAATACAATTTATTTTCAAACATTCATTTATCGAAAAAAATTATTCATTCAAAGTAAATGGTTTTCTCCACTTTTTCTACTACAAATCATATAAGGAGATTATATATATTATGGAACAGATTTAATTTATGAAGATTTTATGTCACGTTTTAATTTAAGTTTGTGTAAGGAATAATTTTATTTACACCTCTTTTTTGAGTTCTGAAAATCTAATGTAAGGGACTATTTTCTTATAATTAATTCATATTTAAGATTATTGTCTTGTAAGGATTTATTTTCAAGTGTTTTTATATCTGCAAACCTGATTGTACACTTTGTTTATAATCATATACATATATTTATATAAACAAATTTATGTGACTCAAACCAAATCTATTTTATGAATTTTAGATGATGATTACCAACCAATAAATAATGTTTTTAATGAAAATTATGTTTTGGGTTCAATTAGATTTGTACTTCTTATGAAAAAACCAATGTATAGTTATGTGCATATTCAGGTATATAAATATGTATTTACATGTATTTCAAATCCAATCCTATTTATACTTTTAAAGGCTGGATGTTGTGTTTATAATTATTTTTAAGGTTTAAATGATGCAGGGGTTTTATTTTGAATGGTTCTACTAAACCAAAGCCAAATATACACTTTTGTATATTCGGATATACATGAGTAATCAATTACAAATCTGTTTATGATTTTCTTTTTAAAAAAAAGGTGAATACCAATCTTTAAATAATGGGTTGGATGCCAAATGTTCTTTGGGTTTAATTGGTTTTATTTTAGTAGGTAAAACCCTAACTTTTACATATATATATGTATACACACAGTCACACATGTTATAAACCTAACATGGTTTGGTTTTAATCAAGTTATCATGGTGTATTAAATATGTTTTAAAGTATTTATTACTTATGAGAAATTATTAAACCTAGTAATTATGAAAACTCATATATACACTTTTTGTATAGTTTCCAAAACCATAATTTCATGTTTCAAAGGTATTACATGATTGATCTTGTTGTGTTTTATGATTAAAAAGAATATATATTTTTGGATTTGACCAAAATATATTAAAGGATAAAAGGGTATGTTAAATCATGCGATCATGTCATGCTCAGTTAATGTTTTATCAATTGCGATGATTGTTGTTAGTTAAGTCATGATTGTTTGATCACTGACACTTTTATTATCATATTAAATAACATGTATTTTCATTCATGGAATAAGGATTTTAAATTAAAGAGTATGTAAAACCCCTTATCATCCATTATTTGATGTGCTTTAGTAATTATATCATGTGCAAAGAATGTGTAATAAACCATGTATGACTTCGATAAATTGTTACCACCATATTTTCAATGTTATCTGTCATATTATTTATTTTTGGATTAAATGGTTTCATTTTCCATTTTATTAATAGTTTCACTCAATGATGAATGCATGTGGCATGTCATAATAATGAGATAAAAATTAAATTACTCAATGTGGTATGGGACACCTTGAGTAATATGAAGTAAAATTTATATATTCATAGTGGTATAGGACACCATTAATATCATACTTTACTGGACATATGAGGAATGTAGTGGACTAGTATGTTCAGGGTTGGGGACCGGTAAAAGTAAGCCTTCTGGGTTGGGGTCCGGTTATAGAAAACCCTCCAGGTTGGAGTTCGGTTACAGAGACTCTCCAGGTTGGAGTCCGATTACAGATGCTCTCTGGGATGGAGTCCGGTTACAGAGGCTCTTCGGGTTGGGGTCCGATTACAGTTAGCCCTAGGTCTTGGCACGAGGCCTTGACACAGAAATTAAAGCCTGACATTATACATTCCCTAATTATGTGTATGATAATTAATTAACCAAATGGATATTTGACTAGTATAATATCCATGTTTAAGAGCCAATACTTATGAGTATCATAAAAGTAAAAGCTTATGGCATGACATATGATTAACACCCAGTGATTTAGTATTTGATGTCTGAAATTGAAGTTATTACCTTTACGTGCAACTCTAATTATTCACTACTCTTAGTTGTTTAATTTGTTCTTACATATTCATATGTCATAAATTTTTAGAACATATTTTATTTATTACTCTAAATGAACATGCCTATGACTGAATCATGAATCCCTGCAATTCTGTTAGTGTGTTTTTAATTGATCACTTTTATGATATTTTAAATGTGTTACAACTTTTCTTTAAGTAAAATGTTTAATGGAAAGTTTTAAAGAATGTTTTCTAAAGTTATATTGGTTTATTTTTAAAACCCCTTACTGGGAATTTGTATGCTCACCCAATGTTTTTTATTAAAATTTTTCAGGTATCAGTTTTAGCAGAAGAAGCATTTCAGAAGTAGTTGGATTCCCATAACCTGAACCGAATTTGATCCTCTCTACAAGACATGATGTGTAATTGATCAGTGTATGTTTTTGTTTAAAATGACACATCATGTTCTGAAGGAACCAACTCCGGGTGTTCTGTGGCCGGGTCCTCACAAGGTAGTTCAAGAATCCATGATTGAGTGGGGTATAATGAGTTTGTTTACTAATTTGAATCTATATGTGTAGGAGGACGGAGAGTAGGAGTTCTTGACTATTGTATGGGTCAAAACCTATTTCAATGATCTCGTAAGGAGTGATCAGGTATCCGACCATGAGTTCCACTAGATTAGTAGTGTTTTAAATGGTCAGGAGGCCTCAAATTATTAGTCTCAGTCTCTTGATGGTTCTCACCTCTTTATGAAGTTTATGGTTATTCCTTTGAACCTAATTTAAGAGGTGATTCATGAGGCTCATCATTCCAGTTGGGACGTGCACCCCAGAGCAACCATTATTTTTTATACCTAGAGAGGGAAACATCAGTGTACTAGGATGAGATGCATAGTAATAGATTTAATTTCTAGATACTTGACCTTTTAATGGATAAAAGAAGAACATCAGATACCTGTCGAGTTGTTGAAGCTACTTCCCATTCCAGTGTGGAAGTGGGATTAAATATCTATGGATCTCATGATCAGGCTACCTCATACTATGAGTATGAAAGATTACATATGGGTGATTGTTAATCTTCTGATAAAATCAACCCATTTTCTTCCCATTTGTGATACAATGAAGTTATATGACCTCAAACTCTTGTATGTTTGTGATGTTTTTTGGATTCATGGAGTTCCCTTATAAATAATGTTATACTGGGATGAATGTTTCACTTATCGGTTTTGGAAGGGACTCTAAGAGGCTTTGGGAACCTAGTTGAGATTGACCACCACATAACACCCATAGACGGATGGTATGTATAAACAGACCATCCAGTCTCTTGAGGATTTTTATGATCATGTGTGATTTACTTCATAGTTTCATGGGAAAGGCACCTTCCATTGGATGAGTTTTCTTATAATAATAGTTATAAATCCTTGATCAAGATGGAACCATTTGAGGGATTGTATGAGTATCCATGCCAATCCCCATTCCGTTAGGATGAGGTGCATGAGCATTCTGTGGTTGGACTGAGTCTCATCCAGGATAAAACCTAGACATTTCAACTAATTCAAAAAAGTTTAGTGACAACACAGAGTCACCAGAAGTCACATGGAAACCCTCATAATTGCTTATTGGAGTTTCAATTTGGTGATCAGGTGTTTTTTAGCATATTTGTTTGACTGGGATGTCATCTCTTCGGTAAGTGGGGAAAGCTAGTGCCATATTATATCAGACCATTTCATAGTGTGTAGAATCTCAAGAATGTGGCCTATCAGTTGGATTTTCCACAATAAATGACCTTGATCCATTTCTTCTTCCACATTTCCTAGTTGAAAGTATACCATCTGGACCCATCACATATGTTAGAGTGGTAAATTTTGTTTTTTTGGGCCTGATAGCACTATAGTAGAGAAACCTGTTCATATTTTTGGATTATCAAAACAAGGTGATCCATGGTAAATCGATCTCATTGGTCTGAGTTATCTAAAAATGAGGTGGAGATAACCATGAGACATGGGTGCAGGAAGATTTGGTGAGGGGGCAGTGGCTTGATCGGGATTCTTTTGAGGATTCTAGAGGACTTTTTGGAGGAACAAAGTGGCATGGTGGAGAGTTTTTGATGCCCATTAGGTCAATGGTATGTCTAATTTTTATTTTTATTATCCATTTTGATTTTTTCTTAAATTTTTTAGGAGTTGGGGGTTGTAAATATAATTTTTTGGAAGAAATAGACTAGGTACATGATTGGATAAAGGTTTTTTAACCATGTAGGGGTGATAAAAGTTGAGGAAGTGGGGTTTTCATGGTTTGAACATGGTTTTTAAAACCTTGAAACAACCATGAGTAGCCATGAAGCTCATATTTTTTGGATATAGTAGCTTCAACAGAGTTGGTGCATGATTTTCCCAACTGTGTGGCCCAACCGTGAAACCTGTATAGCTCACTTAAGAAGTGGTCTTTTACCCTTTTCCCTATCATTTTTATACCCTTTATCCCTAATTTTATCCTCCCATTATGTGAATCCCCTCATACTTGGTGTGAAATATTTCCATCTTCCTCCTTGGTAATTTCTTCTTGGTATCCTTGTGGTTTTACTTGAGGCGAGTCATTTTCTTTGAGTCTTCATCTTCCTTTCCCCCTTCTCATGATTTTTCTTACATTTTCCCAAAAGGAGGGAACCCTAGTTGGTGGGGGTGGCCTAATATAGGGTTTAATAGGGGTATTTGGTTTGTTTCCATGTGTTTTAGGTGTGCGAGGGATTCTTCTACCTATTACGGGTGGTTGTCGTTAAAGGCGATGAGGTTAAAAATGTTTCTGAGGCAAGTGTCTCAATTTAAGGGTGTTTTCCATGAATTAACTTTAAATTATAAATATAATTTGGTTTTTGTTTGTTTAACTTCTAAATAAATTATTTATGGTTTATGTATATCCCATGTTTGATGTGTTATATGACTTGGTTTGGAAATTGGGTTTTTAAAGAGGTTTTTACAATTGGGTGTGTCTTGTGTGCACCCCAAGTGTTTGATAAAATGAATCAAAAGGATTTTATGGATTTGAATGGATTTATAAAATGATTTTAGAAATGATTTTACCATGTTTAAGGTGTTTTAATTAAATGGGGAATGTATTTTTATGATTTTTTCTTGTGAAATGGATTTTTTATGGATTGGAACTTGTTTGTGATTATATTGGCATTGAGTAGCACATGGGTTAACCAGGGTGTGATTCAATGGTTTTTTGATATAATATGAGACAATTTGGAGAGAAAGACCATGAGAACATCCATTTTTGTTTCCAAGGGACCATGACAACCTTTGGGTATGAAAACTATGAGAAATTAATTTTGGTTACTGAGATACCGCGAGATTTCTTGGAGTTTGGCTCAGGAAAAATCATGAGAGACTCCACTTTATTTAGCCATCCAATATAATTTGTTTATACTCACTCACATTATACCCTTAGAGTTGGATCTCTAAGTTCACTTACTCATTTTAGCTTGGTTTATATGATTTGTGCATTTTATTAGTTCCATGTTCGATGTGGTGAGATATGTTATTCCCATTTCTGTTTATTTGGTTATATGATAATGATGATGTTTATGCTCACTTTTATCTTGCCTTTTTGAATATATTGATCATGTAGATCCTTGGGACCATCTTCTTTATTTGAACCATTTGGGAATTTTTTTGAAAACAAGTTTTATTTGAAATGGAAAAGCAATGGGATTTCAAAGGATTATTTTAAAGTGAAATGTTTTCAAAGTGGTTTAGTTTTGAAAAGTGTTTTCAAACTAGTTTATTTGACTACATGAGTAAAATAATTAAATATATTCATGTTGGTATCCTACTGGGATTTTTACCTCACACCCTATATATTCCTTTGGGTTTATGTATACTTATTTTTTCAAGATAGAGGTAAAGAAAAGGGAACCATGTACCTGGGTGGCTCTTCTTGATTACCACCGTCTAATGTCTTGTGGAGGAGGCATGGTCTCATGGAGTTGGATCATGTAGAGATATTTTGGGAATTTTAACCCACTGGTATATATGTATTTTTACTATTAGGCCTTGTTTGGTACTATTCTCATTCTTGTGAGTCATGGGTTATACTTGAGATACCATGTATATATGTCCTCTTATGGCATGTTTTTTATGTGTATTTCTATTTATGGTATCTGCTTATATTATATGCATACTCTGGATGATATATTATGTTTTGTTTACTTTGATGATATTGGTGTGGTCATCCTGTTTCATGGATGGGTTATACTGGTTTACCATAGTTGAAACCATTCCCAATAGATTGTTTTTTATTCTCGGTGCTTGTCGCCAGCCCATGGCAAATGGGAACATGCATCGTGGCGTGTGATGGGCTATCTTGGGTTATGGGTTGGGTATACCCAAGTTGGTTCATTACGTGATTTTTCTATGCATTTAATATCCAATGAAGTTAGCATCTAAATAACTCTTTAAAATAAATTTAGATCTATAATTATAAAAAAAAATTAAGTTCCAAAGTTCCAATTAAATAATAGATGATTTTTTAACTAGTTTATATGGGTTTCTTTTGTATTTACATTATATCATAGTCATGTAAATTAAACTTACAATCAACCCTCTGTAATGTTTTTGATCAACCAGTTTCCTAAATTCATCAAAATAATGTTTTTAAGAGGTTCTTAGTGGAGTACTAATACTTGAATCATTATAAAAACCAAATTTTTTAAGTAAATATCTGATATAATTATGTTGAGATAAGATAATTCCTTCTAGTTTTTGAAAAATTTGTAATCCAAGAATGAATTTATATTCACCCATTATACACATTTAAAATTCACTTTGCATGAGTTGTGAGAAACTTTCTACAAGTGATTTTTGAGTGGATTCGAAAATTATATCATCAATATATATTTTCATTGTAATTATGTTCCTATAAATTTATTAATAAAAATATTATGATCTAACATTCCTTTAAAAAATATTTTTTTTATAGAAATATGAATAAATGATCATACCCGGATCTTAGATCTCATTTTATTGTAAGGTGACTATGTAAGTTTAAAAGAATGTTTTAAAAAACATAGATTTTCAAAATCAAGAGGTTGTTTAACATAAAATCCCTCCTAAATATATTCATTAAGGATAGTTTTATTTAAATCTATTTGGAAAAAAGTAAAATTGTGATGAGAAACAAATGATGATAGAATATAGATAGATTTTCATCTGTCTACCCGAGTTATAGTTTCCTAAGTCTAAGGCCTTTTATGATTATATCCTTTTACAAAAAGTCCAAACTTATTCTATCCCATCTTGTCAATATAATAAAATATTTTTAATACATTTAACTAAAGTCTAAACCTCATTATATTCAAAATTGATTGACTTACTCTTGCATAACCATTATCCAAATTTCATTACCCAAGGAATCAACCTATGTTTTTGGTTTAAAATATGATAAGTATGTAAGATGTTTATATTCATTTTATAAATATATTTAGGTTTTTATTAGTTTATCAACATAACCAATAACATTGTTAATAAGATTGTATTTTAATATTCTTTAGTTAGTAGGTAAAAAGATAGGTTGTTTCACATTCACTTTTCTATTACCTTCTGAAATATTTTATTATGGATTTATAAAAAATTATGTTTGAGGTTCAATTATTGGAGATGAAATGAATGGTGTTTTAAAATCATAATATGAATCACTCTCATAATTTAGAATTTTGGAAAATGAATTTTAAAATGGACTAGTTTCATCAAACTTCACATGTACCATTTCTCCAATATTGTGTGAAATTTTTTTAAATACCCAATAAACCTTATTTATGGTGTAGTAACCAAGAAAAATTCCTTCATTGAATTTTGGATTGAATTTATAAATATTTTCTTTATTATTCAAAATAAATACTTTTCATATGAAAACTATGAAGTATCCAAATTTTGGTTTCCTTTAATTACATAATTCATAATGTTTTTTCTTTAAAAATTATGAAGAAAAATATGATTCATAGTATTGTAGGTGGTATTTATGGGTTTAAAAAACAAATTTTTAATAACTTGATAATCACACAGCATGGATCGAGAAATTTCTTGAACAAACATGTTTCTCTTTTATACTACCCCATTCTTATATGGATTTATTAGGGATAAAAAATTATGTTTTATGCATTTCTCACTACAACAAATTTTAAAAGAAATATTTTCAAATTCTCCTCTATGATCAATCTAGATAGTGATTAAAGAAAGGATTTTCTCATTTTAAACTATAAAGGAATTTTTTAAATAAATTGAACGTATTTAATTTATGTAATAGAAATAAAACCATGTAAATTTGGTGTAGTTATCATCTAAGACCTTCATAAAGTGTTTTTATCCAATAATAATAGTTTTTGTAGGTCTAAAAATATCCATATGAACTAAAAATAGCAAGAAGGAAGTTTATATTTCACAATTTGGTTTAAAAATATACTTTTATTTTTTCCATATTTACTGAAGCTATAAATTTTAAAAGAGTTAAACTTATGTTGTGAAGCATCCTTCATTAGTTTCATCTTGGAAAGTTTATCCAATGTCTAAACATTGCAGTATCCTAATCTCCTATAGAAAATCCATTAATTATCCTTAATTTCACTAAGGTAAGGAAAGTTTAGGTGCGTCAGGTCTTCTCGATCAAGTGTGTAAACATTATCATATCAACTAGAACATAAGCTGTGAACTCCTTATAATATTTTGATGAAATATTTATCATTATCAAACTTTAAAGAGTAATATTCATGATATAATTGACTAAGAACATTGGAAATTATGATCTCATCAAGGATGGATACACACATATATCCATGATTTTACCTCATGCATTATATCCAAAAGTAACATGTCAAATTTTATCTTTCTGTAAGTTTAAAAAGTTAGAATTATTTTATATAATGTGTTGAGAGAAACCACTATCCAAGTACTAAATATTTCATCCATTGATACCTAAAAATTTATCCTAAAATTTATGAAACTAAAATTTGGGTACCCAAACATGTTTGGGTCCATAAATATCAGAAAAAAAAACATTAGGTACCAATATCTTCCCAAATCATCTATGTTGAATATCTATAAGTTCCTTATAAACAAAAGCCTTAGTATTTTTAAAATATTGTTCCCATCTCAAGGTAACTACTAAAAAAAGTATTTAGTGGTGGGTTTTTTGGGGTTAGTGGTGGTTTAAACCATCACTAAATGGTTTCACGATGGTTTTGAAAAACCATTGCGAAAAACAGTGTTACGAAACAGTTAGCAGTGATTTTAAAAAAGCATCACAAAATGATTTAACGACAGCTTTGAAAACCACTTCTAAATGTTTGGGGATGGTTTTTTATTTTATTTTATTTATTTTTTATTTTTTATTTTTTTAGTATTTTCATATTATTGATTATGAATTAATTTTAATATATTTATTTATTATTTATTATATATTTATGATTTATTTATCCTACCATATATTTATATGTCATGCATGTAATGCATAAATTAAGCCTATATATGCATTGGGTGTGATTTGAACCCCTTACCATTTGGTTATTCTATAAAGACTTTACCACTCCATCAAGCTCTTCATATGATGAACAAATAGAATTTAACATACTAATATATATATATATATATATATACATATAAATACATATATGTAAATAATAATATTAACGAATAATGATAATAATGAATAAATAATAAATAAAAAACAAATTCTTAATAAATAATAAAGTATAAATAATAAAGAATAAAGAATAATGAATAATGAATAAATAAAAAATAAAAAATAATAAATAATAAACAATAAATAAATATTAAAGAAAGAATAAATGATAAATAAATACTAATTATGAAATAAGTAGTAAATAATAAATAATAAATAAAGAAATAACTAAATTAATTGATAAATAAATAATTTAATAATATATAATAAATAAATATGTAATAAATTAATAATAAATAATAAATTAATATATAATAAATCAGAAATAAGAAATAATAATTAGTAAATAATAAATAGTAAATAGTAAATATAGATATATAATTACATATAAATTTATATAAATACGGTTATATATATTATAAAAATATAAATAAATTTACATAAATATATATAAATACAATAAAAAAGATAGACACACACCAACCAAAAGAATACATAAAAATATATATACCTACATCATATACATAAATATACATTAATGTGCATAAATATACATAAATGGACATAAATATATATAAATATAGACTGATATGCATAAATACATTTAAATATCTATGCATAGATTAAATTATATATAAATTTGAAACAAATATTGAGTAAAATACATAAATTATAAATATAAATATATATATATATATAAATTTATATAAATACATACAAATATATATATATATAATAGATAATAAATCATCAAGAGAGAAAAACACAACAATTTCAAAACCAAGAAATTAATATGAATGTAAATACATGGAATAAAATCATACATGTCTCAACAAGAATATGAGGACCCTCTTAAATGAAGATGAAATTATATCGAATGTTTAAAAATCACTATATTCAAAAAAACTATAATTTTGAAGAATTTTAGGCCTTTTTTCACCTTAAAAAAATACTGACTAGACCCCCTTAGTCAACATAACATAGAGATCTTCACAGACTTTTATTTGATATATGTTAGAGGCCAAATGGACATCCAGATCAATATTTATGGATGTTTGAAGTTGAAGTTCGATTTTCAACCTATCTTAAAATAGTAATAAATTTTATTCTATAACATATTAAAAAAAGTATTATCAAATTTCATTTTATTTTATTTCAAAATATTCTATTTGACTAGTTGTGGATCTAAAACAAACACCCATATCAAAATTTATGGTCATTTTATGATGAAATCTGTTTTTTTTATATTTTTAGTTTTTAAATTTATTTTTAGCGGATGTTTCTTAAAAACCATTGTTAAAATTAAATTTAAAAAATTTAAATATTTTTAAAAGTATATTTAGTGGTGTATTTTAAAAACTACCACTAAAAAATGTTAATGAAATATTTAGAGATGGTTTTGAAAACTGTCACTAAAAACCCACCGTGAATTTGAATTTTCCAATAGTGGGAGCATCTATTCTTCCAGTGTACTCTCATTTAATATTTCATAAAAAAGGATTCAATTTCTAGGAATAAAGTTATTTTATTGAAAATATTACTATCTAGAATAAGGAAAACAAATTTTGGATAAATATTTAAGGTGTTTCATTAGGTCTATAAGTTTATCAGAATTTTACTTTTGATGGTAAAGATAGACAACAAATTCTTGAGAATTTAAATTTTAAATTTTTATTTTACAACTTAATTTTTATCTTCATTATTTAGAAAAATTGAAATAGGTTTGTAATGTAGTTATAAAGAATGTTTTTAAATATATTTATTTTTCTTAACATGATTTTCCATAGAAAGATTATATTTATTCAAGAAAATTTTGTATTTATTTCTATAAGTCAGTCACATATTATTCTATTTATTCAACTATTATATAATTATCCTTTTCATCATCTAAATATTTACTCATTCCTAAAGACTTATTAGTTAAGGATTCACTAACAAGTTACATTAAGCATGTTTTATTTAATTTAATGGGGGAAATGAATCCAAAAATCTTCCTATTGATATCAATTTCTGAACTAATTTCAAAAAAATATTATTTACTTACACTCTAGGTGTCAGTAGATTTAAAAAATTTATTGTTTTTATAATTATTTTACCTTATCAAATCTTTTTATTTTATTTTCAACCTTGTACAATCTGGTTTAATCTAGCTCGGTTTCTTATATTCATATTAGATCACTTCACTAAAATATTTCTTATCTTCCCTCCTTTTGGATTTTTCATACCTATCCTTTTTGTCTATTAAGTTACTATTTTTATAGAAATTTATCTTCTGAAACATTATTCCCATATGTTTCACTAACTAATAAAATTCATTCTCACTGAACTCAATATCAATTTCATTTGAATTATTCTTTGATGTAGTTTTGGATGTAGGATTTTTAGTAGGTTTTGAAGTAATAATAGTTGTTATAGTTTCAAGCACAACTCCATTATTAATATTCTATTTCTTAAAATCTATCTTTAATAAATTCTCATATTTTATTAATGTTTTAATAAGTTGTTCTAGAATCATACATGTACAATGTTTAGTATCATCCAAAGTAACTATCTTAGATTATCATCCATTTAGAAAGATATCAATTATCTTCTCAAAAATCTGGTTATCAATAATATTAGATTCTCTAATAGAATGTAGGATATTCATAGTAGTCATAAACCTTTGATGCATCTATAAAAAAGAATCTACGGATATGAAATAAAATTCTTGATAATCAACTTGATGTATATATATTCTTTCTTCCATTACTTTAGAAGTTTAAAAATGATAAACTTCTAGCTTCTTACAAATTATTTTTATAGTTTCACATGAGGAAGTATAACCATAGATGTTTCTTATCATAAAACATAAATGTGTGTTCCAAGATCTACATTTTGAATGATATTTTTCTTCCTCGTTATGGGTAAAATTTGGAATTGATTTATTGGGAATCTTATATTTACTAAAAATCATTTGATAATTGTCAAATACAATATTAATAAAAAATATTCATTCTTTCTCACAAATATTCACAATCATCACTATCAAAGATAGGTGGATGATTCATATTCAGATTCTCCAAATTTTCAACTAGTAGATCATCTTTTTTAAGAAACTCTTTTATTTACTATATGTTAGTATAAGGAAAAGTAATATATAGAGTTACTATAATATAAAATTTTTTCCCACATAAGATGTTTTTGAGGGAGTAAATTAAATATTTAAAATCATTCAAAAATATTACCTATTAAATCAATGATATTTTAGAAAGACTAAGTATGTGTTACTCTAAACTATATAAAATAAAATATATAAAATAAAATTAATCAATTTGGAAGATTAGAAAGTTCTGAATTAAAAAAATAACTAAATTTAGTTTCATAATGGAACAAAAGATATTTTGGAAGGTAAATAAACAATTTTATTTATAGTAAATAAAATAGAATTAAAAAATGTAACAAAGTAGAAAATTTAATGTAATAAAAAATGTAAGGGGTTAGGGATTGCAATATGTAAATATCCTAAATAAAATTTATTAAAGTTGTATATCTAAGTTCCTATCCTCATAAATTATTTACATTTATCTTAAAGTGGTAAGATGATCAAATCCTTGATTTTCAAGTACAAAGTTATGAGATAAAACCTCTTCAATTAATGGATTAGAAGGACAATCTCTTACCCTACAGATTCTTAAAAGAAATCATAATCAAATTTATTTACTCTATAACTTCTTCAATCTATAAAAATTGGTAGCCCAAGTACTTTCCCTAGGACTTCTTTGATCAAAATAGACTAAATAAAAAATAAATAAAAAAGATATGTTTTAGTTCTTTTACTAGAATACTCATAGAAATAAAATCACTAAGACCACACTAAATAAACTAACATATTGAAGTAAAATATCACCCCTAATCACAAAGATCAGGATTTATTATTAATTCATTATAAAATTTTCCTTTAGTCTAGACCCTCTATTTGTAAGATTTAGTTTTAACTAACATTCCAAGAACTCTAGGATTCCAACTATCATTCTAACGGATTTGAATGTACCTCAACGATGTTCTTTTATTTGTACCTGAATAAGGTGTAACATTTATATGTTCTAGAATAAATATTATTTGAAAAGAAAATAATTCATAATGAAGTACAAATTCAGAAGGAAGATTTCTATAAAATAAAATCTTAAAAAATATCCAAGTTAATATTAATAAAACAAAATCTATAATGATTTTTTAATAATAGGATTCAAAATATGTCATTTCCGGAAAAATAATCAGCACCCACAACTAATCAAATATGAAATCAATAAGAGGATGATGATACCAATTCGTGATCATAAACAGATTCAAACATTTGTGATCTACATAAAATTTAAAAATTCTAATGACATTATTTGGGAACATAATGGTATCACCCAAAGGTAAAGTTCTTAGATGGATAAACTGCTTTGCCTATAAGTACTCCATCTAGACCTTCATCTATCACAACTTTTATAAGTATATCCCATACAGTGGAATGGATATGGACTCCATACCCAACACCATATCAATTAAAAAATCAACCTCCTGCTTAGGAGGAAACCCTTAAAATTATTCAGGAGGTATGTCCTGATGCGACTCTATAACAGGAGGAAATACAACTTATAACACCATGTATTGACTCAACCAAACAATGATTGAACCGGTGGTTCTATGTGACCTCAAGAACACCTCTCCATATATAGGATATTGCTAACTAGTAGTAAGGGTCAATTGATAAAGTGGAGAGACTATTCCTTAAATACCATACAATCATAAATAATAGAAAAAATAATGATAAACCATTAATAACATAATATGAACATTACAACTATAAGATAACCATACAAATATAATACCACATGCTACATTGAAATGAGAACCCAAAATAATGTCTCTTGAGTCATATATATACAACATGATCAACATAGAAGAAAATCATATACCAAGCTAACCAAAAATAAAAAAATAATGGAGAAACATAATAAAATCTGGAACCAATTACCCACTCAGTCCTAAACAATACCCCAACCGTTCATCTAGGTCATCCATAAATTGTAGTTCCATTTCCTTGACCTATATCCCTGATCAATAAATATTTAGATGCACCAAGATTCCCATGTAGGGTGTGTTTGTAACTTAGTAATACACCACCAAATATATCCATAAACAACTCCAAAATATATAAGCGCATTCATAATATGATATATTAACAAATAAGCATAAAAATATACCCGTAAATTTATTGAATGGTTAATAGAAAAAAATTAGCGATTCTCATATGAAAATAATTGTTTATATTTTTCTAATAATTCATTCATTTTTATTCACTCATAACTATATTTCATAATCACTCCATTATGTTTTGTAAATAAAAACTCATTTAATTAGATTTTGTGAATATAAATTAATTTTTCCAAATTGTAAAAATTATTGGTCAATCATTTTTGGGGAATAAAATGAATATATAATTTAATACAATCATCTAATTTATTGATATTCAAAAACAGATTTGTTCATACAAGGAATTTAGAGTAAGGTAAAGTTATAAAACTGCATGTTGAAGTTGAAATCAAGATAAGTAACACATGTTGCATTAATAAGAAAATATTGCGTGCATAAAGGTCTAAGAATATGTCAAAAGGAAAATTTATCCCCAAACTATAACAACATGATAAATTCTCATCCAATTCTACCTTACTTTGTCTCTTGAGGATACATTGGGACAAGGACATAACATGTGTTGACTTTACAACACCGTGCTAATGACAATGTAATATGTCTTTATTACTTGAGGTTATGTTGGCTGTCAACACTCTATGAATCTGAGTGAACGAAGGCCAATTGAAGCTTTGTTTCACTCAATGAAATATCATACCACCAATTAAGACTAAGAACTCATGACAACATATCCGGGAAGAAACACATAAGGATATATTCAAGAGAGTATGTAAAAAGTGTTACAATCTATAATTTTTAGTAATTTGAATCTTGAGGAACATAAGATAAAATTATCTTATAAATATTATCTAACATTATATCCTCACATTTCTTCAAAAACAGCAATGAATCAAGGCCGAAAGCTGAGACTATGTATATTATGAATGGACTCTATATCCAATTTTCAACACTACATCTCATTTAATGGAATATCATGATTCAGTGCATAAGGTTAACTTCACAAAATGTATTGAGAGTTATGAAAACCTATTCTAGAGTTCAAGATAATGTATTATCAATCCTTAATTTCACTCTAAATCTATATTATGCTCCAATACAACATATTTCATTCTGTCAATGCAATCCCAACACCCATCACAAACCAAATTATCCACTAACCACCATCTTAACCAAGAACCAAGAAGAAAAAACTCCTAAAGACAAAATATCCACCAATCTAGTTGGAATAATAGGTGGAATTAATTAAAGGGTTATAGGTAATAAAATAATATATTTACATACCATCTAAAAAAATTAAGAAATATTGTAATGAATAGGATAGTTGGCACCCAATTATAGAGAGAGGAATTCAGTTGAGATTGTGGGGGAATGAAATTAACCAAAAAGTTCATGTAAAAATTTTACACACAATTTGGAAGGATTAAAAGGCATCCCATTGACACTTGGAGCCATAAACTAGGACAAATAAAGTTATAAATAGTGCTGGTCATTTTCATTTGGGGAATTTGTAATTTTTTTGTCATTTTTATTTCATTACTTTTTTATGTTAAGATTGATTCCCATGGATTTGATCTTGCACATGGGTGGATAAAAATCCTATCAGTGATTGGTTTATAAAGGGACATAATTTTTATTATTGAGTTATAATATACTTCTTTGATTCTTCTTTTACCCATTTATTTCAATTTTTAATGATGATTTATTATTGAGTGTGATAGTATTGAATCTATATTTCACTAATTTGTTGCTACTTTGGTTATTAATCACTTATTTACCTCTACTAAGTTAGCCATGTATACGATGGAATAAGATAGATTTATTGGTGATCATTTTCACAAGTGTGGAAGATATAATCTCACTCTCAAAATTGTTAGAGAACTATCCAATGATTCATATTTTCCTAAGAAACTAATATGGGCCCTCTATTGGAGGAGTGGGAGATTTATAACTATTCCACTATGATCATATTAAAGAGTATAAGATTATAGTGATTATTATGATACTAAAATTCGCCTAACTAGAATCCATGGGTGAGAGGTTTGGGATTAAATACCTTCTCATTGATCAATAGGAATAATAAGAGTTCAACATTTTGGAATTGTCATAACATCGCATTGGAACTCCAACCCTTGGATTAATAATTGTTCCATTTACCTGAAAACATACCTACTTTATACTCTAATTTTATCACATTTTTATACAAACAAATATAACCCCCATAGTTACTGAATAACATGTATATATATAATACATTAATACAGGGATGACTAGTAAATTTGCACCCCTATGGATACAATATGAGGTCACTAATATACTATAATAAAACCTTATATTAATATTTTCATTCCAACACCCATGATAGGTTTATGAAAAATTAGTGATCATACTTGATTTGGAAAGAAACAAAATGAAACAATGCACCCATAGTTTAATGAAAACATGGTGGGGAATAATCTATAACCCTTTGTATCAATAGTCTTGGTGAACTATCTATCGACTAATTGAAAATTAATTTTTTATTAACGAAGAACCCTTTTAAGGGATGAGGGGGAACTCATAATGATATCAAGGACTTAAAATCTCACCGTATAATGATATAATATGAATGATGAATCACTATATCAAAATAATAGGGGGAATGATAAATCACTAATACATTATTTAAGGTGAATGATATATCCTTTATATCACTATCCAAGGTTAATTATGTATCACTAACTCATATCTAAGGTAAAAAATACATCACCAATATTTTTATCCAAGGTGAATTATGGATTATCATTCTTATAAATAAAAGGTGTATGATGTTCCACCTAACCACTCATAGGTTAAATGAGGTATCACCATACTCATCGATAAGGGTGGATGATGAAACACTAAACCAGTAACAAGTGTAAGAGAAATACAACTGAAATCATTAATAAGGTTGGATGATGCACCATTAATATCATCAATAAGGGTGGATGACATACCACTAAACTCATCAACAAGGGTGTACAACACTCTATTAAACTAATAAAAATGGTGGAATGCATACCAAAAAACATAAGAACAAGGGTGGATGATGTACTATTGAACTCATAAACAAGGGTATATGATGTTCCTCCAATACAAAACAAGTAATATTGAACAATATATCACTATATTAATAAATAAAATGAATAATCCACCATATAAAACTTAAAATGTTGTTAAAGGAGCTATCACCTCATTACTAAGTCTTATTATACCATGAAACTACTTATCTCTCCAGGGTTATACCAAAGTGGGCCACTAATCATTTCAAAATTTCAAAAATAATACCAATTACACACTAGAATAAATCATATCCTAGCTTCACATCATCATGTAATTCCTTAAAATACCCTAAAAGGATCCCTAAATTATATCATAACTAAAGACCTCGCTCTTAGTTTTTATTCTCTAGGAATATCACCATTTTACCAAAGTGACATGGACATCAGTAACTATATATTCAATGTATAATACTTAGAGGATCTTCCACAAGTTAGATTGTTTACACTCATTTCTTATTAAATAAGGGAACCTGATTTGGTTCTATTTTAAGCCATAACCCAAACACCTGCATAATGAGAACATCAATAATAACATTTAAACCCATATTAATTGATATAAAATCTTACATATCACTCATATAGTCTTAGTATAAACCCAAACATAAAATATTTTTGGATGAATTGACCTTGTTTAGAAGAAATAACTAAATCCAAAAAAATCTCCAAAATTTGATATTTTAAATGAATCAAAATAAGACATCAATAGGGATTTTTGAGTTAGGGTTCTATGAGTTTTTACTTACATTTATAAACCCAACACAATAGACTAAAGTAAAATATAGAAAGATCTGAGGGAGATATAGCCAAAATTTCTAAAGAGAGGAGGGGAAGGGTCTTATGGTTTTTATAGCCTAGGGAGGGGAAGAGGGGTGATTTTAATAAAATCAAAATTACCAAAATTTCCAAAATTATCGCTTTAAAAAAATTGGTTTAATATCCTAACTGGAACCCTAATGAACCCCCACTGAAACTCCAGTCGGGTGGGAAATATATTTTTACCCTATCCTGGGCTACATGAATTTTAATGGATTCACATTGGGCTTTCTATGGGAAAACTTCTCTTGGGAAGATTTCCACCATCCGAACCAATTATATGGGTTTTTATATCATTCCTCTTCAAACCACTTTACATCCAAAATAGAAATAAATACACAATGTTCAACCAAAATTTAAATAAAAAACATACCTTCAAACATGGAGGTCATTAAAAATTCCCTACCATATAGAATATCATAATCAAGAAACATTGTCAATAATCAATGGTGAAAGTATTTGAACACTCCACTCACATGTCTATATCTTACTCTCACATCTCCTCATGGATACACCCATGTTAACACTATAAATATACTATACAAGCCATATTACCATAAATAATTTTATCTCTCTGTTAAACTATACAATTTGGGAATTCCTTGAATAATTCATCGACCTCCATCTTGATATCATCTATTCTGATCATATGAGAAGGATTTGGGTAATATCTCTAAAATTTATATAAATATAATATACCATAAATTTCATGGTATTTGATCAAGCCAAAAAAAATAATTTTTTAAGGATTTTATAGAGTTTTTACCCTTATTTTACATTAATTACAAATAAATATATTTAATATTGATTTTTTTTTAATTTTAAATTTACTACAAATAGGATTAATATTCACGTTTTTACTGATTTATTATCTTAGATTAAATTTGGACTAATCCTAAACTTAATTTGTGTTTTTCATAATTTTCAAGTTAAAGGAAGACCCTTATGTATAGTTTATCTCATATTTAAGAGTCATAGGCTGATGTGTATGGGTTTTTCACTTAACTACTAAGAAGAAACTATTAAGATACCTATGAGATATGATTATCACTGAGAGTGGGGATAAAATCAATGTTGGTACCTTTTAGCCAATTTATAATTTTATCGCTTTTTTACTTCCTCACTTTTTCAATGAATATATCATTTATTCTTTTCATCTCTCTCTCTCTTGGTTAGTATACAAGTACTTATGTAGTAAAAATATAAAAGCAACACCTAAATTTTTTAACAAGGTTTGCCTCTATTTAGGATAACTATATACCTGGGGTGACATGGTTATTATCCCATAATGACAACTGACTCCTTATAATAAAAGTAAACCTCAGAAAGGGTGTGGACTTGGACCCATACAAATGACGGAACCAACCAGACATTCTTGAAAGTACCAACTTGTAACTCTATTTATAGATATACAAGATTCATACCCCAAGTTATGAATAATGGTTAGTGGTGATAATATAACTCGCTTATAGACTTGATCAAGATCTAAAATTATTCCTCAAATTGTCGTAATTTTATGTCTTACCTTGATCCCCTTCATACTTATATAGTATATGAATATTTTACGCTGCCTCTTTCACAGTTCATATTTGATTCTTAGGTTTATTATTATAAAATTCATTAATTCATCATTCCTATTACCCTCTTCTTCTTCTCCAATCTATAAGGATGTTAGTATTATTTATAGTGTTAGTTCTATATAGTTTTTTGACACTCAAAAAGTATAATTTTAATGTAGGGTTGTCACTATTAGATACTATAGGTTTGTAACAAAAATATAGTATTAGTTCTCTCTTATTCCCCATTTGGTTTTTTTCTTCAACTGGTAGAATGTGCCGTAATATTAGAATCAAATACTACCTCTTCTTTTTTTAGATAATCCTATATATATTTTTCACTATGTGAGTATCATTCTAATAATATTTGAATTTTGAGTCTTTATAAATCTTTCTATTTCAATCTCCCGAAATCTCACCATTAAAACATAGAATATTTGACCTTTTCATTGTACTTCGGCGTGGTCCTCTCATCATAGCGCAACTGTTTCTTGAATTTTAGAACTAACTTTAGTGGTTATTTCTTCATAGTAAGATTTATATTGTGTTCATCTTCTTCACAGTGCACCATAATTTTTTAATATCACTAAATATTTTATAAAAAATGATGATTATATCAATAATCATGATATTTGAATCTCTAATGAATAGATCAAGCATCTTATGAATTATTTTCCTAAAATTTCATTTAACGAATGAATCAAAAATAATATAATACATATACTACATATAATTCTCCTAATTACTTTGAATATTTTTCAAATTGATGATAAATACATGCCATTTTAGTAATGATGAAATATGTTATGTATTAAAAATTCATAATTCATGCACTTAAAATATATCATGGAAGCCTTTACTAAATTTACAAAAACACATGAATTACTTTTTAAAAAATATTACATACCAAAGTTTTCTAGAAAAATATATTATGTAAGCCTAATTATATTACATTTTCACATGATTGCTTTCCTTTTTCAAATTTCTTCCATTATGATCAAAATATATTACATATCATATAAATATGTTATGTACCAATGAATTTGTCAATATTTCAGAGCCCTCTCAATAAAATATGTTCCTTAAGAAATCATTTATCTTACATACCAATTTTATTACTAATTTTTTATTTTTGAGACATAAAATATCTCATGAACGAACAATAATAATATGTATTATCACTAAATTGAGAAAATTCTACTCAAAATATCCATAGTACATCAAAAAATCTCAAAACCTTTTCAAGAACTTCGAATCAATTAAAAAACTTTCTTAGTCATTATCGACCACATTAAATTATTTTGGATCAACTTAAGATTAGCTATAATTGATATCAATGATCATTTCAAAGAAATTGCAGCTCATGAATATTCCTTAAAACATTTTAGTGAGAATCCACTACCTCAACAAAACTTCTCCAACTTCATCCTAGTATACTTTCATCTAAATAATAATCAATATTTATAATAATAACATGGATATATCTTCTTAGCTAATTTACTACTACTTCACATAGATAGATGAATCTTAAATAACCAAACTCCATGGAACTCTACTCAAGCTTGTGATTTTATTAAACCGATGAAATAAATAACTTGTTATACAAATTCTATTTTATTGGTATAAATAATGTTTTCATGCTTTAACCAGAAGCATCTATTTCATCATTATCTTTTCCAACTAAAAAAACATTCATATGATATATATATATTGGTAGAATCTTATCCAAATATCCTTTCCATGTGAATGAATATTTAAGAGGATCATCAAAATTAATACTCTCTTCAACTTATCAGATATGTTACATAATATTCTTCACATATACCTTAACAGATTTTCTTATATCCTACACCATATAAATAATAGAAACAACTGGCCATTTGATTCCTTTTCCATACAAACAGTTATATGAATGAATTACATCCATGTTTTGAGAACTATTTATCTCTTAAAAAATCATAGTAACTCCATATATCTTCCAAGTTGTTCTTCTCTAATGAATATTGACATTATGAAAATGTACCTTCATTACCATTGATTATTATTTATAATAAATACTATATAACATAATGTGCATTCAATAATACCCCCTTATATGTTTTGTTAATACTAATGCTAGAAAATGCATGTCATTATGTTCTTCCATTTCTTATCTCCCCCTTTATTATTTACATATCTACCACTTATTAATAATAAATATAAAGTTATTGAAAGAGAATGGTATCCATTCACTCTTAACAATGTTTTATTAATTATACCACTCTAATTATATGTGAGTTATCATCAATGTACAAAAAAAGGAATTCAAATTTAGGAAACAAAGTTATCCATGATTAAATCTGAATATAATACCAAATTATATGAAAAAACTTATTAACTTCCTAAAAAGTTGTTCAACTAGTGTTTGGATGAAACCAATTATCCAAAAAAGGTGGTAATTTTATGATACCAATTATTAAAAGTATTCTTCAGAAATTTATTAACTTTAAATTCATGCATCCATCCTAACACACACATTAAATATATTCAAGTATGATTGGTAGGTTTTAAGATTCTGAAATTAGACCTAGAACTTCCCTAAAAAATTAACTTCATCTCATTGAATAAATTAAATTATTCCTAATAACACTAGACATTTATTCTTCCATACAAATTATTGTGATAATATCAATACATACCTTTTAATGAATGATTTTTTGCCACCTTCTATAGATTCCAGACTTGCACGTATCTATAATTTTGGTATATTCTCAATCTTTTCTACCTCAAGGGATATACATTATCTTCATTTCATCAAGAATGATCTCTTAATTAGGTAATATTTATGACACTTATTTTTGAGATTACATCACGATGATGACTTATAATATACTATCCAATCTTGATATCTTTCTCATTATCATCATGGTTGATCTTTTCTAAAATATAAACTTCAATATATTGATTATTAGATCATTGAAGGATGGTTATTTTCATCAATTATAGATAAGTTAATCCATATTTCTCATATTTTTAGTCCCCCTTGAGAACATACATTGTCTTAAATTCCTTATAAAGATAAAACTCAAATACAACACAATAAATATGGAATAAAGTGGAATTAATTTTCTCATCAATTAGAGAAGTAAGGTTGAGAGTTTCTTCTCAACCAGGATACTCTTTGATTTACATATTCATATCTAGGTGAACTATTTATGCTTGGAATTTGGATATTCTAGATTATATTTCCCTTTAGATGCATATTCTTCATTCCTTTATTAAAAACTTCTCAGTGTGGAACATTATTTTATGATTTAGTTATCAGGGAAAATGTATTTCCCAGTTCTTTCTATATTTTATTTAAAATTTCTTCTTATGATGGAAATGTGAACAATAAATCCTTAGTATTGGAACCAAGGTGATATTTATTTGAGATTCTTATTGTTTATTTTTTAAATCCATTTTTGAGTTGATGAAGGTGATTGAAGACCTATCGAGACAATTTAAAATGGATATGTCTTCCATTATTTTTCAAATTTTTGGGTGAAAAATCTCAAAGAAAATTCAAAGGTTTTCCAGAAAAAAGGGATAATAACCACATGGAAGTCATGTTCACTATTATATAAGGGTTCTATTCAAAATTCATGGTGTGCTAATGAGGATTCAAGTGTGTATGGTCACACTGGTTTTTAATTTCTAGTCTAGGTACTGCATGAAATGAGGGGAACCAGACAAGTGGAGTTAGGAAAATGACATGATAGGTTTTCTAAAGCTGAGGAATGTTCACAAGTTAGGGTTTTTGCCTATAAAAACCTGTATAATCCCCTCATTGGGGGTTAATAAAAATTGGGAGAAATATTAAAAGTTCCTATCATCACACAAGTCTAACTTAAGAGAATAATACTTGAGTAAAGTATCTAGAATAAGGATTATTGTGAAGATATAAGTGAAAATAGGGTAGAGAGAAGGAGTCCTAGAAATGGACTTGTGAAAACTATGTTTCATGAATAGGGAAGAGAAAAAGTAGTAAGGTGAACCTACTTAGGAAAAATTATAGCGACCCAATCCAAGGTAGACCAGAGTTGGTGTCTACTACCAATTACATTGGCATGATTAAAAGGAATCAATCATGGAAGGTCTGATCAGTTTAGTTGTCTTAGTAAACTAGATACATAAATGAGCATTGTATTAAAAACTTCTACACTAATTACAACATAATTTTTTATTCTTTATAAATAAATAACTTTGAGGTTAACTCTAATCAATATAGTAAATCTCTACATGTCTTTTATAGTATTCTTCTTAGATTCCTGGGGAAAGAAACATAATAAGGATGAGCTCAAATGTTTAGTAAGGGTAAATTATAGTGGAAGAAATAATGAATAAATGAGAATAATAATTATGACACAGTGAATAACTAAAATCACATTCCATATAAACAATAAATTGAGGAGTAATTGTATAAACAATATGGAAAGGTAATAACTAGAAACACATTCCATTCAAATAACTAGATAAGGAAAAATAAATATGGCAAGGTAATAAACTAAAACACATTCCATCTAAATAATTGAAATGAAATGTATACATAGATATGTCGATGAAAAATCTCATGGATTAATATTAAATAAAACTAAATGAGGTCAAATTCTTAATTATTAGACTCCATGTTTCCTAGGTACATGGAACCATTACCGACAAGAAATTTCATAAGGCATTTTAAAATATACATGTTACAAACAAATTAGGTTTTTCCAACCTTAACTCTACTGTCAAGACCTTTAATAAGATAGTTTATAACATACTGGTTACAAATGCAAAGGGTTTTTTCAACCTAATTTCATCCCATGAGACTAATGATGCATCAAGGGGCTTTCATTACCTATTCCCCAACCCGTAGTTTGTGCCTTAAATAGTCCCAAACCTATGTCTTACCAATCCAAAACATTCCTCATATCAAATACACAATATGACTTATCAAATACCCATATTGAATAAAGTATATAAATTTATTAATATATCCCCAAATAATCAAATAACTATAAAAGTAAGCACTATATGTAAAATGGTAAACAGTTTAGGAAATAGTAATATCTATGATAAATTAAATGGATAATTTATGTGAAATTCAATGTTCAATGATCATAGGAGATTGAATATTTCAATGAGACTGAAAAATGAATCAAGGAAGTGAATGCGAATACTTTACTTGGACAAATAAATCTTAAACCATCCAGAGGAAGAGTAAGGATGGTATCAATACAATAAATCCCAAATTGAGTAAAATAAGGGTTGTTGTTTTTTATGAATATAAATAATTTAAAAAGATCGTTTAAAAAATTTATTGAGGAGAATATATTTTTATTATGAAAAATATTTTGAAAAACCTTTTCTTTGAAATTAACTTTTAAAAAAAAATTATTTAAAAATTAACCTTTTAAACATGAAATGTTATCTTCAAAGAAATTATGCGAAGTAAATCTGTACATTCCGTACGAGGTAAAATAACATTCCTTTTGTATGGTAAAAAGGTTTGAAAAAATGCCTTATTGAGAAAGAAACAAGAAGATTCATTTGAAAAAATTGGTAAAGGAAAAAATGGGTAAAAATGTATTTACCAAATCATTTTAAATAAATTTTTGAAAACATTTAAATAAAATAGTGTTTTTAGAAGAAAATAGGTTCTCTGACTAAAGAGAGAAATAAATTTGAGTTTTCTTAAAAACGTTTTCTAAAACATTATGAGTACTAAAGAGTGGGAAAATGGTACTAATACTTGAAAATGGTCATGAGTAACCAAAAAAAAATTAAAGGATTTATTGAAAAATGTTTATATAATTTCATATAATGAAAATTCCATTGAAAGATCATTAGTATTAGTCTCGAGGAAAATAATTTTAAACATTCCAAAGAGTCACTTTCCACTTTGAATCATTTTAAATCATAAACCTCATGAATGAATAATATTTAATGAATGGTTAAATATCATAAAGATAAAGGTATTAATGATATAATATAACAAAAGGTGTAGTATATACACCACACAAAAGATGTATGTGGTGAACATGGCATTTATCTCACGGATGTAAAAAGTGATATGAGAATCCCTTACCTTGTGTTTCCTTTCAGGTGAACATCCTTTAAATTATATTATAATAAAATTATGTTAATTATATAATTTCTTGATAATTTTTTTAATGTTTATAATTAATTTTATTTCACTTATTACTATTTTGTATAAAACTACATAAATAATTACGTTTACGTCACTTGTTTTGACCAAATTCAGTTTATGTGTCAGAAAAACGTTGGTAGGTCAACTATGGTCAAAGGGGTCATTATATAATATCTCTAAAAAAATAATCCTGACATAATTATTATATTTTACATAAGTTATACTTTTAAAACCAATCATTAAATATGGTTATGAAAAATGAATCAACATTATAATTATGGAGACGGTAGGTCAAACGTATGCATGAGTAACATTCCCATTTTTTAATGATCGTTATGGAAAGAAGGTAAGTAACACCATATCATTCAAGAATGGTCATTATATAAAAAATACCATGTTATTTAATCATATATACTTATATATATATATATATTGTTATGTAAAATTAATTACATCGTGGTGAGGAGGCAGTAGTCCACATGTATACGACCGACGTTATCACATTTTTGTGTGTGAAAGGGTAATAAAGAAAATAATATATAAATATATAAAAAAGGTAATTATGTAATGAATATAATATATATGTTTTTCACGTCTCATATGTTTAATTATAATCATCCTTCACAGGTTCCATGTATAGTGTGAACGAATCTCATCGCTTTGAGGGAGCGGTAGTCCCCACTTCCTCAAACGATGTAATCGTAATAATGTAAAATGAAAATTATTAAATGTATTTGTTATAAAATTAATATATAAGTATAAATAAATACTAAATTTCATATATAACATATATAAACATAGTTTCTATCATAATTTATAACCATGAAAGTTGGTAAAGGAAAAATAAACAATCATCGTTTCATGAGGTTGTAGTTTTCCGTACAAAAAAATAGTATGTTCGTTACCCATTAGATGGAAGTGTATGTTAGTGTAGGTCAAAATAATGACATAAAATAATCCTATTATATTTAGGATACTGGTTTTGTTATTTAATAATATAATTATAATATTATAGGGAGTGATTAATGGAAATGGAACTAAAAATCTTGATAGAAGATGTTACCTTTTAATCGGGTAACCTATTTTTTTATACCAAAAGGATTACTTGGAAATATTTATACCAAAAAAGAGGATTAAATATATATTTTAGGGAGGTTGGAAATATATTTGGTCCCTGATGGTCCAAACCTAAGTGGTTTGAGATGTGTGAAGAAGGGAGAGAGGTGGTGGCCTTTTATAAGGGAGGAAAAGGACTCACTTGGTATTTTTGAAAAGACGTTAGGTGTACAATTGTTATCACCTAAGAGAATTAATAAAAAACAAAAAAAATAAATAATGGAAGGTTAATAGATTAATTATGGCCAAAAAATGGGTTTTGGGCAAGTGGATAGGTCATTTGGGCCCTTAAGTTAAAGGTTTTGTCATTTAATAAGCTTAATTTTTCCTTAATAATAATAGTTAATTTTAATCAATTTCACTAATCATGTTGGTAAAAAACTAAGTTGGTTTTATTATAACATATAAATTACGATTATTAAAAATATGGAATCAATTTTTCCAAATTCCAATCATATAAGTGGTAGAAATTAATTTAAAATTCATCCCGTAGGCAGGGCAACAATGTTGGTTTTTAAAGTAAAAACATTCAAAAGTTTGCTCTGTTTTTATAATCAATTTTAAATTGAAATAGATTTAAATGATATAAATTGTATTATTAAATAAAAATAATATCTAATGAAACTTCAAAACAAATTATAATTATAATTTAACCTTATAAATAAATTATATGAAAAAATAGTTTTGAACTATAATTCATCATTTTTAGTTATTCATTAAAAAATGATATGTTTCTGAAAAATATAAAAAATTCACTCTAAACTAATTTTTAAGTTTTTATTTAAAATATGAGGTCTTTTGTGACATATTAAATCAATTAAAGTTTCAATTTTTCAGTTAAAAATCGGTTTTCCATCAAAAGGCTGTAAAATCAACTTTATAAAAATATATGTTTTTATGTGTAAAATAGAGTTTGTCCTTATCATATGCCTATTAAACCTAATGTATGAATATAAAAATATTTGATTGAATATATAAAATATATATTTCATTTAAATAATTAAATAATTTTAATTAATTATGTTTTTAAGACAAAACTCATTGGAAGCATAAAAATAATAATATTTCTTTTTATATCCAATTGGTTCTTATTTTCCGTTCTCATTAATTGGTAACCCATGAATTAAATTTATATTTATATAAACCATATATTTTCATAAATTAGTTAATACTATTCATAACCACTAACATAATGACTAGGTTAGATCATATTATATTAAATAATAATATTTTAATAATATATCGTTGTTTGGTGATACTCTGTCTTACATATAACTCAAGCTATCGATGAAGGTCATTCTTGCGTATAACACAAGATATAGCGAAAGGTATCTCTTAAATGTATCATCAGATAACTAGGTGTTTTGTGCATTACAAGATATATCAGGCATAAAATTTATTTAAAATAATAAATATATAGTAGAGTTTCAAGATATTATACTCCCTTATGCACTTGGTGATGCATACCACACACACTATCAAATACAAAGTTGTACATTAGAATTTCGGGACATCACATTCTCCCCACATTATTTAAATCACACCCCGCAATTTAAACTTGATCATGGTGATATATGTTTTGATACTTCTTATGATTGAAATACCACATCATGAGAAGGGTTTATAAGTCATCCTCTATAAAAGAGAGAATGGAAAGTACAATGGTTTCATGGGATACCATGTAACTAGGTCTCTATGTGTGAGAACATCAATGGAAAGTAGAGATAAGTACTTTAAGGAAAAGAATAAATAATTATAGGGGGTGAATGAGGTCATCAATAACAAACAAGTAAATGATCAACAGAAAGTTGAGGGCCTCAAAGACATAAATCTATGATGATTTAAGAGACTATCAGTTCAATGGTATTTAAGGTATTAGGATAATAATTTATTTTGAAGTCATTTTCCTAATTTTGAGTAATCCTATTAGTGACCAAGACTATAAGGAAATATTCTTACTTGATAGGTTTCAATTTCATATGAATAATCCTAACTTTTGGTTGTTCTTTGATCAATTTTCCAATTTATTAAAAAATTAATTTTGATGCCTGAAGCACTAAAAGAAACTTTTAAAGGATCATAAGTCCTATAAAAGAGTTAAAAGTCTAACAATTTGTCTTTAACCATATTCCAAAACCAATATGGTTAATAGATTAATCTATAACCCTCAAAAGTGATACCACTGGTTCATCATTAAAATTTATTCCTCAAATTGTTTAACTAAAAACAATGAAAAATTAACTAGGACATTGTGTAGGTTAGTGGTTTCCGTGAACCCCTTATCGTCCTTCCATCATGGGTTCAAGTCCCGCAACCTTTTCGGATTTGACTGGTTTTCGTATGGCTTATAGGTTTTCCTTTTCCAAAACCAAATTAATATAATTTATAAAATAAATATGATGGACATCATTGAAATTATTTCAATCACTAAATGTCCTTTTAAATAAGGTTTTAATACAATCCTAATACATAAATAATTCATCCATTTATTTACACATAGGTTCTTACTTGTTTTAGGGTTTATCCAAAATATCATTAGTTAGAATTCAAAATCATGAAACCTTATCTTCAATCTAAAACACCTTAGGTTTAACCTAGTTTACTTATCCTGTGTCTAAATCCTTCGTAATGGTTTGTAAATAAAATTTGAATTAGCTTAATCATATCCCCCGAGAGCGTCAAACCAAGTGCACAGTAAGACCCATTTTCATGTACCAGGTTACCCCAAGTCAGGCTCAGGACACCTTTTCAGAGTTATTACTCCTAGGAACATATGTTATAGAACCACGTTCACTTATAGTAGCTATAAAGGTATGTATTTCTAAGAAGACCCCCACAATATCTACCCTACCAAAATTCTAGAATTTTCTTCTATACATATCCTCAAATTCTACCTTAGGGTCATGTCTTTTAATCAATGTTTTCCTAAATCCAGTTCCTAAAGTTTCTACTAAACTTTATTTGATACCAACTATAGTGACCCAACCATAGATAACTGGGATCTGATGTCTGATACAAATTATATTGGCATGATTATAAGGAATCAATCCCCAAAGGACCGATCAGTTTAGTAGTCTTGGTAAACCAAATACATAAATGAGTCTTGTATTACAAATTTCCACACTAATTAAAACATAATTTTTTATTCTTTATAAATAAATAAATTTGAGGATAACTCTAATCCATCTTGTAAATCCATTCATATATTTCATAGTACACTTCTTGGATTCTTGGGGAAATAAACATAATAAGTGAGAGCTCAAATTCTTAGTAAGGGTAAAGTATAGCAGAAGAAATAATGAATCAATGATAATAATAATTATGAAATGGTAAATAACTAAAATAACATGCCATATAATCAATAAACAGTGGAGGATCTACATAAAAAATATGGAAATGTAATAAATAAAAACACATTCAATTCAAATAACTAGATAAGGAAAAATAAATTTGGCAAGGTAAGAAACTGAAACACAGTCCATCTAAAAAACTAAAAATGAAATGTGTCCATAGATATTTCCACAAAAAATCTCATGGATGAATAATAACTAAAACTAAATGAGGGAAAAGTCTTAATTATTTGATTCTATGTTTCCTAGTTACACAAAACCATTACCATAAAAACCTTTCACAAGATAGTTTAAAACATACTGGTTACAAACCAATTTGGTTTGTCCTAAATTAACTCTATTATCAAAAACTTTCACAAGATAGTTTATAACATACTGGTTACAAATTTAAAGTGTTTTTATAAACTAATTTCATCCCATGATACTACTGATACATCGAGGGGATTCCATTAACTGGACCCCAACCCGTAGGGCTTACCTTAAATGGTCCCCAACCCGTGACTTAACTATCTAAAGCATTCCTCATATCGAATACATAATATGACTTATCAAATATTCATATTAAATAAAGTATAAATATTTCTAAATATTTCCCCAAATAATCAAATAACTATCAAATTAGACATTGTATGTAAAATGGTATAAAATTTAGGAAATAGTAATATCCATGATAAATGAAATGGATAATTTAGAGGAAATTTATTGTTCAATGATCATAGGAGATTCAATATTTATAGGGGACTGAAAAATGAATCAAGGAAATGAATATGAATAATATTCTTGTCCAAATAAATCTTAAATAATCCCTAGGAATATTACAGATGGTATCAATACAACAAATCCCAAGTTGAGTAAAAATAAAGGGTTATTCTTGATGATAAATATAAATAATATAAAAATATCTTTTAAAAAAATTATGGAGGAAAATATTTTTTTTATTATGAATAACTATTTGAAAAACCTTTTCATTTAAATTAACTTTTGAAAAAAAATTATTTAAAAAGTATCCATTTAAACATGAAAATGAAGCTTTAATGAAATGATGTTGAGTAAATATATACTATTCATATGAGGAAAAAGAACATTCCTTTTACATAGTAAAAAGGTTTTAAAATTCCTTACTAGGAAAGAGACAAGAAGATTCCTTTTATAAAATTGGTAAATGAAAAAAAGGGTAAAATTTTCTGTATGAAATATTTTTAAAATCATTTTTGAAAACATTTAAATAAAACATGGTTTTTAGAAAAAAAAAGGTTCTCTGAGTAAAGAGATAAATAAAGTCAGGTTTTCTTAAAAACATTTTATAAACCATTTTTGAGTACGAAATATTGGTCAGAGTAAGACACTCAAGAGGTGGGTGAATTGAGTTCCTATAAAAATTTCTATTTAAGAGGATAATTTTTAAAGTTCCCACAATTTAAAATAAAACATGCCAGTTAACCAAGGTAGTAAAATTATAATAGTCTGACTGTTCAAATAGTTTCTTATAAGATTGATTAATTCTCAGTTATAACAATATTGGATATTGATACAACTTTTGAAACTACACTAATAAGGAAAAATAGTTATAACTACTATCCAAGACTAACTATCAAAGTAAAATTTAGTTTTCTAACATATATGTTAAAACAGAGAAAGACTAAATTGAAAACACAGCAGATAAAAAAAGTGGTTTAGTCTCAAGATGAGACCTAATAAACTCCACTTAGTGATCACCCACCACAAAGAAATTTATATATATAAGGCTTTGATCCACACCCTAGATTGGAGTTAACAATAGTACACAAGACTGTCTAAGTCCCAAGACCTCTTCCACAGATCTACGTGGGAAAAAAACAACCAGGTCACACATGACCTCTTCCACAGTTATACATGGGACAAACAAGTGTAAGAAGATAGGTGTTTGAGGATATCTAGTAGCCTCCAGTTTAGCATAGGAGATAGTGTGTGTTTTAGTACGGACACACACACAACTCAAAAGTTTAGTTAAATGGTACACAACAGATAATAATATATTAATAGGGGATTAGAGATGTTATGAGTGTGATTCAATTCAGCTCTAGACTCTCTGATGTATTAGAGTTTAATCTTTAGTCCTATTCTAGAAATAGACACTAAAAACAGAGTGTTGTGGAGTACTGTGTTCTGTCTTCCAGGAAGGTGAGAGGTTCTTCTCCTTTTGTTTTGTTGGATGCTATTGAGATGATGTAAATTTGATGATTGGTAGCTCTCTGGTTCACAAAAACCAAGAATGAAGAATTCCCTTTTCTTTCTTCTTCTTCTTCGGCATGATGCTCATAGTAAGTCTTGTTGTGTTTTTGTGAGTATTTCCATGTATTTTATTTCATGCACTCTCCTTTGAATATATATTATTGCTTCCTGAAAATATGAATATCCGAGGAAGACACAGCACCTCGTATTTATGACATCCTCATTTACGATTTCTACACAAGTCATTAAATTAATCAGTCGCATTAAAACACTCAAAATATGACTGTTATAAATAATTTTAAATAGAAGAACTTTTAAACAGTCTATCGGTGAGTCCTCGGTCGGTATATCCTTATGTCGGGGACTCATCCCATCGGCATGTCATTATTTCGGTCTTTCCATACATCGGTGACTCATTTTTACTGTTGGTGTGTCCTTGCGTCAGTAGTACCATGCATCGGTAGGTCATTTGTATTGAAGGTAGGTCATTTTCATTGGTAGGTCGTCTGCATCGGTGAGTCATTTGCATCAGTAGGTCGTTTTCATCAGCGAGTCATCTATATCAGTTGGTCGTCTACGTCAGTGAGTCATTTACATCGGTAGGTCGTCTGCATTGGTGAGTCATTTGCATCGATAGGTCATATGCGTCGGTGAGTAATTTACATTGGTAGGTCGTCTACGTTGGTGAGTCATTTGCATCGGTAGGTCATCTGAACTGTCGGTATCTCATCTCTTATGTTGTTGTCAGTCTGTTATACTTGGAATATTTTTTTTCTGGACTGTCTTATAATATAAATGTAAAAATAATGTACCAAATTTATGTGAGATCATAGATAAACATAATTGCACATATTGAAACTTAAATAATTATGAATGAAATGTTTAGACATGATTAATATGAATTGACATGATTTGTGATTATTAAAACTACTAGTACTAGAGAAGATGACCAACAGACTCTTATGGGCCAACAATCTCCCCCCTTTGATGATCACAAATCATGGCATTATTCAGTACAATCATTAGATGTGGATTGAAATAAACCTAGTTATAATTTCCCATTATGAATGACTATTTATAATATCTAGATAGATTTCAGAGTTAAATTAAAGATTAATGGTATCATAGAGAAAAAATAAAGAAAAACACATATATAAGAGTGATATCAAAGGGTAATTATAGAAGGATAATTCCATCCGTTTCTCCCCCTTTTGGGATTATTGAAAAAAAAGGTAGCACAAAAATAAGAAGTATCATAAAGTAATTGATAAAAGAGAAATAGAGGAAAGGAAAGAACACAAAATTCCATTAATCAATAATTCATAGTTTATTATAATTTGAAAAACAAAAATAGAAAAAAAATCAAGCAAGAATCCCCATCATAGAATGATCCACACTACAGTTGAGGGTTAAGAGGTGCCTTACCTTTCTCAGAAGAATCAATAGAGGGTCTAGTATGTGGTGGTTGAGATGCTTGATGGTCTAAATAAATTCTTAGAGGTGGTAGGATCACTCCTTCTAGAACATTAGGTACAAGACTGGGTTTTTGTTGTGACAACACAAGAGGTTGACCCTGTTATTGTATCACTAGATGAATCTAAGTCAAAGCATGAGAAAATGAAATTTGAGGTGTAGGCACTAATCTAGGAGGTCCAAGAAGGGTAGCAGCAGGTACTACAATTGCTTCACTTTTTACCTGAAGGTATGGATTTAATAGTTTTATGAAATCCTCAATAATCTCACCACCATACTTCATTGCTTTCTTAAAGTCATCCTTATTCTCCTTGAATTTGTCCAACATATGAGTGAAGTACCTCAATTACTTAACTTGTTATTTTAATGCTTTTGTAACTGGGGGTAAAGTCAAATTTTATTCCAAATACTTAAAGTCACTTGTAAACTAGTGCTAGGTGTAAATCTTTGAGAAATATGAATTAATCCTCTTTGTAAGCTCTTCCTGAGTGGTAGATGCTTCCTTGGTATGTAATATGACTATATCATGCACACAATAACTATTCTTCTCAATCTTTTCTAGGTTTCCCAAACCATAGGTATCAAAAAAAACGTTAAGATCCTATTTTACAACATTTATGACTGCCTCAATATCCAGAGTCTGAGAGGTCTGACTAGATGTAGAAGGAATATCAGTAGGAGTTGAGGCATGAGTTTTCAAAGTCTTAATAATAGTCTCCACACAACCTTTATACTCCAAGTTCAAAGTACTTATTTCATAATAATGTATAGTCATTTA
The DNA here is from genome assembly GCA_963277665.1 of Viscum album. Lineage (NCBI taxonomy): Eukaryota > Viridiplantae > Streptophyta > Magnoliopsida > Santalales > Viscaceae > Viscum > Viscum album. The sequence continues at coordinate 2,474,532 of CAUJRU010000014.1, read as the reverse complement.
TTTCCCCAGCTTGGCAGTGCTTGAAAAAATTGTCTCAGCAGCTGTAATAAGGTTGGGTTGAATTTCCTCTATCACTTTCTTTGCAATAGTAACTGCATCAGCCACATTTATACCCACTATCTGACTTGGAATAGAAACCTCTTTCCCATATTGCCTCATTTATTCTATTAAAGATCTAAGAGAGTGTAATTATTTTTACAAATATAGTAGGATCAAATACACCTTTTGTAAAACCTTTGAAAATAAGAAAAGTGCTGACCCTATCATACCAAGCTCTTGAAGATTTCTTTAAACCATATAAATATTTTTTCAATTTAAAAAAATTATTTGGAAAAAGAGGGTTTTCAAAAACTATGGGGTTGTTAAAAAAAAATCCTTAACTATATACCCATTTAGGAATGCACTCTTGATATCCATTTGATATAGTTTGAAATTTAGATGTGCTGTATATGCAAGCAAGATTCTAATGGATTCAAGTATAACTACCAGTGCAAAAGTTTCTTCATAGTCAATTCCTTTTTATTGACTATAACCTTGTGAAACCAATATATCTTTGTTTCTAACTATGTTACCAGATTCATCTACTTTGTTCCTAAACACCCATTTAGTTCCTATGGTCAAGGTGTCTTTAAGTCTATCCACAAGTTTCCAAACTTTATTCCTTTCAAACTGATTTAATTCCTCTTGCATATCCATCACCCAAAATTCATCATTGATATCATAATTGATATTTTTAGGTTCAATTTGTGACAAGTAATCTTAATGTTCATCTTGGATTCTAATATAATCTCTAGTATGTGTTCCTTTATCTAAATCTCCAACTATTGCATCTAAAGGGTGGTTCTTAAGGGTTCTAATAGGTCTAGAAAAAAAGGTCTTGTCACTTCAGGGTATTCAAAAAGTTCGGGTTCATTATGGCTAGAATATAGATAATTTACAGAACTAGAAGTTTTAATGGATACCTTAATAGGATGGTCATAGGATTTAGCATTAGTGTCCAGATTTAACATACCATACTCAAGATTCTCTAGGGAGGTCTTTTGCTCATTTGGATATGTTTCATCAAATTTGACATGTACAGATTCTTCCACACATTTGGTTCTCTTATTGAAAACTATAGGATTTACTAGAAATTTAATAATGTAGGAAAATTCATTCATTACTATTAGAGGAAAATTTTTCTAGATCATCCTTAGTGTTAAGAATATAGGCTTTGCAACCAAAAACCTTGATGTAGTTAACCTTGGGTTTTCGATTGTTCCACAACTCATAGGTAGTTATTTTAAGGGTAGGTCTAATTTAGACTTTATTAATAATATATCATTATATATTGACAACTTTTTCCCAAAAATATATAGGTAGGTCATACTCACTATGTAAGGTTCTAGAAATTTCTTGCAGAGTTCTATTTCTTCTTTCTACAACTCCATTTTGCTGAGGTGTCCTAGGGGAAGAGAAGTTATGACTATAGCCATTTTGTGAGAAAAAGGATTCAAACTATTGGTTTTCAAACTCATGGTCATGGTCACTTATTAGATATTTTATCCTATGTCCACTAATATTTTATACAGTCCTAGCATACTTAGTGAAATGAGAGAAAACTTCACTCTTTTGAGCCAAGAAGATGGTCCAAGTATATCTAGAATAGTCATCTACAAGAACATGAAAATAGTGCTTCCCATTAATACTTGAGACTCTAGAAGGTCCAAAAAAAATCCATGTGAACCAACTCAAGAGTTTGAGAAGTTGAAACTTATTTCTTTGGTTTGAAAGAGATTTTGTGTTGTTTACCCTTTTGATAAGGATTACAGACTTTGTCATTTGGAAACTCAAATTTGGGTAGGTCCTTGACTAAAAATTTTCTAGTAATCTTTATAATGGAGTGTATATTACAATTTCATAGTCTTATATGAAAAATCCAAGACTCTTTGAAAAACACTCAAGCATGAAACATTTTGAGAAACTAAGGAATCTAAGTTAACAACATAAACATTTTCATTTCTAAAAACAGAAAATATTAATTAATTCTTAGAATTAAAAACATTGAAATCATAATTTTCAAATGTAACATGAAATCCATCATCACATAACTGATATATACTAAGAATATTATATTTTAATACAACAAAAAAAAATACTTTATTAATTAAAACTGAGTTAGAGTTACCAATTTGGCCTAAGCCAATTATTTTTCCTTTAGCATTGTCACAAAAAGTGACATGCCCACCATTAATCTTTATTAAATTATTGAAGCATGAGTAATCTCTTATAACATGTCTTGAACATCCACTATCCAAGTACCATAATATTTTACAGGAGCTTTTCATGAAAATTTCCTACAAAATAATTAAACAAAAATAGATTTTGATACCCAGATTTGTTTGGGTCTAGTAACATTAGTAATCAGTGCTTTAGGAACCCACATCTGCTTCATGGGTTTCCTATAATAATTATGTAACATATTTGAAAAATAGACTTTATTTGGTCTAGAAAAACTAGAGGTAGTAAAATATTTTCCAGAATTGGAACTAGTAGTAGAATTTTCACTTTTAGGTAGAAAAAAAGATTTTCCAAATTTAGTTTCAAACTTGTTTTTGGTGAGATTTATTTCCCATGGTTGATATCCTATATTAGTAGTGTTTCTAGGGGATTTTTTTTTACCAAGAATCTTTATAAGTTCATTTTTTCCATTGGTAAAATTTTCTAGGTCCTTTTTCAATTGTTAATTAGATAACTTTAGTTCATTGTTCTCCTTGAGTAATTGAACATTTTTTACTTTATCTGCAGTAAGATAAGATTTAACAAGATAGGTAGTAGAATATTGTTTCATTAAGGATTTATATTAGTCTTATAATTCATTACAAGAGTCTTTGAGCATATTAAAGTATTCAAATAATTATTCACTAGTTATATTTTTATCGTTTTCAGATTCATCTCTAGAATAATTGGAATTATGTACAGGAGAATTTAGTGTTACCACAGATGTTTTTTTTCATAAAACACATATTTTCTTTTTCAAACTTTTCATGAATGGATTCTGAGTCACTTGAGCTATCCTTAGAAGCACTTTAAGTTTCCTTCATGGCCTTTTTATACTTTCTATCCTTGTCCTCATATTTATTCTTATATTTTAACTTTGGGAAATCAGCATTTACATGTCCCTTTCTTTTTCATTCATAGAATACTATTTCATCAGATTTTTGGCTTCTTTTCCAATCCTTCTTCCAATGTCCATTGTGATCATATTTACCTTTGTTGTTGGGATGCCTAAAGAATTTATTCTTTCTATAAAATTTCTTGAACCTTCTTGCTATTTGATCCATCTCCTCATCACTATCTGCTGATGATTATTCATCACTTGAACATTCAGTTTCATCTTGAACTTTGTCCTTTTTCTTGTAGGAAATCGATTTGAAAGCAAAAGATTTTCTTTTGTGTTCATAATCCTCTTCTTTGTGGACTTTTAGTTCTTCCTCATACATCACCAACTTTCATATCAACTCCTTTACTGGTAAATTTCTGATGTCACAGGATTCTATAATGGACATAGAAGTTCTTATCCATCTATCTGGTAAGCATATGAGTATTCTCATGATTTTCTCCTTGGCTGTAACATCTCTTCCCAGAGAGATCATTGTATTCAAAAGTTCATTAAAACTAAGATATATATAAGAAATAGGATAATTAGGATTCATTTTAAAGTTATCATATTTAATAGTATATGTGTTGAGTATCATTTCCTTTACACTAGAGGTTCCTTTATGTGAAATAGATAAAGTGTCCAAAATTTCTTGGGCTGTTTTACATGCATAAATTATGTTAAACTCTTCATATCCCAATAGAAAATATAAGGAATTCATGGATTTTCAATTATTATTATAAGAAGACTTAGTTGGGTCATCCCAAGTGTGGATATCAGTAACATGAATCTTATATTTATCTATAATTGAAGACCAAATCTCAAAACCCATACATTCTAAGTGAACTTTCATTTTAATTTTCCATTGTGCATAATTTGTTCCATTAAATAATGTAGGTTTTTTGGTAGTATAACCTTCCAATCTATTATCCATAAAGATGAATAAAGTGTATATTTTTTTAAATAACTAAAATTTTAGAACTAACAAAAATTTTAAGATATTTAAAACACAACTAAAATCACAGTTGAAAAACAGATTAAAATTTTTGAAACTAGGGATTTTGAAAACTCTACTGATAACAAATATTTGTCAGAGTATGACACTCAAGAGGGGGGTGAATTGAGTTCCTATAAATTTTTTTGCTTAATAGGTTAATTTATAAAGTTCCCCCAACATAAAATAAAACAGGCCAGTTAACCAAGGTAGTAAAATTATAATAGTCTAACTGTTCAAATATTTTCTCAAAAGATTGATTAATTATCAGTTATAAAAATATTAGACATTGATACAAATTTTGAAACTACTCTAATAAATAAAAATAGATATAACTACTATGCAAGACTAACTATCAAAGTAAAATTTAGTTTTATGAAATTTAAGTTAAAACAGATAAAGGCTAAATTGAAAACACAACGGATCAAATAAGTTTTTCAGTATCAAGATGAGACCTAATACACTCTACTTGGTGATCACCTACCACTAAGAAATATATATATAAGTCTTTGATCCACACCCTGGATCAAGGTTAATAATAGTACGCAAGACTTTCCAGGTCCTAAGACCCCTTTCAAGGTTCTACGTGGGAAAAATAAGTGTAAGAGGATAGGTGTTTGAGGATATCTAGTATCCTTTAGTTTAGAGTAGGAGACAATGTGTTTTTTAATATAGACACACACACACAACTCAAAAGTTTAGTTAAATGGAACACAATAGTGCAGAATTTATTAAGAAGGGATTAGAGATGCTCTGAGTGTGATTCAATTCAGCTATGGACTCTCTAATGTATCATAGTTCAATCTTGAGTCCTCTTTTGGAAACAAACACTAAAAACAGAGTGTCGTGGAGTACTATGTTCTATCTTCTAGGAAGGTGAGGGGTTCTTCTCCTTTGGTTTTTTTCGATTTTTCTGAGATGATATAAATTTGTGATTGGTAGCTCTATTGTTCACAAAAACCAGGAATGAATAATCCCGTGTGTGTTCTTCTTCTTCTTCGATATGATGCTCTTATTAAGTCTTCTTGTGTTTTCTCAAGTATTTCTGTTTGTTTTATTTCATGCACTCTACTTTGAATAAATATTATTGCAGCCTGATAATATGCATATTTGAGGTAGACACAGTACCTCGTATTTTTGAAATCCTCATTTATAATGTCTATAAAAATGAATTAAATTAATCAGTCACATTAAAACACTCAAAATATGACCGTTACAAATAATTTTAAATAGAATAAATTTTAGAGAGACTATCAGTGAGTCCTCGGTCGGTATCTCCTTTTTTCGGTGACTCATACTATCAGTTTTTCATTCTGTTAGTCTTTTCATACATCGATGACTCATTTTAACTGTCGGTGAGTCCTTGCATTGGTATCACCTTGCATCAATTGGTCATTTATACTGATGATAGGTTCTTTACATCAGTAGGTTATCTGCGTCGGTGAATCATTTGCATCGGTAGGTCGTCTGCATTGGTGATTCATCTACATCGGTAGGTTGTCTGCGTCAGTGAGTCATTTGTATCAGTAGGTCATCTGCGTCGGTGAGTAATGTGAATTAGTAGGTCTTCTGCGTCGATGAGTCATTTGAACCGGTAGGTCATCTTCATCGGTGAGTCATTTTCATATGTATGTCATATACGTCAGTGAGTCATTTGCATCGGTAGGTTGTCTGTGTCGGTGAGTAATTTGCATCGGTAGGTCATCTGAACTGTCGGTATCTCATCTCTTCTGTTGGTGTCAGTCTGTTATACTTAGAATATATTTTTGTTCAGACTATCTTATAATATAAATGTAAACAGAACATACCAAATTTATGTGAGATCATAGATAGACATAATTTCACATATTTAAACTTAAATAACTATGATTGAAATTTTTAGACATGATTAATATGAATTGACATGATTTGTGATTATTAAAACTGCTAATACTAGAGAGGATGAACAATAGGATCCTATGAGCCAACACCAAAGAGTATAAAAATGGTATGAATGATTTAAAATGGTCACGAATAAATAGATAAGAATGAAATGGTTTATTTAACAATGTTTATATAATTTCCTCGAATATAAATTCCATTTAAAGATCATTAGGATTATTATTGAGGAAAATAATCTTTAAACATTCCAAAGTGTCCCATACCACTTTGAAACATTTTAAATCATAAACCCCATGAAGTAATAATATTAAAGGAAAGTTTAGAAAACCATTATGATAAATGGATTAATTATATAATATAACAAAATGGATAGTGGATACACCACATGAAATATGTATGTGGTGAACATTACATTGTCTCACAGATGTAAAAAGTGAGATGAGAATCCCTTACTTTGTGTTTCCTTTTGGATGAACATCCTTTAACTTATGGTATAAAAACGTTATCTTAATTATATACATTCTTGAGAAGATTTTCCATTTTTATCATTACTTTTATTTCAATTATTACTATTTTGTATAAAACTACTTAAACAATTATGTTTACATTGGTTGGTTTGACTAAATTCAGTTTATGTGATTTTTTTGGTAGGTCAACTATGTTCAAAGGGGTCATTATATAATATATTCAGAATAATAATCATGATATAATTATCATATTTATATATAAATTATAATTTTAAAACCAATCATTTAATATGGTTAAGAAAAATGAATCAATGTTACAATCATGGAGATGGTAGGTCGTACGTACGCAAGAGTAACGTTCTCATTTTTCAATGATCATTATGGGAAGAAGGTAAGTAACACCATATCATTACAGAATGATCATAATATAATAAATACTAAGTTTTTAATCATATATACTTATATATATAATTCTTCTGATGTAAAAGTAATCACATCATGTCGGGGATGCGGTAGTCCACACATCCACAATCGACGATAGCACTTTTTAGTGTGTGAAAAGGTAACAAAGAAAAAGATATATATATATATATATATATATTTAATTATTTCATAAATATAATATCTATTTTGTGTATGTATCATATTTTTAATTATATTAATCCTAAATACATTCCATGTATAGTGTTAACGAATCACATCACTTTGAGAGGGTGGTAGTCCACACTTCCTCAAACGATGTTACAGTATTTATGTAAAATGGGAATTGTTAAATTTATTTGCTATAAAAAGATTATATAAGTATAAAGACATAATAAATATCATATATAACATATATAAATATAGTTTCCATCATAATGTCCAACCATTAAAGTTGGTAAAGGCAAAACGAACAATCATCGTTTCGTGAGGCAGTAGTTTGTCAAACATTGAAACAGTATGTTCGTTACCCATTAAATGGGTGTGTGTGTTATTTTAGGTCAAAATATTAACATAAGAACATCATAGTATATTCAAGATACCTTTTTTTATTTAATCATATAATAATAAGAGTATAGGTAGTGAATAATGGAAATGAAACTAAAAATCTTGAGATAAGACGTTACCTCTTAATCGGGTAACTTCTTTTGGTTTATACCAAAAGGATTCCTTGGAAAACTTTCTTTCTAAAGGTCAAGGTCCAGGGGAGGTATTTTTTTAATATATTTGGGTAGATATTTGCCTAACCTAAGTTGTTTGAGAGGTGTGAAGAATGGGTAGAGGTGGTGGGCTTTTATAAGAGAGGAAAATGACTTGCTTGGTATTTTTGAAAAGAAGTCTGGCGTACACATGATATTACCTAAAAAAGTCATACCAAACCAAAAAACTCAATAATGTAAGGTTAATTGACGAATTAGGGCCATAATATTGTTTTTTACAAGTTTATAGTTCATTTTGTCCTTTAAGTTAAAGGTTTAATCCTTTATTAAGCTTAATTTTGCCTTAATAATTGTAACTAATTTTAATCACTTTCACTAATCATTTTGGTCAAAAACTAAGTTTGTATTATTAAAAATTAAAAATTACGATTATTCCAAATATGGAATCCATTTTTTATAAATTCCAATCATATAATTGGATGAAATTATTTTTAAATTCATCCCACCAGCAAGCCGACAATGCGGGTTTTTAAAGTAAAAACGTCCAAAAGATTTCTATGTTTTTATAATCAATTTGAAAGTGAAATTGATTCCAATGACATAAATATTATTAATTAATAAAAATATTATATAATTAAACTTTAAAACCAATAAAATTATCATTAATCCTTATAAATAAATTAAATGAAAAAGCAGTTTTGAACTAAAATTCAATATTTTAAACTATTCATTAAAAAATGATATATTTTTTAAAAATATGAAAAATTCACCCTAACCTAATTTTTATTTTTCTATTTCAGATATGAAGTTTATTATGACATATTAAATCAATTATGGTGTCAAAATTTATATTTAAAATGGTTTCTCCATCAAAATCGATAAAATTAACTTTATAAAAATATAGGTTTTATGTGTAAAATAAAGATTGTTCTTATATCATGCCTATAAAACCCAATGAATGAATATAAAAAATACTTGTTTTAATATATAACATATATATTTAATTAAAATAATTATCTAATTTTAATTAATTAGGTTAATTAAGAAAGAAATCCTTTGAAGCATAAAATTAATAATATTTCTTTTTATATCCAATTGGTTCTTATTTTATTTTCTCATCAATTGGTAACATATGAAATAATTTTATACATATATTAACCATAAATTTTAATAACTTAGTTAATACTATTCATAAACACTAACATAACATCTAGGTTGTATCATATTATATTATATAATAATATTCTAATAATATATCATTGTTTGGTGAAACCCGATCTTGAATATAATGAAAGCTATCGAGGAAGGTCGCTCCTATGTGTAACACAAGATATTGATGATGGTAGGTCTTGCATGTAACACAATCTAACTCGTTGTTCTATGCATTATAATCTATATCATGTATTGAATTTATTTAAAATATTAATCATATAGTAGAGTCTTAGGATATTATATTCCATTACTTGCTTGGTGATACATTTCATACACACTATCAAATAAAATGTTTGTACTTTAGAATTTTGGGGTGTCACAAAAATAACCTAGGTGAAGGTAGTTGCATGAAGAGAAATTGAGTGAATAGACTTAGGTGTAGCAAATTTGTGTGAAAGGACCAGGGTGAAAAAAGTTGGGTGAAGGGATCTGGGTGAAATGCTTAGTAAAAAAATACTTGGGAAAAGCTAGCTACTTGGTCAAAGCAAACCTAGGAGAAGCCAGAGACTTGGCCAAAACATACCTAATAAAATTCATGGAATTGGGAGAACTACCTAGGAAGAAATTGATGAATTTATTGGATCATAAAACTCATAAATTTATGATGTAATTATCAATCAGTATTCATACTAATTTATAGGTAACCCTTAAGTAATTAAACTAAATAATAAATAATCTAGAATAGTGATAAATGAGGATTAATCAAAGGTGATTTAGGGGAAGTAGTATACCAATCCCTATATTTATTTGTAAATAAAGAGAACCTGGAATGAAGTGTCTATGGAAAACATTTTAATCCACCATAAAAGTAAAGAATAGTGGATTCTGGTATGTCTGACGCATCGTTGCCATATACTCCTTGGATTATAACTTAGTGGTGAACCAAGTAAACTTGTTTTCTCATGTTTTAATTTCTGCGTTTGTGATTTTGGTGGATGTGTGAATATCTTTGATGGGTTTTACAAGTTCCTACAAATGTAGGGACAAGATTCACAAAATAAATAGAAAATTAGACACTTTGATTGATCCATCAACTCTCAAGGTGTCTCATGCCAAAACAATTGAATATATGTCCATCCTTCTTATACCTTCCACACAATACCTCAAGAGATTGTGAGTTTTCATCTCCTGGAAACCTCTCATGAAATTTGGCTTCTTAATGTTGGAATATTTATTTTATTTAGCACCAAAACTTGATTTTTTTAATTCATTTTCCTAAATTTTTATATTTATATTGTCTAAATTAAATCATTTGGGAATTTTCTCAACATTCTTGGATTCTCCATATAGATTCTTACACTCTTCACCAAATCAATCTTCTTGTTTTTTTCTTTGATTTATTTTACATTTTTCAGTTTATTTCTTCCATTAATATTTATACTATTGGATTTTTTGTAAAATTACATAGTGTTTCCTATCCCAACACAATATAACTATCTTCTTATCTTTAGTGAATCATTCTTCTTAGACACCTTGGGTATTCTTCTCTCAACTTATTTCTTGTTTTTTTATAACCCAACGAATTATCACCTTTATTATTTTATGAATTATTGGGAATGATTTATTTAGCACGATTCTTCTACTTATTTCTCAAGGATGGTTAAAATCCCTTAAACTATTGTGGTATTTTCTTTTTGGCATCTTCGATTCATTCTTGGTGGATTTATAAGAACATGTTTCTTCATTGTGACTATTCTGATTACAGGCTCCATAGAGATTATTCAATCATTAAAATTGGTTTATAATATATATATTATTCCCTTTCATATATAGATTTTTTATCATCTAATACTTTCTACCCTTGATATAAACTTCCCTTGATTTATATAAGTCGACATATTATGCCAACAAACAATAGGCTTGTATCCAAATCTACCACCACATAAACAATGTCCAACAAATCTTAATCTTTTATTCTACACAATATTCTATCCATATTGTATTTCCTATTGGTTTAGTTTATTTTCGTTATATATATGGGCCTATTTAAGGGAAAATATTTTCCTACAATTCTTTCCATCCACCATAGGTGTAGTGGTGAGTTACTCGCCATTTTCCCATATACTTTTTTACAGATTTTGAATTTAAATTTAGACTATGCATAACAATAAAATTAATAAAAACATGATTTTTTTATGTGGATGGTACCTTTAATTTATAACCAACATGATATTTCTTTTTTTATGAACTCATGGTGTTCTGAGCAAAGTATTTAGGTCTTTTAGGATATATATCCTCATTAGATTTGTTCATGATAGGAGCTATTTTCACATCTTTAACTCCATCTTTATTTGTAAGTTTAATTCTCAGTCCAATACACTACATATTAAATATATTTTCCTTATCCCCTATTGAACTTAGTCTATCTTAACGATCACTTTTAATATTCTTATCATGAATCTCTTCAATTTTGGTCATTTTATAGAAAATTTTGAAGCTCTTTTATTTTGATTTCCTTGATCTCTAATTGAGAATTCTTGACATTAATGATAGACCTTTTCATTTCTTATAATGCATAGATCTTTTTATTAAGGTATTTATTAGATTCATCTCTATAATAAATTGTATTTATCCACTCATTATAAAATTTAGATAACCTTTCTTCAAGATCTATATTTATAGAGTTTAAGGATCCAACCTGCATTTATTATCATATATATGACAACACTTTTTTTCTCAAAATCCTTATCTAAATTTTTTCACACATCTTCATGCTAGTTGATCTCATTTTACATGATGCTACATTATCCACAAATAAAAATTAAAAATTATTTAGCATATTTATGTAGAATTTCCTTTATAAAAAAATAGATTTATCCTATGAATCATCACCACTGCGATCTCTCCTACTAGTGATTGGTACTTATAAAGTAAAGTCTTGTAAATAAACTTCTATTTCCACTTCATTTTCTAAATGCATTGTAACTTTTTAGGTATAAGGTCTACCTATCTCCTTTTTAGTTTATTCATCCACAAGATATTCCTCTACTATGAAATATACATCTTAATTATGATTTTAGCATAAGGAAACAATATTTTCACCCTATTTTCACATGAGGGTTGTATTTTCATCATTAAATTATTTAAGAGAAAGAATATTAACATCTGTAATATAAATTTTACCACTTTTATTACCATAAAATAGTAGAGATTCCTCTTTATTTGATTAGGATTTTCTTAATTTATTTGAATTTATCTTCTATATATCCATTAGTGTCTTAACCAAAGTATCTTCATGGTCACTTTCAAAAGGTACTCACATGCTTCTTTAAATCCTAAATTTATAATTATTTTCGAAAGATACATTAAAATATTTAAAGAAAACTTAAAAATTGAGATTGTTGAGAATCAAATTAGGGGGGTTACCTAAGGCTCGGAGACCAATTTTTAGGATCACTATGGAATATTACCAACATTAAGAGGTTAGGGGTGAATCATTATTAGTACCATTTTACCCAATTTAAAATTTTATCACTTTTCACCACCTCACTTATTTAGTGAGTGGATATATTATTATTTTCCTCTCTTTATCTCTCTCTTGATTGGCATGAAAGTACTTAAGAAATAAAATAACCCAAAAAGAACACCATGATTTGTTAACGAGGTTATCCTCTATATAGGATGACCGCATCCTCGATGTGTTTTGGTTATTATCCCACACACACAACTACCTTATTATTATAAAAAAATATAAAGCTAGGGTATGGAATTGGACTTATAAAATGATATAACCAACTAGAATTTCTTGAAAGAACCAACTTTAAAATATATTTGCAAAGATGAAAGATTAATCCCACACCTTATGAATAATGGTAAAAATAATAATACAAGTATCTTATGGACTTGAAAAAGATCTTTACTTCTTCCTAAAACCATAGTAATCTGATGATTCACCTCAATATCCTTTAGAATTTTATAGTATATAAATACTATAGGATATATCTTTAAAAATTATTCTTTGATGCAAAGGATGATCAATATAAAAGGCATTGAATTATTATCTCACTTCTTATCTTATTTTTTAATGCACATGGATATTATTATTCTTAGTAGTGTTAGTTCTCTCCTTTTATTTGACACTTAGAAAGTATAACAGGAATATAGGGTCAGATCTATTCAATACTGCGGGCCAGTAATGAAAATATAATATTGGTTTTCTCTTATTCTCCTTCCATTTTTTTTGAATTATAGAATGTTCAGTTATATTAGGGTTTAATCCTACCTATTCTTCAACTTCTCATCCAATATATATTTTTCACCATGTTTATATCATTCTCATAATATTCATATTTTTAGTCTTTATAAATCTCACCAATTAAAATTCTTGAAATCTCTCCATTAAAACTCATAATATTTAGCCCTGATATCTCAAAAGTTTCTTTTTTAAATGCTCGAAGTCTTGATATTTAAACTCCCATTGTGATATTAAAATCATCACCAAATTTTTTCTCATTTACTACTTCCACAAAATTAATATAACAGAGAATCCATGTACACATGAGAATAATAAAATTTTACATTCAAAACCATGGCCCCTCATATTGTGATGGAAAGCCCTCATATGACCTCTTCCTTTATCATGCATTGTGGTGTGGTCTGCTCATCACGACACAACTATCCTTTAAATTCTAGAACCAACTTCAGATGGAATTTCTTCACAGTAAGCTTTCTGGTATGTTCATTTTATTCATGTCACATCAAAGTTCTTCTTATTATATCACTAAAAAATTAGCAAGAATCATGATTGTATCTGTAATCATGATATTTGAATAACTAAGGAATAAATCAAGCATCTTCTGAATTCCTTGATTCAAATTTCTACGAACTACTAAATTATATATAATATAATAAATATACTATGTACCATTATCCTCATTCCTTTTTATATTTTTCAAAATTATGATCAATATGTAACATTTTTATTATGATGAAATATGTTACGTATAAAGTAAAACATCATGTGTGTACTTAAAATATATTATGCATGCCTTTTATAAATATCTAAAAAACTTACACATTCATTCTTTAAAAATATTACGTATCAAACTTATCTAGAAAAATATGTTACATACACCCAACTATCTTACATTTTCACACCACCACTTTACTTTTCCAATTTTATTTTTTTGAGGAAAATATATCATGTATTATATAAATATGTTACATATGATTTCTTTTTTCAATGTTTTATATATCTCTTAAAAAATATGTTGTGTATGTATCAAGTATCATACATACCAATTTAATTTCAAAATTTTCATCTTAAATCCAAAAAATAACTCATGTATGGACAATTATCATATATGTAATCACTAAATTGGGAAAATTATACTCAAAATACCTGTAGTATATAAAAAAACCTCAAAACCTTCTCAGGCACTTCAAATCAACTCAAAATCATATTCAATCATTCTCAAAAGATTAAAATTACTTTAGAACAACTTAAAATCAATTTTAATCAATATCAGTGATAATTCCAAATTATTTTTAGCACATGAATATTCTTTAAATTTTTTTAATGATAATCCAATGCATCAACACAACTTCTCTAATTTCACTCTAATATACTTGCATCCAAATAATAATTAGTATTTATAGTAATCAGAAGGATGGACCTTCTCAAATAAATTATTTCTTATTCATAGAGTTATATTATTCTTTAATAAACAAACTCCATAGAACCCTACTCCAGTGTATAATTTTTTGAAACTAATGAATGTAGAAACCTACTATAAAAATTATGTTTTACAAGCATGTAGATTATTGTCTTACTTTAACTAGTAGAATCCAATTTATATGTTTATTTTATAACCAAATAAAAATACATAAGAAATATATATATATATATATTGGAAGAATATTATCTAAATATTTCTTCCATGTGAATGGATATTCAATAGATTATTCATTGTAAAAACTATATTAAACTGGTAAAATTTGTTACATCATATTCTATACATACACCTCAAGAAGTTCCATCAGATCTTATGCCATATAAATATTAGTAAAAACCAATTTTCCATTCCTTTTTCATTTAAATAATGGTGGAAACAACTTGTATCCATCCTTTATTAACTCTTCATGTTGTTAAAAATATTTATAACTTAATACATATTCTATGATATTCTTATCCAATACATATTGAAATTATGTATATGTACCTTCATTCCTATTAACCCTTATTAAAAAAACACAATATGATGTGGTTTCCATATAAATATTAAAATATAACGGTGATATTCAAGAGTATTGTGTGTCGATACATAACAGTTTACAACATTGATACGTAAGGGTCACCCCATGGATGCATTGAATATATAATGGTACTTTCATTTTTCACTGGAGGGTTCTCTTCCCATACATAAGGCTTGATGTTGGGAAATATGTAAAAGAAACCCTATGGCCTCAGTGATATGTAATGGTAATTCCATTTTTATAGGGTTGAGGTTTCCTATATGTAAGAGAACCTTATGTCCAAGTGATATGTAAAGGTTCATACCTTTACCACCAGGATGATCACTTGATGCATAAGATTTAGTTTCTTGATATGTAAGAGTTATTATATGCTATGTTGGATAGGTAAAGGTTTATCCCTGTTTAAAATCCTGATATTCTCAAGTATAGAAGAATACGTAAAGGTTTTATAATTAGATAAATCTAGTTCAGTTCTATTTAAAGGATTTATTAGATTGATCTAGAAGAAAAAATCCCCTCTTTATCAGAAATTCATCTTGAAATAATAGATCGAAGAGGAGGCCACATGTAGCTCATTTGTGGCATGAGGTGCTATAAGAATATTCCTATCTCATTGATTAGATAAATCATACAAGATAAATTTCAAAACATCATATGGAGAATGATCTAATAGATAGAGAAAGATTCAATTGTGATCAAGAGAATGCATCATTAACTCAATCATTCAAAGGAAGTCAGTACCATCATGTGGGGGGATCTATCTTTTAAAATTGTGAGGAGACCATCCCAGCTTCAAGATAGGTTCCTAAAAATTCATAATCCCATTAGAAAATGGATCAGAGTTCAGTATAAGTGTTGTTTATTGTTTTTTATTCTTCTTCTTTATTATTGTAATCTCTCTAGTGATGAAACACTAGTCCATTTGTGGCTGAGTAAAGAAAAATTAATCCCACCATTTGTTAATGAATTATTATATTTAGTGTGAAATTATATCATGTTAAATCATATTAGGATTATTTTTTTCTTTAGGAAGTAAGTGATTTATTTTTTATATTTCATTTCAATTCAACTTCTTTTCCTTTTCTTGGTTTACATACACTATACACTTAATCTTATTTATTTACCATATGGTTTAGGGGAGTGAGTATTGGTTTAGGATTGATCATAGGTATTTGATCACTTGGTTAGGAAATAGTAGATAATTTAGTGATCAATGCACATATTTGTTTAATCAAAACACACTAATCGAGGGTAATCGATTGAGGTATTATCCGATCGAGGAAAGAGCATGAAAGTTTCAGTTAAATAAATTATGATTCATTAGGAAAGGTGGAGGGAATATTTGAGGTGAGTCCACTCTCTCAAAAATGATTCCAAACACTTTTTAACTTACATATAAACACACAACACTCCTAGTTCTCTATTTTCTACCATAATCTGAACCTAAATACACATAAATAAACACTAAGGATTCTCAAATCTCTATGAGGTAATCAAAGTCACACTATACTAATACATTTTAGTTAGGGATAAAATTTGTATTTACTGACCAACCTATGATAGTCATGCTAAGAAATTTCCATCATTTCTTGGGAGGCAAAACAATATTCATTTTTT
The DNA here is from genome assembly GCA_963277665.1 of Viscum album. Lineage (NCBI taxonomy): Eukaryota > Viridiplantae > Streptophyta > Magnoliopsida > Santalales > Viscaceae > Viscum > Viscum album. Next base: position 2,457,888 of record CAUJRU010000014.1, on the reverse strand, counting down.
GATCCAAAAGTTGAGTGAAATCACCAGGGTAGAGCTAGAAATTTAAATATTATTTATCTTTTGCATATAGAGTTTGTTACTATTACACTAATAGATTATCAATCATTACAAACTTATTCTAGAGTTTTAGTAAATAGTGATAATATGGAAGAGAATATAGCTTAACTAAAATTGAACAATTAAAGATTTTTGCAAAAAAAATTAAAATTTCAAAATAATCTGTTGGTGTTTCCAAACAAAATAAGTAGACTTAGAGTTAAATAATGAACTATTCCAATTACTAATTGATGTTTCATTGTTTATCAGGTTAAAAAACCAACAATAATTTAAAGGATTTTGATGTTGTATGCTTCACCTTCAAGCATAGGAGAGTTTCAGAAGCTTAAATAAAATGGAATTCATTCTCAATCTCTATGGAGGCACAACAAAGGAATAGATGTACAAACTACAACCTAGAGAGATCATAAGATGGTATGAGATTCAAAGATACTTTCATCATAAGTTTTACCCTAATTCAAGGATCACACAATTGAGGAAAATGATTTTTGGCATCAAGAAATCTAGTTATGAAACTCTTTATGAGTATTAGGAGTGGTTCAAGAATTTGATTTGAAGTTTTACACCTCTACCCATACAATATCACCACGTCTTAGTATTACTCTTTCAAGTACTTTTGGATAGTGATAGAAACATATTAGATGATTGTTCCAAATGAAATCTCATTGAAAAATCTATAGTTAAGGTCAAGTAGTTGATAGAGAATATTTCATAAAACTCTCAATATTTTGATACAAGGACCAATACTAGATATGTGCATAAAGTAAAATATTTCAATTAACCTTTATGAAGTATGGAATTGAAGAACAAACCTATATTATTTTGAAATTAGAATAGAACAATGTGAATATATCACCATCTACACCCCCATAGGTATCATAATTATTAAATTTATTAGATAATTTCACATAATCTTTTCCTCAAGTGTGATACATTATAAGATTTATACAATGTACCAAAGAAAATTCCAACAACAAGTGAATAACTAAGGTTTTAAAGAATACTCAACATTCTAGTATGGAGCTGGAAACCAATAGTCACCGAAGCTGACATTTCAGTAAAATTTCTAATAGACATACCATCCTTCACCCTTTAAAAGGAAATAAATAGCTCTAAACCTTAAAAAAGTTATCATACTCAAGTATAGAGTCAAAATCCATCCATTAAGGACCTACCGAGATAGTTTGTGGAGATCTATGGAAATTCAAAAATATACTTTTACAACCCATTTTTTGAAGTGAAAGGAGTTAAAAATACAATATGGAAATTCCTTACTATATTAAATATATAGGTAATTCAAGGTTCAGATAAACTTGTATCTCAATAAATATATAACCCAAAGATCAATATAAGTGTTATTTACTTGAGATGTGGTAAGGAATTATATGAAAATGAGAAGTCAGCATAAGCCAAACCTGAAACTGAAAAACCAAGTAAAGAGGAACAATTAACTATAAATAAAAAGTATAGGAAACTTTCAAGACACAAATAGTGAATAAAGGTAAAGTAAATGTCATGATGAAGGATCTACCTCAATTATTAGCACCCTTCCTTTCAAGGATTCTTCCACCAAGATAACCTAATGAATATTCCTTGTAGAAAAAAGTGTTTGACACATTCAATAAGGTGTAAATCAGTATTCCACAACTATAAGTGAAACAGAAAATATATTTTGTATTTTTTATTTTAATTTAAATATTTTAATCCCACTAATGTGTTATTTTAAAATAAATTGTCACATTTTTAAGTTTTAGTTGTACTTTGATCATAATAAAAAAAACCTAATTTTATATTTTAATTTTTTTTATTTACATTCATATTTTGTTCATAAAATATTTATACACTACAAAAATAGAGAAATTCCTTTTTTTAGGATTCTAAGATTGATTGGATACATTTAACTCAATAAGACTAAATATAGAATCTAACTACTTGATTACCAAAAGAAGAACATAGTTTGGGCCTTAGAATATCACCCCATATTGGATGAATTTTAAATATGGGCCGATATATCACAATGGGATGAAAGAAATTAGATAAAAATTCACATGGGGATATAAAAAAGTATGAGGAATATTTTTTATAACTAACGACATGTGTTAATATGATGATATCATGGCCAAAATTGTATGGGAACATGGTGTATTAGAATTCGAACAGTCAGTACAAACTGAATTAATTTTTGAAGTAAATGGACAATAAAGTTAAAATTATTTATGTTTATCAAAGAAATATTGGATAAAAACTTTAAATAATATCACTTTTTTCCATTTTAGTCATTTACTTCCCCAAACACATGCCAAATTTAAAAATATGGCCAACCTTTTGCCTATAAGAATGTATCACCTCTCCATTTTAAAGGATTAGATATTAGATTTGGTCACTTTAGTTATATTTTTTTGTAGATATGTTTATGTTTTACTTTTCTATTATTTTAATACATTTCTAATACACACCATATTTCTATTTCATTTTCATTTTTCATTTTATCTTTTTTTATCTTTTATGTTATTCCACTGTTATTCTTTACTGTGATCTCTTGAACTCATGATCATGAGCGACTAAACCTAGGAATCTCCCAGGGGGATGAATCAATGTTTAACCCAAGTTTAAAAAAAATCCATTTTTAATGTTTTTTATTTTCCTAGAGTTAGGATGAGGGGGATCTTAGTGGGAAAGGTTCCTTTTTGTCTCCACTTTCCATAAGTGGTTTAGATTTCTCTTCTATAATATCCTCCCACGACTAAGGAGGTGGATGTGAAGTGAAATAAATTGAGTGAACTGTACATTCACAAAGAATGTAGAATATAATGTTCACAAATATGATGGAGTATGTTCATTAAGTAAATATGAAACCAATAATAATGCGAAGAAGGTTAACATAGGGTTATTATCTTAGGAATATTCCCTTTATTGCTAAATTAATTCATTCTGTCTACATTCTACATTGCATATTTACTTTGTTATCTTGTGTCTATTTTCTCAACCCCAACATTTTACTATTTTCATAAAATTAAAAAACCCAAAACTATAATATGTGAATTGTAATAGTGGGTGATTTACTTCAAATATTCTCAAGTTATAAAAACATGGAAAAAAATTATTAAACACTTGGAAAATTAAATTAATTTATTTTTCGCACCCTAAGATTGGTGTGCATCAAAACTTGGAACCATTTTTAGGCATCCAAGTGGTATTCACTCATTATTTTTATTCAAATTTTTTTAAAAAAATTTCTTTCCTTTTATTTAAAATAATAAAAAAATCTATTTCCATAATGTATTTTAATTCAAATTATTATGAATGGAAAAATTAATCATAGGTTAAAACACAAGAATAATAAGTTCAAAATGATGAAGAAGCCCATTTTTAAGGACATAGATAGAAAATAATAAAAATATAATGGATATATGAATATTTCTATGCATATAATGAGTAGAAACTGGAGTATGAATCACAATTAATGGTGAATGTAGTATCCCAAATAATTTCTCAAGTTTAAGAATCATAAGAGGTTGAGAAGGAATTAATTGAGGATTCATTCAACCTCTCTTAACAATTTCTATAAGAGTTTTCAGAATAATACATCCTCATTGATCCTAGGAAAGACCCATTTTCTATTAGGTTGAATTAATTGAATTTACCAGGAGTGTATTGTTTAAGTGTGGAGTAATTAAAAGATCAATAATTTCACATTGAATTTCAATGTTTTAATCCCATCGATGTGTTATAATAATATATCCTCATTAATCACACTAAATTCCATTCTATTCACAATTATAGAACTTGAAATTTTTCATGAATCGAAGTGGGTCAGTAGATTTAACTTAGTGAGGAGGAATGATCTTTTCCATGATAAAAGAATCATTATTAATCTTCATTTCTGGCATGTGTATTTTATCCTAGGTAGGAAACATTTTCTACTAGGATGAATTAATTCAATTTCCTAGGAGTGCAATGTTTAATTGTGGAATAATATAAAGATATAATATTTTAAATAATTTTACTTTGAATTTCAATATTTTCATCCCTTGAATGTGTCATTTATAGGGAAATAGTCGCATTTTTTTATTATAGTAGTAATTTGAGGTTAATTTAAGAAATGGCCTAATTTTTAATTTTTAATTTTTTATTTACTTTTATATTTTGGTCATAACATTTAACCGACTAAAAAAATTATAAAATTAATTATTTATAGAATTCAATGATTTATGGGATAAATTTCACTCAACATGACCAAAGGTGTAATCTAACTATTTGAGGACCAAAAAAAGATAAAAATTCAGGCCTTGGAATTTATTTCTAGATTGGTTGAATTTTGAAGATGTGAATGCATATCAAAAATAGATGAACCAAATTAACTAAAAATTCATATAGAGAAAAATAGGCCAAGGAAGACTTTTCATTTCTATTACTATGTGTTATTATGCTTATATCAAGTTCATAATGGCATGAAAACTTAGTGTATTGGAATTCAAATAGTCTTCTAGGAAAAAAATATTTTCCAAAGTAATTCTATCATAAAATTTCTTATATATGGACAATAAATATAAAGTTTAGCTACTTGATCAAGTAGAGATAGTAAAAAAATTCATTAAGAAGTTTCTTTTTATAATTCAGACATTTACTACCCCAAAAGAAAACTAACTTTCAAAGGTAAAAATTAGAGGGAAATATGGCCACCCTTTTCCCTATAAAAATTCACCTCCTATCCATTTAAAAGGGTTGGATATTAGAGTTTTCCAATTTAGTTATATTTTTATAGTATCTATATTTTTGTTTTAATTATGTATTATTTTATAAACTTCTAATACATATCATTTTTCTATTTCTCTTGCCTTTCTCATTTTCAATTTTTTTCTCGTTTGTGTTCTTCTACCATTATTCTTCACCATGATCTATTGTACTCATGTTCATGAGTTACTAACCCAAGTAATCTATTATTTTATGAACCAGTATTGAATCCAATTCTTCACACATTCATTCTTACAACTTCTTATTTTCTTAGAGTTTGGTATAATGAGATCTTAGTGGGAAATAATACTTTGTGTCTCCACTTTCCAATATAGTTTTATCTTTCTATTCTATAATATTATCCCTCAATAAAGTAGGTGAATGTGTAGTGTATTAGATTGAGTATAGTATATATTCAAAACAAATGTATAATAGGATGTTCACACATATTATGGAGTGGTTTCATTAAGTAAATATGAAACTAATAATAATATGATGAATGTTCACTCTAATTTATTCTCTTGGGAGAATTTATTTTCTTGTTGACTTTATTCATTCTATCTCCATTCTACATTAGATATTTAATTTCTTATATTTATAAATTTTCTCATCCAAAAATATTACTCTTTCCATAAAATTTTAAAACTCAAAAACACAATAATTTAATTGGAATAGTGTGTGATTGACCACAAAATCTAAACATGTGAGTTTCCTTTGATCAGCTACTATGTTTCACTAGGAAAAATAAATTAATTGTTTTTACCACACTATGTGATATGTTTTCATTAAGAATAAATCAACTAGATCCCAAGGTATGAGAAATTGATCAAAGAAAAATTTAGTAAGAGGAAAAGGATTCATGAAGATGAAAGATTAATCATAGGTAGGAATGTTGTTTCTTTATTCACTCTTTAATTACCAAGGAAATTTTAGGATCTAGGTACCTTCACTATTCACTACAATATAACATATTTGATATTAAAAAATGATTTATATAATTTTGGAGCATAAACTAAGGGCATGTCTCACTTGATCTATTCTTCACTATAGCTGGGAGAGTTCAAGACAACTCAAGTAGTGGTACAAGTAGCTAATTGATCTGATGACTATCATGTACGAGTGTTGGAATATGTCCTAGTAAGATTGAATGAGATGTTATTTCCTATTGATTTATATATCTTAAACGTGTAGGAATAAAGGGGTAATTCTCAACACCCCATCATTCTGTGGATTTAATTCCTAAAAACTGTAAGGCCATAATTAATGTACATTAAGGGCCCCTTTCTATGAAATTTTATGAATACTATGAACATAAACATCTTGGACACCATAAAATTTACTCTAGAGGAGCATTCCGTTTTTTCTCTTTATCACTTGGAAAACCATTTTTATTTAGATGATGACACCCATATTTTGGATGAGATAATAAATTTAAGAGTAGCTTTAATGTCACCAAAACATTAATATGGCACCATTTTTGTAAATGAATTGAATCTTAAACCAAATTTGTATGATGACCAGTCATAATATGTTCTATATGATTTTTTTTTGAAAATTTGAATTCTTTGATTAAAGCTAGAACTAAACATTATTTTTTCACATGAATGTTTCAAATACAAGTGAAACTAAGTAAATACCACCATTGGAAAAACCAACCAATTTAGAATTAATGCTACTTACAACCAATCTAAAACATTATTATCTTATAGGAAATTATAGGAAACCTATGATAGTTTCAAATAACTTTGAACCAAATCAAGAAAAAAAACATAGTAAAATTTTAAAATAAAATACTAAGGCCATAGGATGGACACGATAGGACATTACTAGAATTAATCCAAATTTTTTCATGAATTGGATCCTTCTTGAGAATGTTTAAAATCTAGTGAAGTATCCATAAAGAAGGATAAACAACAAACTAATTGAAGTAGTTAAAAATATTTTGAAAAACTATTAGGAGATGACATAATTTACCCAATAACAGAAACCCAATGGGTTAATGGTGCATTTTTAACTATCAAAATATTTATTTATAAACAATTACTAGATAATAAAGTAGAGATTGGGATTGAAACCATAGAGAAGGACTTATGTGGGAATCAACAATAATAATGAAAACTCAAACAAAGAAATAATAAAAAATTTAGAATCAATCCATAATGTAACAAGATATTAGTGTGATATTCTATTGGAAGATAAGCAGTAGTAAAGTGAGATAAAGTTAAATAGATTATGAATGAATATGTCATAATGGATAGTATATAGTAGGGAATAAACAATTAAAATGATAATAAAATATTTATTTATTGATTATGAAAATATATTTCGTTATTATTCCATAAAAATGTGATCAAAATGGGAGAATGTCCTTGGAAATAAAAATGATGACAAATTCTTTTGAGATGTTGGTTAGTAGATAGTTAAAAAATATAGTCTATCAACTATAAAATTTAATCTATCCCAAATAAAAATTGAAATTTCCTTTTCCAAATCAAATTTTAATTCAATTTTGGGGGGATAATATTCAATGATATAAGAACCAATTTTCTAATGATTTTAGAGAGAAAATATTCTTAATAGTTTGGTTTCTTTTAATCAAAATCAACTATCGGTGTATATTGAAGAATTTAGAAAATGATCACTATTAAGAAAAATAGATAAGACCAAAAACCTAGTTCAAAAATAAATTAAAGAGTGAAATTAAAGATAACCATTCAAAAAATATCATTCCCATAAAGAAACTCAGTTGAAAATCATATTTAATTCAGCATAGTATAAGAAAAATTTCATTTGAAAAGCATCACAAACAAATGTATAAGGAGTTCAAGTAGAAGAATATTCTCTTTTGAGATTGCTTCTCCCTTATTGTTTTCATCCTCCACTACAACTTAACTTTTTATCCTTTCTCTCCCTCCTATATATTCTCATATAATCATGTGTCAATCCCCTTTCCAATTAATTCATAGTTTAAATTAGAAATATCCCTCCATATCTTTTCTCATGGCCATGACTCATCCATTCGCATAACCGATCTCCACATGATAAGATTCACTATTCATTATCACTTTTTAGTGAATTGGTAAAATACTTCTAATATAATATTATCCCCCACATGCCTGAAATTTTCCTATATAGAATCAACACCTAGATTTAATTCCAACTCAACTCATTGTTTAAAGCTTCAATAACAATCTATAGTATCTTCCCACAAACTCATATTCATTATTCTATCCATTTAGCTTTTATTTTGAGTTAAAAGAATAGGGAACCAAAAAAAATTAATATGATTTAATATGGGAGGATCTAGTCGAAAAATTCAATTTGAGAAACTCTAAATGCCACAAAAATAGTTACTCTTATGAATTGGACAACTACTTTTACAAATGAGATTCTCTAAATTCAAAAAACCATGAGACTCTTATAAATTACAAGTACTTAACTGCATATTTCTCTACAACATAAAATAACTCTTATAAACTCATTTATTTTTCATATTCTGCCTCAACTACTGTATAATCACTCTTACATGCTAGGAATGACTCTTATAAATTCAAACATTTAGTTTTATGAACCAGGTACTTAGCTAAATTTCTATATATATACGTGGAATGACTCTTATGAAATTGAGGATTACTCTAATGAAATCAAACCCTTTTCAATTTCATATAAAAAAATGAAAAATAAACAATTGTAAAATTATTCAAATATGAAATTATTTTTAAAAAAATCAACATTGAATTTTCAAACTTCAAGGAAGAGAGATTAGAATTTTTTCCACTAAAATATATTTAAAGTAAAAACATAGAACATTGAAAATACTAATTAAAAAAATCATAAACCATTTAAAATTATATAAAATATTATTTCAATTAATGTTACCTAAAATTAATCAAAATATAAATTCTTAAATCAAACAAAAGTTCGACCATAGAAAAAATGATCAATTACGCTAAAACAATTACATCACCACACAATTATTCAAAGAATTAAATTATCACATAAAATGATAAAGCGCCAATTATTTACTAATAAATCATATTTTGACACAAAAATCAAAAGAATTTAATAAAATAAATGTGTAAAATATATATAAAAATAAATTAATATTGAATCCCCCCACACTTAATCAATTTCTTTTCGTCAAGCAATTAATTCAACATATTTCGTGAATTTGAGTTAATCTTAAAAATGAAAAAATAAAAATGAACATAATGATATTCTTTTAAAAAATTTATTCCCCCATTGAATCTCTCAAGTAAAAATAAATGATTTATCTCTCAAAAAAATGATTCAGAAAAAAGATAGTTTCGGGTTTTGAAAAGGATAACCAAATTTGAAAATATTGAAAGGTATTTAACCAACCTCATTTTGCATTCAAATATTCCTATAAAATTATCTTTTTCTCCATGGTGAACACACACAACCCAAAATTAACACATAAATTGGTATATCATCATAAATAAACACATAACTTCATGAATGGGTGAGAATAAAAAATAATTAATAGCACAACATAATTAAAATCATCCATAAATTTCAATACATACAACTCAAATAGAGTTAGTATTTCATTTTTAGACCATTTGAATATAGAATTTAAGAGTTTAAATCCAATCAATAAATTCAAATTCAGTTGATATTTAAAAAAACTACCAATATTTGTCTATGAAAATATATTTTCAATGGAGAAATAAAAAAAATGTTTCCATGTTGAATTTATAGGGAAATAAAAAATGACTCGTCACTCAAAGTAACAAGAAAATTTTCAAATTTCAAAAAAAAAATCACCCAATAAGTATGAAAAACACTAATCAAGAAACTATAATTTAAAAAAAATAAGGGAAATATTGATGTGTACTCCACGAAATATAGTTTAGAATATAAAAATACCCTACATTTTAGCACCTAAACCCACTCCCCCAAAATTAAAACCCAAAATTTTCTACAATTTTAAACTTCAAGATGGAAAAAATAATTTAAATAGTTTAAAGATCATAAGGATTTTCAATTCAACAATTCATAGCATGTACCATGGTCACAATAATGGATAAAATTCAAATCTGTAAAAAATTATAGCAATTTTGAAATCAGAGTATGTAATAAGGTTTTAGATAAATACAATATAATATTTTTAATAAAAATGAAATATTTTTCAAGGTAAAGTGAATGTTAAAACATGAAGTTCAAAAATATTTTTATTTGAATAGAAAAAAGCATTCAAATTCATTAATTAATCATAAATAGACATGTGAATAATATTAAAAACTAGAAGTTTTAGTATATAAATGAGAAAATATTGGTGAAAAAATAAATAGAAACTCCCTTGATGTAGAATTTTTAATATTTTATATTTATCCATCCACACTTCCCTTCTTTTCCATTTGATAAAATCTCCACTTTACAATTCTAGTCTCTATAATCTTAGATGGATTAATATAATATTTCAGGAATTTAACTCAAAATACCTATAACTAGAGTTCTAGTTTAATGGAATGTTGATTTAAAATCCCTCTATCATTCAACTACACTTATGCTTAAAAAACTAATTGACTTTTTTCTCCAAATATTCAAGAATTATACTCTAAAATGAAATTTACAAAAGGTTCAACTTCCTGAACACCAGGGAGGACCATAAGTGAATTTCCCTACTATCCAAACTTTTTAAAAGTATCCCAATTTGTTATAATGGGTGTAAATGAGAAATTTTTCTGTTAAAGTAGTGAAAAATCATCCAAATAGCCAATGATACTAAGCAATATTTTTTTTCTTATTTAAGTAAAATTAAAAACAAAAATAAAGAACATGTTTTGAACCATACAAATCACTTTCTTTTATCTCTTTTGTTAGAATCATGATATGTTCATGTTTTAAGAAAAAACATAACAGGAAAACCCTTTGTTGTCCTTAAAATTAATGTGTAATTCACTGGATATTAACCAATAATGACCAATTTTCCTTTATAACCAACTAAAAAATTCCATTTATTAACACCCTAATTATGTTCAAAGGACCAAGCTATTTAGATTTATGTTTTATATGAAACAAATTTTGTCTATAATTATAAAGCATCACTTTCTGACCATCCTTGAAATCCTTATTTTGGATGATTAAATCATGAAAATATTTTGTTATTTATTTATAAATCCTATAATTTTCATAATATTCTCTTCTAATTTTATCTATCCTACTTAAATCCAACAATATTCTTTCAACAAAAATCTTAAATTTATAATTAAGAACCTTCTTAAGCCAAAAAGATTTGTGTTGTAATTCCAAATGTAGATAAAATGATTTTCCAATAATAAATATATAAGGAGACATTCCAATGGAAGTTTTTAAAGTAGTCATATAACCCCAAAATCCTTATCAAGTTTTAATTAAAAATCCTTACTATAACTCCAAATATTCTTTTCTGAAATATACTAAAATTATCTATTTGAAATATGATTTTTCCAATAGACTATGGGTGATAAGTAGTTATAGTTTTATGCACAAAACCATACTTCTCCATCATATATTTTAATGTGAAGTTCTTAAATTGGGTTCCATTTTAAGTGATAAAAGATTTAGATACTCCAAATATTGAGAAAATGGTCTTCTTAATGATTTTGATTACACTAATATTTTGATTAGTTGAAATTTATACTAACTCAACCCACTTAGAAATGTAATAAAAAACCATAAAAATATGTTCATTTCTGTGTGAATATGGGAATGGTCCCATAAAATCCAAGCTTCAAACAAAAAAAATATCAACCTCCAAAATTCCTTTTTGAGGAATCTCTTCCCTCTTCTAACATTGCCTAAAATTTAGAATTTATCACATATAACCACTTAAATATTAGAAACCTTGAATAAATTTGTCCAAAAGAATCTATTTTTTGGTACCTTTTGAGCTATCCTTTCTCCCTCGTCCATGGTGTCCTCCCCATATTGAAGAGTGAAAATTCTCTAAAATAGAAATAATATATTTCTTAGGAAGACACCTCCTCAAAATCCAATCACCACCTCCTAAGAAGTTGTGGGCCATCCCAAAAATAGTATTTAAGGTTTTAAATGAATTTATTTATTTCCTTTTGAGTAAGGAAACTAGGAATGATTCCTAAATATATCAAAATCACGTGATTTTTAAACTAAGCAGTTTGGTTTTTTAAAATATTGAGATACATTTAATCTATAAATGAGTAGTTTATTTCTCTTAGTTCACTTTTTAGTATTGGATAGCCTAGATAAGTGATATCAAACTTAGTTATTAGTACCTTTATTGTCTATAATCTCTAGATTAAATTACTGTAAAAGAACTATCCACCTAATGAGTTTAGGATTAGCCTCTTTATTGGTGTGAAGGTTTTTTAGGGATGAATGATTAGTGAAAATAATGACTTTGCACCTAATAAAATATTACCTAAACTTTTATAAGGAAAACAAAATAGCCAATAACTAATTCCCATTATCAGTGTAGTTCCTTTGGGAATCATAAAGAAACCTAATAGAATAATACACTACATGCATCCACTTCTCTTTCCTCTCACCCCAAATTGTCCCTATAACCAAGTTACTGTAATCACACATAATGTAAAAGGGTATTTTCCAATTAGAGGTAGTGATAATGGCTGATTAAGCTAATTTTTCCTTAAGAATATTGATAGACTCAAGGCATTTCTCATTAAAGTGGAAGGGTGTATCCTTGACTAGTAGTGAACACAAGGGATTTAGGATCTTTGAAAAATATTAAATGATTCACTGGAAGAAACTAACATTCCCTAATAAGATTATATGTCCCTTAACATTTTCAGGGGAGATAAATTTTTAATTTCCTCTATTTTAGAAATGTTAACCTCAATTCCCTCTTAGACACATTGTGACCAATAAAAATTACATTGGTGACCATAAATTAAAAATTTCCCTTGTTCAAGATAAGATTTTTCTCTTGACACCTTTGTAATACTAATCTTAAATTCTCTAATAAGCTCTCAAAAGTGATACTAATAATGGAAAAATCATCCATGAATACCTAAATTATCCACTCAATAATGTTTGAAAATTCAGCCATCATACATCTAAAAAAAGTGGTCAGATCACCACACAAACCAAAGGGAATTCACTAGTATTTAAATGTTCCAATGGGGCATGTGAATGTGGTATTTTCTTGATCCTCAACAGAAATTGGAATCTAGTTTTAACTAGAATATCCATTAAGAAAACAACAAAAAATCATTACTGGTCAACCTCTAAAGTATTTGGTCCAAAAATTGAATGGAAAAATGAACTTTCCTAATGGAATAATTCTTCTTTCTATGATCTATATAGACTATCCATTTGGTCAATTTCCTAGTTTCATTTTTTTATTCTTCTCATTGGTGACAACAATAACACCCCTATTTATTGGAAAACTTTAATAGGACTAAACCATGGTGTTTACAAGATTATATTGATGATTACAACATCAAAAAACTTTATAATTTCCTCCATAACAACCTCTTTCATATTAGTATTAAGACACATTTCCCCCTTAACATTAAGTTTGTTCTTGGGTTCCATAGGGATCTAATGCATATATAATGATGGAATATCCTTTTATATTAGTAATTTTTTAACTAATAATATTTTTTTATACATTTAAAATTACCCACAACCTTTATTCATGACATTTTTATATCTCAACTAAGATGATGATATGTAGTTTAAAACTCTCACCCAATAATGAATATTTTAGGTGAGATGGTAGTGGTTTAAGATCAAATTCATGTGTTTTTTTCTAGAGGGTATAATTTTAGAACAAGGAAGCCAAAGGTCCTCAATATACTTCTTAATGAAATAATGAAACCTATAAAATACTTCTTCCTTACCATTTTCCACAGTGTACAACCCATCATAACCTCCTTTGAAAATTGTATTAATAATGTTTTCTTCTATAAATTGATTGACATGTTCCAAGAACTCTCCCTTATAATAATCTAAGGGTTTTTATTCTTACTAAAACTACTCCTATATAGGTTTATATATATTTGGGTTCACTATCAAGTTTTTCAATGATTTATAAAAATTATTCTTCAAGTTCATAAAAATTCTCCTTAAATTCTATCAACTCAACCCCTAAGAAGTTTTTATCATATGTGGGTTATTTATAATTCCTGAAAACATTAAAATCGTATCTTTTTTCTCCAAAATTAAATATTTACTACCTTTTAAAACATCAATCACAACAACTATGGTAGCTAATAAATTAATACCAAGAATTATAGGGACTTCCTTATCACATTACTTATCATGATTTATAAAGTCAACAAGTAATAAAAATATACCTACTCCATCCAAAATGTTATCCATGATCCAAATGGGGCAAGTAATAAAGAATTCATCCAACTAAAAAACCATTATGGAGGATTATAACTGTCCTTTTCTCAAGTGTTGAAATAGTTAGAAAGGAATCATATTGATGCTCACACCAAGGTCACATAAATAGTTTTGTTTATTACTAGTTACTAATGTGTAAGAAATGATGCTCGACATAATAATTCAATAGATTCAAAAACAGGTATCAAAACAGGAAATGTTATCCTTGATCTGACCAGGTTATGTAAGGATTGTGAAACATATCCCTCTATTATTCCTCTCTTAGAGACCTTATATTTATCCAATTCAACTTTTGTACCTTCTATGGGGAGTTGGATCCACTGGATACCACATCTTCAGGGCCTAAATCTAAACAAATATGGGTCATGAATTTTGGGAAACATGAGTGGGGGAGGGGTGGTCAAGGAAAATTAGGGTTCATTCATTATGGCTTTATCAGCCTTCTTTGGACAAGGAGATTCCCTAAAATATGAGGCGTTGGAACTGGCCATGGGTCTAAGGATGTTTCATAAGAGGAACATCAATCTTGTAGTAACCAAGACTGACACTTTGATCATTTACAATGCACTGATTGGCAGCAGAAGTATTCCCTTGGCTATTGTGTGCACTATCATAAGGTGGAAAGATATCATAGGCATTCACATGGAGATTTCACACATGAATAGGGAAGGTAACATGGTGGTATACTTCTTGGAATCCAAGGCGGCTCCGCATGAAGGGGCCTCTTTTTTATACATTCTTGGGTTGTTTCTTACTGAGGGTATTTTATTTTTTCAAGCAGATGCTTTGGGTTTATATTTCTTTAGAACTCTATGATACATTCTTTGTGGGTACTTTATTTGTATGTTTCTTTACTCTTTTTATTAATAATAAAATAAAATTTTATTGTATGGAGTCCATGAGCAGCAGATGTTCTAAAAACACCTTGCCCTTTATAAGAGAGTTTTTGGTTGTTCCTATATCTTGGATTTTAGTTATTTGAAAAATAATCATTACTAGTTTTCATCATAGGGATATAACCCACAAAATTTTCATTCTCAGAGAGCTGGTCAATCATATCAAAGTTAGGATAATAATATCTATAGTTCCCAAACATCCCATAGTACTAACATTACTCTATATGTGAACTCTCATGCTTATCGCTATAAATTATGGTATCCTAAGAATTTATTCAACAGAAAAATGGATTTTTTATTTCTTGAGAATGGTTATTATCTTAGATAATTTGTGTTGGGAATTTTGGTAAAGCGTGTTAATGATTTTTTAACTCCTCAAGTATGTTTTTTCATATAAATTACCACTAGAAGATTATTCAACTAAGGTTTAGTGGTAAGGAGTTAAACTATTAAAGAATGTGTCAATAAAGAAATGAGAAAATATTGATTATTGAGACACTATATATGGATAACATTAAATTTATACTAGGTCTCATGAAATATCTCACCCTTATCCTATAAAAAACAATTGATTTTTGACTCACTTTGGTGTTCATTATCCTAGGGTATAATTTCATTAAAAAAAGAGTTAAAAATATAGTCTCATGTGTGAAATATTTCTTCATCTAAATTCTAGAACCAGATCTTAAAATTTCTATTCAAGAAAACAAAAAACCCCTCAACTTTAGATCTTCCTCAATCAATAATTTTAATGGAATATTTTGAAAAACACTATAAAAATATAAAATGAAGTCCAAATAGTCCTCATTCGGTATCCCATTATAGGATGTAATTATAGATAGATTTTTTTTCATTTCCTAATTTCTAGACCTAGGTTTCAATTTAATACAAGATGGGTTATTAGAAACATTGGGTAGTTAGAACTCCCAAAGTCCTAAACTCTCAAAAATTTCATTTCTTGGTTAGGGTAGAATAATGATATGATTTTGACATGAAACCATGTCATTTTAATTGTATTCCATTTCAATTTCCTTTTTTATTTTGTAGATCACTAAAATATTTTTTCAATTTCAATGTAGCGAACATCAAACACATACCATTGGGAATTCATAAACTATTACCCACACCTTTCCAAAATAGGGATTAAATTATAAGTGTATTTGGAACCAGGTTTTCTATAATGATTCATAATAATGATTTCATTATAGTGGTACTTGAATAACTCATTAAGTCATTCTATTTAATTCCAATTCAGGGGGGTGAAATATGTAGAAGATTGTGTTAGCTTGTTTATCCAGGAAGTGTTATAGTCTCATAGTGTACTTATTTCCACTATCTCTCATAGAGACTTTAGTTTTCCCATTGTATTCTTGTCCCAAGATGCTTCAGATACCACCAATTTAGATCATTTCATGATCATGTGTAATGATCTATTGTCTACCAATATTTATTATAATTAGGACTTAACCAAAAGGAAAAGTCACCTTTATTAAAAGTAAGGAAAATTACAGGAGTCTGAAGTACCAATATTTTTTTCATTATTTTCCATTATTGTTATTGGTGGTAAGTATGTATTATTTGGGAATACCCTTTATTATGAAACTGTCTCCTAATTATGTGAGGACAGTTAACACCTTAGTGAGTGTTATCCTTTGTTTTCATAGTTGGTTCGGATCACATTGCTCTTGATATTGATGTTCCATTGGGTTATCACCATATATAGTATCATGGTATGGGTGTAATAATATCTTATTAGGTCAATATATACCATTGGTATTTCTGTTGTAGCATCATAGTTGGTTATATGTGAACAATACACCATTATTCTATACTAAAAGGATGAGCTTCTGTCTAGAAACTACTAATCTATAGCTTTACAAAGAAGGAAGGCCTAATGGTGGGGATAATGTGACACCCTCTTTTAGTGGTATTACTTAATTTATTGTGTACATTTATGGAAGAAGGTGTCTTAGGTTTGTCTCATGAGGTTTTATAAGGGTGCATAGTTAGAGAAGTGAAGTTTAGTTTTGGGGGCTTCACCATAGTGTAGTGATTGTTGTTGTGGAATCTGCAGTGCTATTGAGGTCATGGTGGAGGGGTTCATTCTACATAAGGGTTTTTTGAGTAATTTAAAGTTAGTTCCCATCTAGTGTAAGGGTATATAACTTTTTAGGAGGGTCTCCACATTAGGGTACTTATGTGAGGGACCGTGCATAAGGGTCTTCTGAGTCACATCTAGGTAGTTGGGATCTTGTGGTAGGGTAAGTTATTTTTTATTTCACTACATCAGCGTAATCCATGTTATAATAGTCAGTTACCTAGATCCAAATTAAATAGTACTTTTGATTACCATATTAGTTATATAGTGAGTTATGCATGATGCACACTTACCATAATAATTTTGATACTTCTGCATCCACTATTAATATGGTAATGTCCCTAGAGTACATATCATATCAAAAGGTTATAGAGTTACCATGCTATAATGAGAACATCGATATACTATAACATTAATCATAAGCATATACCCTAGGGTCTAGATACAAATTTTAATTGAAAAAATATGACATCTGACTATCAAGTGTTGGGGGCTCATAAGCATTAATACTTATTGTCATGAAGTCCGCACTTGGTGATCTCAAGTAGATGAGATCATGATGACCAACCCACCAATAGGAACACCGCATGTTTCTGGTGTTGTCAGTAGTTCCTATCTGAGAACATTTTTAATTGTCTCCTAACATGAGATTATTATCGATATATACTATTTGATCATGTACTTTGATGAAAGGAGAAAACTAGGGCATTAACATTATATTGAGGTAGCTTGCATTGGGTGAGTCATTTGTGGTATGGCATTGATTGAATAATCAATATATAATTTTTCATTTCTGAGAGAAAGAGATATCTCGGACCTAGTTGATCAGGATGGTCATACTTTTACTAAATCCATGGCCATGGTAGAAGAAGGTAAGTCTGTCTACTTAGGTCAACGAACAACAAATCAAGAAAGGATGATGACACATGTTTTTATCTTTCTTTATGAGATATCACAAGATAAAGAGATTATATTACATGATGTGTGTTTTTAGGAAGGTTGTCTTTGCTATGACTACTCCTTATCTCTTTAGGGGTATTGATGGGTTTCTAGACTCTGCTCATGCTCTAGGAATAGTGTTCCCTACTATCAAGATAAGGTTCAAGAAGGATATACACTAAACATATTCAAAATTCTAGCCTATTCTGGTGAATAGGGGTATAGGACATGGTGGTCCCCACCAAGGGGTGCATAATATTTCTGTGATATAAAATCATTAAGGAATATATATATTCATATTATTCAAGTATATAATAAATTGAGTTGAATTTATTTATTGTATTTATAATTATAAAAGTAAATACATGGAAAATATTATAAGAATGAATATTATCTTAATATTTAAGGTTCGTTTAATATTTGTGAAAATGATGAGTCGAGTTAATGAATTTCTTTTATCATGTAAAATTTTTATTATATTACAAGTATGCGATGAAAATATAATTGATATTTATAACTCATTAAATTAGTCATAAAATGTTGTTATAGTGAGTAATGAGGGATGGGGACCCTTTCTGGGTAATTTTATTAACTCACTATATGAGTAAGTGATATGAAACCGGCAGATGACATTGACTTGATGGCATGTGAGAAGTTGGAGTTGCAAGGCCCAATGATGCAAGGAAAATTAGACAGACTACAAGTGGAAATAGAAGCCCATCTCATTGCATTAAAAGGCCCAAACCCAAGGTGCATGCATAGAAGTGGAAAATGGGCTTATTATCAGTCTTATTTAAGCCCAAAGGAGATGTGTAAATCCCAAGACACATGTTTGCACGAATTTTGGAAGGCTTGCACACATGGAGATTCTAGAATGGCATCTTTGGACACCAAAGTCAAATCTAGTGGGCTAGGTAATCAAAGTCAACTCCAGTGGGCTATGGGTGGAAAGACATGTGCTACTTTTCCAAAAGTCTTTGTTGGACTTTATCCTTTTGACTTTTAAGGGGACAAGGTAGGTTTAGCCTTTATGACTTTTGGGTATTAGACCCTTGACCATTGTATCACCTCCTTGGCTATAAATAGCCACCCCATGGCATTGTTTTTTCATCCAAGACTTAATTGAGAGCTTATGCTTGTTTCTCCCCATTGTGTGAAAATTGTTCCGAATTTCCCCCTTGCTCTTGTCCATTCTTGCCTTGTCAATCTAAAAGTTAGATTGGTGATCCAATATCACAAAGCCCCCAATTTTGTGCCTCACCCCAAGTGCATTGTTGTGTGGATTGGCTATCGCATCCCTACCTTGAGTGTGTTGTCTAATTAGTAGGTCGCACTCCTTAAAGTGTTGATTGACTAATTTCATCCGCTATCCATACCCATCATCCGCCACTTAGTCCCGAACCGCATCCTTCATCCGCCAACCTACGCCGTGAAGATCGGGCCACCCCGTGCGTCTCACTTCAGTTGGTATCAGAGCTCCAGTTGACACAGTAGGCATCTATCCCTTCATTTACTTTAATTATGTTCTTTACCCTCCTTATCCTTCCATATTATACACCCATTCAAAAAAAATCCCTTTTCTTGAAAGCCTTCCGAATTGGCATAGTTTGTGCAAGCTTGGATTATTATAAAGTGAGCCAAATTTTCATTCATTTTCTTTCCGCATTTAATTCTCTATATGTGATTTGTACCCGGCAAAAAAAATCAAATTCTCTCAACTCTTCATTTTGTGATTCTCAAAATTAAGCACATCTTTTATTTGAGAGATTTCAAAAAAAAAAGAAAAAAAAATTTCTTACTCTCCATTCAATCATCTTGTGCTTTAAAACTCCAAGCACAACACTATTTGGGGATAATTAATAGAAAAAAGAGCAAAAAAAGTGGATACAATTACTCCTTTGTGCTTTACTTTATTAGCACTTCCATTTCCATATATCACTTTTTCCATCATTTTACTTCATCCCCATTTTGTATTTGGATCATATTGTTATTAATTTATCTTATCTTTCACAATCGGGCAAAACCTAATAACCACCTTTCTACCCCCTTTTTCACCCACCCTTTATCCATTTTCTACCCTCTTTTCACCCTTTACCCTTTACCACTCAAGTGGGTTGTGTTAAACCAGCCCCCAACACAATCTTTATTGGGGAAATATTGGTGGAAAGTGACCACCCAAAACAAGGTATTATATTTTATAAGAGCTTGGAATTTTAATTGAGCGTTGAGAGTGGAGAGAAATAAGAAAAAAAATATCTTCTATGTGTGGGTGTGTACATCTTGTGTGTGTGTGTGTGTACATCTTGTGTGTGTGAGTGTGTATATCTTGTGTGTGTGAGTGTGTATCCTTGTGTGTGAGAGTGTGTACATCTTGTGTGTGTGTGTGTACATCTCACGTGTGTGAGTGAGTGTGTATCATTGTGTGTGTTCCCCCCCGATGTGTGTTTGTGTTTGCATAACATATCATGGAAAAAGATCATGGGAAGAAAATTTCTCATGTTAGCAATGAAGGAAGTTGAAGTAGATCCCCCGCACCCGAAGCTACACAATTCCAAATGTAATCTTTGGTGAGCCACTTCGAGAAGCTTCATGATCGAAAGTTGGAGGTGTTACATGAGAGGATTGATGAATTGGAGAATAAACCAATCCCAAGGATGTTCCATGATCACCCACGTCGCGCTCCAGCACCACGTCATCCCCACATCATGGAGGAGGAGATGGTGAACTTTGATGATGATCTTGATGATGTCCCACAAAGGAGGAGGTTATACCAACAACCGAGAGGAGGACAAAGGAGACAACATGATGATGACCTACTTGGAAGGATCAAGGTGAAGGTCCCTTCTTTTCAAGGGAAAAGCGATCTGGAAGCATACTTGGAGTGGGAGATGCGGATCGAGCAGGTCTTTTAATGCCATGCATATTCCGAGGAGAAAAAGGTCAAACTTTCTTCCCCTGAATTTTCTGATTATGCTTTAATTTTGTGGGATCAAGTTCAAAAGGAGAGGTCTAGATATGGTGGACGCCCCATCAACACTTGGGAAGACATGAAGTTCGCCATGCGGAAACGGTTTGTTCCCACACATTACCATAGATATCTCCACAACAAACTTCAACGCCTCACCCAAGGGAGTAAGAGTGTAGAAGACTACTATAAGGAGATGCAAATTTCCATGATTCGGGAAAACGATGAGGATGATCCGGAGGCAACCATGGCACGGTTTTTACATGGGCTCAATCGGGAGATTGCGGATCAAGTGGAGATGTACCACCATGTAGAGATACAGGATATGATCCACCAAGCCACCAAGATTGAGCAAAAAATCAAAAGGAGGAGCAACATGAGAAAACCCACTACCCCATTCACACCATGGAGAAATCTGAGGAAGGAGCTTGGAGAATCATCAAATCCAAAAGAGGTGGTTGATCGCAAAAGTGACAAGGTAATTCTTCCACCTAAGAAACCTTCTTTTGAGGGTAACCAAACCAGGAATCGAGATATTCAGTGTTTCAAATGTCAAGGAAGGGGTCACATTGCTAGTGAGTTCCCAAACCGGTGCACCATGACCATCAACAAGTATGGAGAATGAGAGACCGATGGAGAGAGCTTGGAAGAGGAGGACGAAGAATCTCCAGAGATTGATAGTGTAGAGTTTGAAGAAGATGGTGAGATTCTTGTCACTAGGAGAGTTCTGAGCGCACAAATGACCGTGGGAGAGAATGAGCAGCGGGAGAACCTTCTCCATACACGGTGCAAGATCCATGGGACGGTATGTAGTGTTATTATTGATGGAGGAAGCTGTAGTAATGTTGCGAGCACCGAGTTAGTAGAGAAGTTGGGTATTCCTAATTTGAAGCATCAACATCCATATCGACTTCAGTGGTTGAATGATTTCGGGGAGTTGAAGGTCACCAAGAAAGTGAAGGGACTGTTCACCATCAGGAAGTGCAAAGATGAGGTCTTGTGTGATGTTGTTCCTATGAAGGCCAACCATTTGTTGTTGGGACGACTGTGGTAGTATGGTCGACATGTTACCCATGGCGGTTTCTTGAATCGTCATTAATTTGTACTCCGAGGGGAACCTATAACCCTCAACCCCATGTCCCCCAAACAAATTCTGGAAGATCACATTTTGAGAGAAAAGAAAAAAAGGGTGATGAGGAAAAAAAGAGTGAAAATGAAAGAGGAGAGAATGAGGGAAAGAGAGAAAATGAGAGAAGAAAAGAAATGGAGAGCAAAGACAAATCAAGAGGGGAAAAAGATTTGAGAGGAGAGAAAAGTGTGATGTCGGCAAAAAAGAGTGAGGAAACTCTGATTTCTCAGCAGAACCTTCTAGTACATATGTACAAAGAAGTGATGTTGAACACTAACGACTTAACTTATTCATTGTCAACTATTGTGAAATCTTTGCCACAGGTGTCTGATGGAGTCATTCTTGAGGAGGTACAACGTTTTCTGCTTCCTAATAGAGAGAGAAAAGTAATTCTAGGATCCATTAATGGAATCATGGTTCAAAAGGATTGGAAGGAGTTTCTACCTTATGCAGATTCATCTTACAAAAGGGGAGATCACTCTATAACTCAATTTTTTCCATTTGGAACTATTTTTGGATTTAGCCTCCCTACTCCTATTGATCAAGTTTCATTTCCTTTGCAGGAAAGTAGAAATATGGAAGGAAAACAACATGTTAACCAACAACATGTGAAGTCAAAGAAGGTGGATAGGCTTCAAAAGAAATGGAAGACAAAGATAAAGATACATGGAGATGGGCCAGACTTGGTGCTTCATATGATTGATTACAAGATTGCATTGCAAGGTGAGTACGAAGTTATTTTTAAATTCAATGTTTCTAATCATTCCTCGTATTTGGATGCAGATGATGAAGAGTCGAGGACGACTCCTTTTCAAGAGGGGGACGATGATATGAAACCGGCAGATGACATTGACTTGATGGCATGTGAGAAGTTGGAGTTGCAAGGCCCAATGATGCAAGGAAAATTAGACAGACTACAAGTGGAAACATTATCCCATCTCATTGCATTAAAAGGCCCAAACCCAAGGTGCATGCATAGAAGTGGCAAATGAGCTTATTATCAGTCTTATTTAAGCCCAAAGGAGATGTGTAAAGCCCAAGACACATGTTTCCACGAATTTTGGAAGGCTTGCCCACATGGAGATTCTAGAATGACATCTTTGGACACCAAAGTCAAATCCAGTGGGCTAGGTAATCAAAGTCAAATCCGGTGGGCTATGGGTGGAAAGACATGTGCTACTTTTCCAAAAGTCTTTGTTGGACATTATCTTTTTGACTTTTAAGGGGGCAAGGTATGTTTAGCCTTTATGACTTTTGGGTATTAGACCCTTTGACAATTGTATCACCTCCTTGGCTATAAATAGTCACCCCATGGCATTGTATTTTCATCCAAGACTTAATTGAGAGCTTATGCTTGTTTCTCCCCATTGTGTGAGAATTGTTCCGAATTTCCCCCTTGCTCTTGTGCATTCTTGCCTTGTCAATCTACAAGTTAGATTGGTGATCCAAGATCACAAAGCCCCCAATTTCATGCCTCAACTCAAGTGTGTTGTTGTGTGGATTGACTATCGCATCCCTACCTTGAGTGTGTTGTCTAAGTAGTAGGTCGCACTCCTTATAGTGTTGATTGACTACTTTCATCCGCTATCCATACCCATCATCCACCACTTAGCCTCGAACCACATCCTTCATCCGCCGACCTACGCCGTGAAGATCGGGTCACCTCGTGCGTCTCACATCAGTAAGGATAGACTCCCATGCACTGAACTATTCATCTCATGATGAGTGAGAGCCTCTATTTCCTCTCCTGCTTCATAGATAGAGAAGAAGATATTCCAAGCTTCAGATCGAAGTACTTCTTCATGGATCGGTGGATCGTCACTATGGTGATCATCAGTACGTCAAAGGTGTCGTCAGATCTCTGTGATAGCATCCAAAATTTGATGACCGTTGCTTCTGTAGAATTTCGAATCATGGGTGAAAAATCTAAAGGGGCTTGGATTTTGATTATTCAATAAATGATCACTGACAATGAGAACATGTCGATTGCAACATCAAATCATTCAAGGTAATTCTGGTTTTAAATTTTTTAGTTAAAATTCATCATGCGGGATTCTCAGGCCTTTATCAGGGTTGCACTTCACCGGCACTGATGTAGTTACAGTGATTACTGAAAAAAAAATTAAAATCTTCAACCGGCTTTTGATGCATGTCCAAGTACCTTTAACTGCTATCAGAGTGAGCCGGTGATGTCTTAACGCAAGAAAAATTAAACTTGAAATAAATTCGTGTAGAGGAAATCACTATGGTCTCAACGCCACAAACAACGTTCCAATCCGATATTAGACGACCATGTTGTGGCCGTCCAAATTTTTTAATACGGATCCAAATCACTATCTTGCGAGTATAATTATAAATAACATATATATATATATTTGTATGTTTTTTACCCAATCCATCTAAGAAATAATTTTCTTTTGAATCCCACTATTTTGAATGGTTACTAGTGGCCGGAATAGTATATTTCAGCAGTCCATTATTCCACCAGTATGTGGAAATGTTTGTAAAAAAATCCTAATATAGGATTTTGAATTTATTGACATAAAAATCTTTAAAAGTGGGAGGTGAAGGCCGATGGAAACTAAGGAGAAGTGGGAAGCAATAAGGGGTGGCTGGTGTGTCATCTGTAAAAAAAAAAAACAAGTCGGGAAAGGGTGACAGCATAATAATAAAAGGGATGGGGGTTCACAAGTCAACCAAACTTTTCAGTTTTTATTAACGGGCGTCAAAAATCTCTCTTTGAGCCCCTTGTTAAGATCCCACTTTACAAAAACCTCTTTTCGTCAGCCTCCCCATTCACACTCTATTCCTGCAGCACCCTTACCTCAACCAGCTGCCTCCCACCACACCACACCGTGCTTGGCCACCTCTCTCTGATGCGGCGATTGGGCGTCCTCTAGAACACCACTGTGCATGGAGGCCGCTACCTGACCTCCCTTTCGACCGCCAATCGTCCATCATTTTCCCCGAGGGACTTCTAACCACCACCTCCTCCTCTTTTTTTCTATCGATCACCAGCCTAGCCTATGCCACCTTAGATCAAAAATCCCATGGACAAACCCAACTCATTTCCAGGGAATCGTCTCTGCTGCAGGTGTCTCAATCCAACTTCTACAATTCACTATCGAATGATCATCACCATCGCCACCCCCATCAGTGCCGCCTTCAGCCAGATCTTGGCCATCCACCACATTTCCTCCCATCCGACCAGCCACCCATGCCTTCACACTGCTGTCTCAGGTCGAACCTTATTCCTGCTTCGGCCTCCGCTTCGTCTGTCTGCCATACAACCTGTCAGAGGTTCCCCTTTAACATGCGGCCCTAGCCCACTTGACCAGATCCAAGCGACCCCAATTTAAAATGGGATGAGGTGGGTTTTGCCGATCAAGAATGGGTCAGGACGGGTCTTCATGAACTGTCCATCCCAATCCAGCCTGTGCACGGTCTCAAAATCAAGAGGTTATATACATGCATACTTATATATATATATACACACACATACACATATATATATATATTCAAAATTAAGTTATATTTTATAAAATAATTTTCTATTTTTGGAATAAAAATTGTAAATTGGAATGAGTGATACTTTTAATTAAAATGAAACATGTAATTCATTTTTGTGCTTGATATAAAATTTATTACATATTTAATTTTTCAATTATGAATTTAATTGCTTGTTGAATAATCTTGAGCAGTGACTAGACAATGTATGTTTAGTCCTTTAATTATTTTATCAATTAATTTAGTTCTGTGCAATACATGTAATTGATCAGTTAAATAAGATGGTATGCACATCATCAATTTCCCTATTTTAATATGTATAAGGGTTTGTTTTCCCAGATAAAAGAGATTTATCCTTATTACACACTCCCGAGATCCCCTCACCCATGTGTGAGTATTTTTGTACTATGATGAGGAAAATATAATTCATAGATAATGCCAATATGAGGCAGTATCCTAGAAGAGACATGAAAACATTGGAATGGGGAGCAAGTTGTGATATGAGTCAATACTTGACTCAGGTATTATACCACTAGTTCATGGTTGGACATTTGAGTTTAAATGGATCAATTAATAATAAATGCTCAAGATAAGTTGGGTTGTTTATTTAGTTAATGAATTGTTTATTATTATTTTTTGTGCTTTTTCAAGCTAGCATGATCACATAGAATAATAAACTAAAATGCATAGATTGAACCAATTTATGATGTGATGAATGTTTTTTTATTTCATAGTCATTTGTGAGTGTGATGACATAGTACATGCATTTAACATATTAAATTATTTCATTCATTGATAAATAATTAAAAACCCTCAAAAAAAAAATATTAAGTCACAAATGCCTTTCGTCATTTGAATTTGAACAAAATCGAGTGTATGAGGTTCTCGTCAGCCATAGTTGACGGTTCCTCCTACTTTCAGGGAGTTTATGTAAAAGTGATGGGTTGGATTAAATAAATATGGTAGAATATAAGTATACATGTCTATCTTGTCTCATCTTTAGAGGAAAAACATTTAATAAATCGAGTTTATGATTTCAAGAAGTTGTGACTTCAATCAACTGATCAAGGATCCATGAGTTAATATGGTTGGACAGTCTAGTTCCTACCTTGGAACTATCCAAGTAGTGTCATAGCCATAGATTGTAGAATATGAGAAATTTTTTCAAGGATCATTTCCTCTAGAATACTCAAGTGATTGAGTATTCTGAGACCAACAGTGAGGGATACTGGAGTTTGATAATATAGTGAGAGATATTTGATGATTAAATTAATCGGTAATGTATAATCAATAATCAAGATAAAAAAGACTAATCTACTAATTTTTTTTAGAAAATACAATTTAATACCACAAACAAACAATGATTAATATTGGACAAAGTCAATGTCGTCATGTCATGAGTTTACAAGTAGTACAAACACTTGCACACAGTACCGGGATATAGGATATTCAAGGTGTTGGAGTCCCTAATACATGTTGATCCACCTCAATAAGTGAGGGTGGAAAAGATGCTCACAGGATACTCATTCATAATGAATTTGATATTTACATCATAATTCTATCATCAATGTCTTATGTCAGTTGTGGATACAACATTGTTACACGGATGGTTCACATGTTGTCTCATCTCTGAGAAGCATGCGAGGAGAAAGTGAAGTGAGATATGAATGGGATGATAATTATACTAGGTATATGTAAATATGATATATGGATCATGATATTTCAATACATCCCATTCTTATATATTTTTCACTCAATAACTCCAGTTTGCTTTAAGATTAAAAAACAAACAGTGTGGATAAAATGCTTCATTACCTTTTGAGTAAGGTTAACCTGGTAAATATGAACTTAAAGAAATTTTACCCTTTAGTTATTATGGTGAAAAAAATTAAATTAAAGGCGAAAATGGAAAATGGAAAGTGTGACTCCAAAGGAACCTTCACAACATACTTAAAAAAATAGAGGTTTTTCAACAAACAAGGGTTTATTTGCATCACATGTCACAAGATAATTCTATAAAAGTGTAAAACAAATGAATTGAATTGAAGAATTAAGTAGTCAATTCTTCTTCAGATATATTCATCAATGTATATGATGTTTTTTTTCATTATTCTTGGTTATTAAACACAATATGACTATCACATATGCGTATTTGAATATAGAAACAAACTATGTATGGATACATTACAAGAAAAAAGGTGAATTATCCAAGTGGATGAGAAAGGGTGATTCCTAAGTCAGTGGTGAGAAGTAAACAACTTCTATATTTCCAAGCATAATGATTATAGTTGAAATTTTGTTAAGTATCAATAAAAAATTTATCGCATGTGTTGGGAAGAAGGTGATATTATTCCATTTTTAAATTAATGTTGTTTCCAGTGTCTAATACTCAACTAATAGTTGAGTAATGCATGAATCATTGGAAACAACTAATGAATATAAAATGTAAGACTCTATTATACCCATCTATGTAAAGATAATTCAATTTATACTAAAACTAAAATTAATTATCAAGGATATAGACAGTATGGTATTTAGACTATATGGAGCTAAAGACCTTAGGTATTATTCACACACACACACACACACACACATATATATTTAATTATTTATTTTTGGATAAAGAAATCTTTAGAAATAAAGGTAAGCTAAAAATATTTTAGAATTAGTTCAACTAAAGAGCATGAACTATTCCAAGGTTAAGCTAGTGATAAATATACATCATAAGACTCCTTTAAGTTTTGTTTAAGAAATGTGAAAATGAAGTATGGTATATATATAAATGTTCATAATATATGAGTTTTTTTGGGCCTATGTGCTGTGGAATATCTTGAATAGGCATTCATCGATCAATATAATGTAGCATAGAGTATTTCTTAAATTCATATTTCCTTATAACATCAAAGCTATGATGTTAGTAAGGAAGATGGATAATGAGTCTTAGATGAAAACATTGATCAATAAAATGTAGTATGGATTAATTCCTAAATACACATTTCCTTATACACATAGGATCCATGATGTAAGTAACATGAGTATCAATGTTATAGCTTATATCCATTGTAGATACTTATATTATTCTTCAATACATGCTTCACAAATAATGGTGTGATCCCATAACCAAATTCCAAATATTATGAAAAATGGATATCATATGAGTTATATTATGACATAAATCTATTATGTAATAATAAAATGTGTTTTCACTACACCAAAATGATGGTTTAGCGATAGTTTATTAAACCGCCATTATATATTTTTTAAAATAATTTAGCGGCGGTTTCTAAAAAACTGTTGCTAAATTATTAATTTTTTTAACAGATGACACTCTCCCCCTCCCCCGACACCCCTAACACCAACCCCCTGACTATGCAAAGACCTATCGGCCCCTTCGTCACTCGCCGCACCTTTCCACCGCCCCTCTCCATGCCTCGTTGCCCTCGTCGCACCTCCCTTACTCTCGGTCCTCCATTGAAGCCTCGTCAAGGTTCTTTGGAATTTTCTTCTTAGTTTTAAGGTGTTTTTCATCTTCTCCTATTTTCCATCCCTTGGTTCCTTCTTATTTATTGTCTTGTATATCTCTTGGATAAACCTGAGGGGATATGTTTGATGTTTGGTTTAATTTTCCTAGATTATATGGTGTTCAGATTGTTCCTCAAGTCGTGTTATTCCTTCTATGAGAGTTTTATTTCATTCTCACACTGTTGAGGTAGGTGTCTCTATCCAGTAGCTTTCTGGAATAATATTTCAATTCTTGATCATTCCTAATTAAATTCTAAATGAGTTTCTCGTGATTATGGTGTGTTTTTATAGATTATAGTGGTGTTTTCATGTTATATTTTTTATGAAAAAAGGGGTTGTAAAGGATTTCATTTAGTAAGCCTATATATGTGTGCATCTAAAGAGTTTAATAAAATGCCAATTTAGCTTATAAAGTGTAATTGAGTGTTTTTCAGATTATTTTAACCTTGGATGGATTTTTGTAGTTGGTTCTCATGTGAAATTGATTTGGGTGAGTTATTTGGTTTCCTTTTTTTGGTTTGAGGACTATTTGTAAATTCCTATAGATGGTTACAATGTTCCTTATGATTTCTAAATTGGAGTCTTCTATGTTTTTGAGATACCTTATGGGCGTTCCATTTTATGCGGGCATATCCATATGTGAATGTGGGCATATATCCTATATGTGTATTTTGTTCTTCCACCATGACCAATCTCAACCATGACCAATCTCAACCACATAACCATCATGATCATAAAATATAGGTACACAAGATCTCAATAAAATTCAACGCACTTAGTCCTTACCCAACTTAAAATCATGAATAATAGGTCATATCTATCCACACTAAACATTAAGCCTCTTGGAGTCCATACACCCCCTCAAAGGTAATCATGGAGTATATTCCATCACCAACTCCCATCACTAAAACAACACTGGGATCCAACCAAACACTAAGGTGTCTAACTAGTTACATAGATTCCATCTGATTACCTCAGGAACCATGAGGATAAGGAATCCTAATCATCAACATCATTATCACCAATTTACTCTAGGAACATTCTAGTGAGTGGTTAATCACCTCTACCATCTAATCCCATGATCGTCCCAAGACCAACAGCTTATCACAAGCTAATAGAATCTTTAACAACAGCCTACCCATCTAAATTAAGGCGTTTCTATGTTCTAGGTCATTTCCATAGTTATTTACAGTGCACGGTGCACAACGACGACAAGGGCCCCCAGCGAAAAAGTGCATGGCGCGACACACGACACGAGGAAATATTAAATTACAACACATAAAAGAGATTCATAAATATATCAACAATAGAAAATAATAAATTATACAACAATTACATAAATCAAAAAACAATTAAATATTTTAAACCATATATCTCAAAAAAAAAACAGAAAGATAAAAAAACATAGCATCAAAAAAATGGAAGCACCCTTTCTCAAAAAACTGTGGGGTGGACATCGACAACTGAAAAAATATAGAAAAAATAAATAAAAATGAATAAAAAAATCAGCACTTGGGGACTTGGGGTTCGCTATGTGCGTGCGCCTTCCTTGGAAGAGGAGGGCGGGGTCGTCTCGGTCAGTCGGTCTTGGTCGGGAAGTGAGTGTCGATGGAGACGACTCCCACCGCTCGACTTGGTCCAGCAGGGGCTGGGTCACAGCTGTCGTGGGAAGATAATAGGGCTGCGCAGTAGGAGAGTTTACGTGGTATGTTTGAGGGAGACGGGCTAAAAAAATGAAAAAAAACCGAACATGTTGGCGCAGTGGCGTGAGCCACGCCACTGTGCACCATAGTGCGCGCTATAGCACACACAACTTCACACCATAGAGTGCGCGCCACTACACGCCATTGTGCGGGCCACTACGCGCTGTCGCGTGCGCCACTGCGCGCGTCACTATACACCTTTCCAAATGAGCCATGGCGTGGTGATCAGGTTCCTGGCGCACACCATGGCACGATGGCGTGCCATGGCACCCACCATTGTTAACTATGGTCATTTCCTATATATGTTCCTAGAAAAATCCCAATACCCAATGCTAAATAGTCCATTCCTAAAGGGTTAACAACTTGGATGCCCCTAAACTAGCTCACTAAGGCTCTCCCCATGACAAACATAACTCATCACACCAATAAAGACAACACAGAGGTACATAAATTTGTTTATGACTCCATTATCCCTACTGGTATAACTATTGTTCATTTTTAAAATTCATGGACCAAGCATGAAATACCCAAATTTATTTTATATGTATCAACCCAGGACACTTGAGGCACTTTTATCCCAACTAATCCCTACCCATATTCTTGAACCCATTCCTCCGTCGTTCACACACATGCACATTCATGCATGAATATTTCTATGTATTAAATGGGATACCTAACATGATGTTAGATGTACCCCAATCCATAGCCCGTTTACTATCTCTATCCAAGATCAGACTAAGAATATCTATGCTCTTGAGCCCCTTTCTCATACCTCAAGGCCCTAATAGTTAATTATAAAAATTTATAAATAATTATCCATCTTAATCCAATAAGGAATAACCATTGATAAATCACCAAGAATCATCATGACATACAAATATCGACCAATGATGTGTGAAAGGATCATTTCATTACTCTAGAACTCCATTGACCAAAATCCCCATGAATTGACCATCAATTCCAGTCTAATCTAGTTGAATTACCAAAAAAATAATACTTTGGAGATCCATTTTTCAAATGATAACAAACAAGCATCATTTATCCTCCTTAGGAATACTCTATTCACAATACCAAAAATCCCCATGAATAAAAGATAACACCACCATGATTTGGTGTAATTTTCATTAAATCCATAGATGGAACCATCCAAAATTAGAGGAAGAACCACAAAGAGAAAGAGAGAAGATTGGTGGGGAAGATTACATAGCTTTAGTTTGGTGAAAAAACATCTAATAAACCTCCAATAAAGGGGAAGGGGGGATCAAAATAGGGGAACAATGGGGGAGTGGGATAAAAAAAGTACCACTTTAAAGAACCTACCTAACTAAAGAAGGAATAACTAACCCTCAAGTAACAAGTCTAAACCTTCCAGAAAAATAGGACCAAATGACCATTTCAACATAGCCCATGGGGGAATGGATTAATTCCCCACTTATATGGTTTTTTTGTATAATGACCCAATGGATCATGGCATAAAAATCAACCCTATAAAAACACCCATAACATCATAACCACATATTACTCCATGACCAGGAATCAAGGCACAACCAACCACCCAAGGGAAACTTGATAAAACTCCACCAAAGAACCCTTTAGGATGAAACCATTTGGTTTTAAAGTGACACATTCTCCTCAAGTATCATTTATAGAAAAACACCAAGGTTGTGGTGTGATTTCCTCTAACCCTAAAATTTAATCTTATGAAACATACAAACCATGCCATAATGACCATTTTTGTAGTATGATTTAGATATCCCTTCATCCATCCAAGATAAAACATCTTGAAAACTGTTCATAATTTAATTAAACTCCTTGACATGGATTTCACCATTATATTTTGTTGAATAACTGACTGTTAGGCCTTCAAAGTTCCTCACACCATCGGAATATTCCTTTTGGATTCGACCATTTTTAATATTGTGTAGGCACATTGTGATATACATGGATAAAAGATGGATCACATTACCGAGGAACACACCTCATTATGCTAAGGGTTTGGAAGAGTTTTTATATTTTTCAATTTCCAATCAATCCATTGAAGGGAGAATAAGATTTCCATGTCCTAGATGTAAATTTAGAAGATGGTTGAAGAGAGATGATGTTTATGAACAATTGATATTAAAGCAATTCCCAACTCAATATTTGTGTTGGATTTGGCATGAAGAATCATACGTTATAGAAAGGTTGAGCGCTGATGTCAATCCATATAATGAGCTCCCAAATTCATCGAAAATGGAAAATGAAATGAAAAACCTTATAAATTATGCATTCATCATTGAAAGACACCATCATCAACATCAAAACATATCAGAACAACCAGTTCAGGGTGCTACAAATAGCAACGTGACAAGTGATGTTTTTGATACTGTATTACAACCAGATCAAGACTGTAACATATCATTGGATCCTCCTCTTGATTCTATAGAGACTAATTTAAGAGAAAACTTCACTGAGAAAAATATGTTTCATGGTTTAGTTGATGATATAAATGAAGAGTTTTATAGTGGATGTTTGAAATATTCAAAACGTTATTTTCTGCTGAAGTTGTACCATATCAAATGCCTATGTGTAATTAAAAATAAGGCAATGTTCATGATATTGGAATTGTTGCATGATGATTTTCTTGAAGAAAACATCCATGAGTCTTTTTGAGATATTAAAAAAGTTGTTAACATGCTTAGTCTGAATTATACAAAAATACATGCATTTCCCAATGGTTGTATGCTTTATTGGTGAGAGTATTTATGCAGGCAAGATTGAAAAAAGTGTTCTTATTCTAGATGGCAGTCAATGGGTGATATTGGAAGTCTGAATCAATATAATACCATGAAGAAGAAGAAAAGGAACACACCTGAAAAGGTTTTGCATTACTTTCCTCTAAAGCCTCGATTACAAAGATTATTCATGTCATTGAAAACCACCGAACACATGAAGTGGCATTATGTAGATAATAAAAATGATGGGTTAATGTGACATCCATGAGATTCACAATCGTGGAATGCATTTGATTCATTACATCCAAATTTCTCATCTAATCCTAGTAATGTTTGATTGGGATTATCTGCCGATGGATTCAACCTATTTGGGACTCTGGGTACCAGTTATAGAATTTGGCCAATTTTTTTGATCCCTTACAATCTGCCTTTGTGGATGTGTATGAAACAAAAGCCTTTTATCATTTCGATGATTATTACTAGAAACAAAATTCCTGGAAATAATATTTATCTATACTTATAGACTTTAATTTAAGAATTGTAGGAGTTATGGAGAAACAGTGTTGAGATACATGATGCTTCTTCTAAACCAATGTTCAAAATGCATGATGCTCTAATGTGGACCATTAGTGACTTCCTTAGACTTGGGAATTTATCTGGTTGGAACACTTACACGGGTTTGGCTTCTCCTGTTTGTAACTTTGATTTTGACCCCAAAGGACTACCTCATAGTAGAAAATGGTGCTTCATGTGCCATCGAAGATTTCTCGATGCCTCTCATAGATTTCGGCTAAACATGCCAAATTCAATGGTTTTATTGATCTTAGACCACCTCCAAAGTTGTTAATTGGTTCTGAAATATTGAAACAATTTGAAAATTTTGAAATAAAATTTGGGAAGGTGTATCATTTGAATGATAGTGGGAAACGAATTTGAAGTGAATCGTCAAGTGAAATCAGCACTCAACAATGGAAGAGAAAAAGTATATTATTCAAACTTTAATATTGGGAATTTAATTTGTTGCGGAATAATCTTGATGTGATGAATATTGAGAAGAATGTTTGTGAAATTATAATCTTCACATTGCTTAATGATCATGGAAATTCGAAGGATCATCTCAATGCTTGGAAAGACGTACAAACAATGAACATAAAATGTGATCTCTGGCCAGATGAGAATGAAAAGTATGCTCCATTAATTTTTGCAATGAAAAATAGGGATACAGATACATTCCATATAATTTTAAAGCATGTGAAGGTATCTTATGGGTATTAAAGTAACATCTCAAGGTGTGTTGACTTAAATCATGATAGGTTACATGGATTGAAAAGTCACGATTCAAATATTTTGTTACAGAAGTTACTACAATTGGCATTGCGTATATTATTACCTGAAAACGTTACTACTATTGTACTCCAATTCTACAAATTTTTCAGAAAAATATGTGAGAAATATATTTATCCATTTGATCTTGAAAATATTCAGGAGATATTTTTATTGAAACTTTGTGCAATGGAGATTATCTTTCCTACGTCATTATTTACTGTCATGATGCATTTAACTGTGCATTTGGTTGAGGATGCTAAATTAGGAGGCCCTGTACATTATCGATAGATGTATCCAATTGATAGGTACTTTATTTATATGTTTTTAAGTTAAGTAAAAAATTATTGGCACTTAATTAAATACATAATTATGTTATTTTATTTTATTTCACATATATATTGGGCATTTGAAATCATATGTGAGAAATAACTCTCAACCCGAAGGCTCTGTTTCTAAAGGCTATTTGGTAGAGGAGTGTCTTAGATTTTGTTCTTGATACTTATATGATATTGTGATAAGATTAAATCGAGTTGGACATGTTGAAGACACATCAAATCAATCTCAAATACATGGGAAATAAAAAATACTTCATGTTATTGGCTGGTCAGTTGGGAGGATCTCAAATGTTACACTGACAGAAATTGAATTATTACAGGCACATAGATATGTGCTGCTAAATAGTGAAATTGAATATCCATTTATTGAAGAGTTCAGGATACAAAAAAAGAGACAAATGAGAGTCTGAACATGAAATGATAAAGATATAAAGAAGGATGTTAATAAAGATCTTGTAGAATGGTTTGCATGACATGTAAGTTCATAAATATTGAAATAAATATGGATATTAGGTTGACACATATATTTTTTAAATCTAATAATGTATATTTATTTTTTTAGATCATGAATACTGATACTCAAGCATATTTTTCAGAAGATTTGAAGTTTTTTGCTCGAGGTCCTCTAAAACAAGTTATAAAGTTCAGCACTTACAATGTGAATGAATTTAGATTTCGTATAGTCGATCGAGAAGAGGGTTTGAAAACATAGAATAGTGGTATATTTACATTTTCTAATGTGGGATACTATTTAAAGTTTGTTGATATTATCGAATTAAACTACCATGAGAATTTTTGAGCTATTTTATTCAAATTCAAATGGGTCGATATTATCAGAGGTGTTAAAAGATATTCCTTACAATTTACTTATGTGAACTTCTCTTGCTTGATGGATGATGGTGATCAAAAACTACATGATCCATATATCTTATCATCACAATATAAAATGGTATATTATGTGAATGATGTTGTGGATGAAGGGTGGAGTGTAGTTGCTCACGTAAAACAAAGAGATTTGTATGATATGGGTGATTAAGTGGAAGATTTGACCTTTGACATTGAATCTCATCAACAAAAAGAAGTGGACTTGTTTTTCCATCATGATATTGAAAATATTAGTCTAGAAAGGGTGGATGAAGTGGATGAAGTAATGGAGTAGGAAAATGACATGATTGAAGGGTAAAATTATTGTATATGTAGTTATGCATTAATTTAGAAACCACTTATTTCATTTGTGTAGTTATTCATTATCATTGTTATGTATATTATGTTTTTTAGTACTGGGCATATGCTATCATTTTTAATTTTTTTTCTGCATAATTCTTTTGAAATATATTTTCTGAACTTAGTTTTATATGATTAAATGAAAAGAATTCCAAGGAGGAAGCGGGGTGCCACTTCTAGTTATTCGTAGGGATACTAGAGGGTGATTGTTATAGGTATAAATTTTAATATGAATAAATTTATTCCACTTTTTTTTATAATAACTATTTTTTCATAAAATATAAAAACAATGCAAGTATGGAGAAAAATATGAAATTTTCAGATGTATGGAATCTGACCGGAGAGAAGATAGCTTTCCCATTTGATTCCTATGGGGTCCCTACGGATGACGTTGTAAGATTACTTGGCCAAATTCTAGGCAAGCTATCTATGGATCCAGTTTCACTTCTGATTATGTATGATGATTGGAGATTGTGCAGTGATGTCAACTTGAAAAGAAAGGTGTATGTAAATTGTGCCTCTTGGATTTCTTTTATGGTGTTATGAATTTAGTGGTGGTTGTAAAAATGGTGGATGTAAATTGGAACTCCTATTATGAACTCATAATATGGACATGTATGTTGATATATATATATATATGTTCATTGTATGTGTCTTTTTATTTCTATATGTACCCCCTCTCAGGTGTTTTATGAATCTTTCACATGTTCTTATTCAGGGTACTAGTATTGGGGTGTTAGAATTAGCAACATTTCTTTAATTGTAAATATACCTTTAGAGGAAGTTTAAACCATCGCTAAATTAACGGTCCATATTTAGTGGCAGTTTAAACCTCCACTAAATACATATATAGTACAATTTAGCAGCAGTTATTGTGCTTTTGCGGCAGTTTTCGTGCAAAAAATGGATATATTTTTTATAGTGGTAAAAACTGCCGCTAAAGGCTCCTCATTTTTGTTATCATTTAGTGGTAGTTGGTGTGGTTTTCAGGGCGTTTCCCCGAGAAAAAAATGAATCTTTTTTTAGTGCAAACCACCGCTAAATGTTTTTACTACAACGGTTTCCAGAAACCACCTCCAAATTGAAGAAACAACCGCATATTGAACACTGACACCAAATTTAGTTGTGGTTTTTTGAAATCTCTATAGAAGCATAAGGCGGCGGTTTAAACCGCCACTATTCGGTGAATTTCTTGTAGTGTTGGATGTAAAGATTTTATTATTGATATAAAAAAATTGCATAAAAAAACAATTTGAATTTAAAGTAATTACCCTAAAATATTTCTAAGGACATTACAAATAATAGTTATGACAGAAAAGTTATATTCATGTGATATACTATATTTATATAAAAGGGTGCACTTGAGATAATAGGAGAATTATTTATTTTAATTTAGTAAATACTTGAGATGAACAAGTATTTTTCATAGGAACATGTTACATAAAAGCATATGGAAAAAGAATGTTCCAGAGACAAAAAATGCATAGGAATGATAAAACCATGGTAATGGTTTTACATTCACAGTGTCTAGTGATGCATTATTCTTTGATAATAATAGATCCTATAAGTAATCAGTAAATGGAAACAAGTTAATATTTTCAAGTTCAATTAAAAATTCAATAATGGATTAAAGGTATAAAAGTAAAGGGGCTTATGATTTTGAATATTGTGGTAGGTATTCAAGTGAGAAAATACATGGGTGGTCCAAGTGTGGTACCAATAAGGATTGATTGGTAATTCCAAGTATTTATGCCTAAATCCATGATAATTTTACTTGTCATATCTACTTTTCATGATCATTTTATTGGGAATTGGATGTCAATACCACCAATCATGAAAGGTGTCTATACGACACAATAAGAAAGGGTTGGTGTCACCCTAAAATGACAATAAGGGGTGAAAGTAATTGAAATACTATTTTGGATTAAATTTAAAAAAAATCATCATATAATATTAATTTGGAATGAATTTT
Organism: Viscum album; assembly: GCA_963277665.1. Classification (NCBI taxonomy): domain Eukaryota; kingdom Viridiplantae; phylum Streptophyta; class Magnoliopsida; order Santalales; family Viscaceae; genus Viscum; species Viscum album. Next base: position 2,419,410 of record CAUJRU010000014.1, on the reverse strand, counting down.
TTTCGTGTTTCTACAAGAGGTTAGTGGGAGAACCACTATTTTCAAGGATAAATATGTTTTATAATATGTGAAAAACATTTATTGGTCTTACAACTAGTTAAGACCAAAATGAAAGTAACACTCCATAAATTGAATTAAAGTAGAAACTTATGTTCTAGGGAACATGATCTACTAAGGAAGATCTAATGGTTTCTTAGTCTATTTAAAAAGTTCATATACTGATAGGGTATTGTAAAATAAAATTTAGAACAATTCTAGAGAGAATTGTTATCAACATCACATGGAATAAATCTCACCAAAAATATATGTGTGGGGGAATAAGAGGATATTAATGTGATAAGTATAATTCTATATGCTTCTAAAATGGATCATTCACATATTTAATTCTATGTATAAGAACATATATTTCCAAAATATAATTATTGGTAGGAAAATATCATTTATATCCAGAATAAATACATGGGAAATAATTATAACTATCCAATTGCACTTGAGGAAGTATAAGAGATATGTACCTGGTATATAGAGAGGAAGGGATACTAGTTATAAGGGGGAATAAACTAGTTATCCTTTGTATAAATATGATCTAAGATCATAGTCAGGCTAAGGTAATGAGTATGGGAAGCTCATTCAAGCCAGTAGTAGCCATATCTACCAATATTGAGTATGTTGTGGCATATGATGAAACTAAATATGTAGTATAAAATATGAAATCATTTTTTTCTAGTTCTTTGAATCACATTTGTTAAGTAAATTTTATCATAAAATATGTTATGGTAACACTACTAATGTTACTAGATAAGATGTAAAGTTTTGACAGTGGAAAAATGGAATATAATCAGGGATATTATCTCTTGAGTAGTTTTAATCAAGTAGGTAAAGTCTCAAATAGCAGAGTATCCACACAATGGAGCTGTGGAAAGACTAATGAATAAATCCATAACTCAGTAGAAGCATGATTTAATCATGTGAGAGCTAATAAGTTTAGTTAGCAAGTTGGCTCTTGTAAAAGTGGGAGTGTTGTAATAGTGGGTTCCTCAAACCCAACTTAAGCAGTGCTTTTGATTACCATATCATGTATATAGTAATTTATGCATGATTTAAACTTACTATAACAATGTTGATACTTATGTGTCCACAATTCATATGGTAATTTCCTAATATTACATGTCATATCAAAAGGTTATAATAGTTTTAGGTTTTAATGAGAACCACAAGATACTATGACTTTAATCTTAAACATATGTAATATGGTATAGATACATCATTTTGATTGGAAATAGATTCTTTCTGACTATGAGGTTATGGGGGATCATAATCATTGAGACTTCTTCTCATGAAGTTCAAACTTTGTGATGTTGAGTATATGAGATCATTAAGACTAAACCAAAAATAGGAACACTACATGTTTTGGGTGTCATTGGTAGTTAATATCAGTGAAAACATATATTGGTAAAATGACCTGGTATTATTATCAATGTATACCATTTTATCAAATAATTTTATTCAAGGAAAAAATACATGGCATTGAATTTTTAGAAATGTATCTTGTATTTGGTGCATCATTGGTGTAATGGAATTGATTGAACAATCAATATAGAATTTGGTTCTTCTTAAAGGAAGAGATACCTTGAGCCCAATTAATCATGATGGTAATACCTTTACTAAATCCATGTCCATGGTAGAAGAAGGTAAGTTCATCCAGTTAGGTCAATGAACAATAAATCAAGAAAGGTTGATGACATAAGTGCACATCCTACTTTGTGAGATATAGTGATGCAAAGAGATTATATTACACGGTATGTGTTCATAGGAAGGTTTTAATTGATATGACTACTCCTTATCTCTTTAGGGGTCATGATGGGTTGCTAGAATCTACTTATGGTACGTGACTAACATTCCCTACTATCAAGATAAAGGATTATAGGGTCACACAGTAAGCGTATTCAAAATCCTGACCTATTCTGATGAATAGGAGTATAAAAAAAGGTGGGACCCACCATAGGGTCTGAGATATGTCTGAGGATATACTATTTTCATGGAATAACTAAATTCATATTATTAGAGTATAGAATAATTGGATTTGAATTTATTTATTTTATTTACAATTATTAAAGTAAATACATGGAAAATATTATATGAACTAATGTTATTTAATATTGAAGGTTCATTTAATATTTTTGGGAATAACAAGTAGAGTTAATGAATCAATTTTATCACATAATATATTTATTATATTAAAATTAGTGATAAAAATATAAATGATATTTATGACTCAATAAATCAATCATAATATATCGCTTATAATGAGTACTAAATATTTGGGGGTCGAGGACCCTTTTTGGGTAATTTTATTAACTCACTATATAAGTGAGGAGTGGATCCCATGTAATAAACTATTCACTTAATAATAGGAGAGAGAAACTTTATTATCTCCCACTTAATATAGAGAGAAGCATATGATCTGATCTTCCGATCTAAGTTATTCTTCATGGATCGATAGATTATCTCTACGGTGATCATCAGGACGTCGAAGGTGTCATCAAATCTCTGCACTAGCACCCAAAATACAATGATCAATGATCCCATAGAATTTTAAAGCATGTGTGGATGATCTAGAGGTGTTTAAATTCATATCTTTTAGGAAATGATCACCAATGAAGAAAATATTTCAATCATGGATTTAGATCATTAAAGGAAAATCTTGTTTTAATTTTTGTGCTTAAAAATCATCACACGGGATCCCTGAGCCGTTATTAAGGTTGTACTTCATCGATGATGACATAGTTACATCAATTTCTGGTGATTTTTCTTAAATCCCTGGCTCATCGGATTCTATTTCTTTCCCCGGTAACTTCAATCTAAGATCAAATTAGGGTAGATTCTAGTTGTATGAGGTTGGTTTTTGAATCAATTCAGTGTATATCCCAATTGTATCATGGTGATATGATCTTTCATGAGGGTGATTGGAACTTTGAATGAGGGTCTTTAATATTTATTTTAGCTCATATAAGGCTGAAATTAGTTGGTCATTTGGTGATGGGGAACACCACGATAAGTGAAACATCTAGAGAGGTCATTTTAGTGGGTGTTTCAACTTGACATGTCACTTATGAAAAATATGTACCCCTAAAACACCCAGGGGTAGTCGTGGTTTTCAATTTTTTGGTTCTAAATAGTTAAGGATCTTTCCCTATGTAATGGTGGGTTCTTGTGGTGGTTGTGTGGGGTAAACTTCATGTGGTCTATCCAAAAGGGCCTAAGAGAATTCACCATATTGTAGCCCAAGGCATGGTGCCAATTAAATTTATTTTTATAATGGATGAATCAACATCTGTATATTGGGGGGTTATTAAATTTTAAGGGAAACCATGTGAGATAATTTTGGTTGGTGATCTTTACTAATTTTTACCCGGTTGACTCCAGGAAAAACTTTCCTTATTTTTATAATTATAAGGGATCTTTAACAAGAAGATTTTTAGTGGTTCCTTCAGATGATTCTACCTCCCATATATTCTTACCCTTGATATCTAATAGATAAACTGGTTATAGGTAGGTTTCTTCTCTCCCTCTCCACTTTAATTAATAACTTAAATGATTTAATATCTAAAGTATACCTTCTATTTTTTTTTGAATTATTCTGGTTAAAATCTATTGAAATTATTTATCTTTTTAATTGATGTTCAAAATAAAATTTTAGTGTTTGTAAAACCAATTGTATGGGTTGTAGTGTATTCATATATTACATTTTAGGGGCTAAGTTTGTTTGGAATTATATTCTAGTGCTTAACTTAAAGGGCACATTCGGTTGACATGGGTTAGTGTGAATTCATGATATTCATATGGAAGGGGATTTTTTTGGGGAAAATTTGGAAGTTACTCTACAAAGTGACGGATTGGATCATATTAATGGGGTTCTGCTCATGAGTTTAGGTCTATTTTTAGAGTTCCAGTTTAGAAGGGGATGCATGCATGGGTGTGAGTTCATGGCATGGGCGTTCAAGCTTCAACATGGGTGGTTTTGAAGAAACTATGGATTTCAAAGGAAATTTTAATTTTGGAATGAGTTACATAGTTTATTTTATTGTTTTTTTATTGTGTTACACTAATATACTATTTTATATAATTTATAAATAGACATGTTCTTATTGAAGTGGTGTGTGTGGGGAGTCTCTAGTGGATTGATTACTGAGTTGATATACTCACCAACTACATATACCCTTTGGTTTGTATGCATTAATTGTTCTTTAAAATACATGTAAGGGGAGGAATTATTACATGTTAGTGGGATGTTTTGATATTGTGGACTAGGTTGGAGCCGAAATATTGGTTGTAGTCATCACGTTGAAAATGAGAGTGTTCCATGTGGGCACCTTATCTTTCATTTTGGGTCTTTTAGTCCTATAGTCTTTGTATTATTTTTGTCTTCTACAAATTTATTATTATGTATAGATATTTTATGTATTGGAGTGTAGTATTATATTGAGTCATGCATTTTTTTTATTTTCTTGGAGATATCTTCTGCAGGTTATTGTGTATGTAATGGAAAATCATCCCCCATGATTTAGTAATGTCCTTGATATTTATTTCTAGCCTTTGGTGTCTTTGGGACATCACCGATGGATAGTAATAGCTCATCCCTACCCAAGATAATGGGATAGAGTCTGGATATTATGATGTGCATATACTGAGTAGTTTTTTTAAAAAAATTAGTCTGATTTTTTAAAATATATCTTTTTGATTTTTTTTAGTTTTGAGTATGATTTTTTTTATTTTGAAACAAAAATTAACATCCCCAAAATCAATGCTAAATTTTGATCTTCCATAAACTAAAAAAATATTTATTTATAAACCTATACTAACCAGTAAAATGTAGAACAAGGTCAAAAACAAAAGGAAAGACTTATGTGTGAACCAAAAATAACGACAATACACACAAAAAAACCAACAAGAAAAATTTATCAAACGAGCAATGATATATCATGATATTGGTGTGATGTGTTATAGGAAGGGAAACATAAGTAAAATGAGAGAAAGTGAAATAGATTCTGAATTAAGAGGTCATAATGAACAAAAAGAAACATGGAATAAAAAATTAAATGGATAATGGAATTTTTATTGACTATTCATGAAAAAATAATACTCTATTCTTACATAAAAATTAGATCAAACTAGGCCAATTTCTATGAAAATGAAAATTAAAACAAACTCTATCAAGAAGTTGGTCAGTAAATGGTCAAAATCTATAGTATTTCAACTATATAATTTATTCCATCTACAAGGAAAAGTGAAATAGGATTTACAAAATAAAATTGTGATTCAATTTTGGTGGGATTATATTCAATTATCTAAGAACCACATATCAGATTATCTTAGAAATGAAATGTTCTTAATAGATTTTTTTATTATGATCAACCATTGTTGAATCATTAAGAATTCTGAAAATTATTACTATTAAGAAAAATATAGAAGTGTAGTAACCCATTTTAGAAAGAAATATAAAAATGAATTATAAAATAACAATCAGAATAATATAATTCCCTTAAATAAACTCAACTGATAATCATATTCAATTCCATATAGTATAAAAAATTCATTTTGGAATAAGTAAAAACTAGGGGATAAAGAGTCAATGTTGAGAAATATTATTTGTTAAGATAACTTCCCACAATATAGCTTTGTCCTCCTACATGAACCATCTATTTATCCTTATTCAAACTCATAGATCTTCCCATTTCCTCATGAATCAATCCCCTTTCTAGTAAATCCATAGTTTAAAGTAGAAAGACCCCCCAAAATATTTCCTCATAGTGAGGGCTCATTTTTTCTGATCCATGATCTATATATGGAAGATTTAACTATTAAATATCTACTTCAAGTGAATTGAGTAAAAAAATTTAATAGAATATGATCCCCAATGAACCGACTTCAACTCGATGTAATCAGTACCTGAAAGTAATTCTAACTTTATTTTTTCTTTAAAGCTTCACTGACAATCTTAAGTAGTTTTTCATGAACTCAACTCAGTTGGTTTCTTCCTTTAGATTTTATTTTCAATTTTGAGACTAGGGAAGCACGAAATTTTAATATGATTTAATCCTGTTGGATTTACCTAAAAATTAAAATTTAGAAAATAAAAAAAACTATATCATATGTTACTATTACAAACTGACAAATTACTCAGACAAAATAAGCTTCTCTAAATTCATAAATCTATGGGCCTATTATAAATTCATAGGAATTAGAAAAATCTTTTTCTAATACACTGAATAACCATTACTAATTCATATATTTTTTAAATTCATTCTCAATTTTTATATAATTACTCTTACAAATTTTGTATGAATCTTATGAATTCAAACTTTAACTTTTATGAAATGGGTAGTGAGATGATTTTCTATCTATAATCACAGAATGAATCTTATAAAATTGAGGATGAATCTTGTTTAATAAAACCTTTTCCATTTGTTTTATCAATATATAAAATACAAAACACTTGTAAAATTATATGAAAATAATTTTATTTCCAAAAATAATGAACAATAAATTTTGAAACATCATCAAAGAGAAAATGGAATTTTTTCCAACAAATTATATTTAAAGAAAAAATATGGAACATTAAAAATACTAATTATGAAAATATGAAACCATTTAAACTTATCAAAAATAAAAATAAAATTTAATTTCCATAATAAACATTGAAAATATTAGTTCTTAAATCATAATAAACTTATAACATATAATAGTTGATCAATTAAGTTCAAAAATTCACACTATCACACAAATATTCAAAGAATAAAATTTTCACAAAATATGATCAAGAATCAATTATTTACTGATAAAAGTCTATTTTGATACAAAAATTATAATAATTTAATAAAATAGATGTGGAAAACATGTATCAAAATAAATCCACATCATTGATCCCCATTTAAATTGCCTCAAAAAAGCATTGAACAACCATCGTAAAGAATGAAAATAATCAATCGGTCCCTTCTTGGATTCAAAATGGTTGGAGGGTATGTATTTATTACATAAAAGTGAACCATTTAACATGGAAATGATACTTATCCATTAAATTTATAAATTATATTCTCTATAAAATATCTAGGAATGGGAAATACTATTTTTTTATGGTTTCTCTAGCTATTTTTAGGATCCTATTACATTGGAATATCAAGAAAAACATGCATTCACTTACCCTTGTGGAATGTTTGCATACCATACGATTCCTTTTGGTTTATACAATTCCCCAGGTACATTTCAATGATACATGGTAATCATATTTTTAAACTCCATTGAGATATTCCTGGATGTATTTAAAGATATTTATGTAGTTTATATAACTTATTTTCAAATTTATCTTGAGAATATAGAAAACGTTATAAAAAGATTCATTGAAAACAATTTGATTATGAATTTGAAAAATATCACACTATGGGTGAAATAGGTTTTATTCTGGGCCATATCATTTCCAAAAAAGGGATTGAAGTAGACAAAACTAAGGATGATATTATCACTACACTACCATATCCCACCACTATAAAAAGTGTTAGATTATTTCAAGGACATGATGAGTTCTATAGGAGGTTTACTAAGGACTTTATAAAAAATAAATTACCCTTGAATAATTTTCTTAAAAATTATATTGAATTTGTGTTTGATGAATCATGAAATAAATATTTTGATAACCTCAAAGATAACCTGATCATAGCCCTTATAATCAAGAAGAATAGAATATAACCTTTAAAGTTTTCTATGGTGATTAAAAAAGGATATTTTTTATCCCAAAATATTAATGGATAGCCAAATGTGATATTACATGCTTCACAAACCCTAGATCTATCTTAGATTAACTACACAACCACTATGAAGAAGTTTTTATCCATAGTTTATGCATATGAAAAATTATGTTCATATTTGTTGGGAAGTAAAGCAATTGTTTACTATGACTATGCATCTCTCAGGTACATAATGAATAAATATTTCTCAAAACCAAGGCTAGTATGGCATATGCTTCTTTTATAAGTATTTAAAATGTAAATTAAGGAAAATAAGGTCTGTGAGAACTTGGTTTCATACCATATTAGTAGACTTTCACACACTTCTAATGTATAAATACCTACATAAACACTTCTAAATAATGTACTCCTTGATGAGAATCTTTATTAGATCATAGGTAAGTTCCAATGGTATGTGGAGATGGTAAACTAGTTTGTCACCCCAATGGTACTTTTCTTCTTTTTTAAGCATAAATTTCTTAATCTAGATTCGGAGTTAAGTAATTGTGCAAGGGATGATTCATACTTATTGAATATGTGTAGTGATCAAGTGGTTATGAGGTCTGTATCAGGTGAGGATCAATCATATATTCTTAATTTCTCTTACACACTTTCAAGTGGGGGATATTTTAGACCTCAATATAGAATTTGGAAAGTTTTAGTGGTTGTATTGTTTTGACATAAAAATTTTAAAGATACTATTTTTTTTTGTAAATCATGTAAAAACCATCATTTATCTAGAAATATTTCTAAAAGTTAATAGTACCCCCCAAACCATTGACTTTTCATAAAATATTTTATGTATTGGGAATATATTTTATAGGTTAATTTCCCATTTATTTTGGATTTACCTATATTCTCTTGGTAATAGACTATATATATAAATGGATTGAGGAAAAATCTACTAGAACTGATGAATCTAGTATGGTTATAGATTTCCTCAGATTATATGTTTTTTAAAGGTTTGGAATACCTCGAGAAATCATTAGTGACCAGGGAACATATTTCTATAACTAGAGTATGTAATAATTAATGAGAAGGTATGGATTAAAACACAAGAATTCTATTGCTTACCACCCAAAAAATTGTTAGGACATTGAATCTAATTAGGGAATGAAGATAATTCTAGAAAATAAATTTCAACCTAACCAATGTGACTGGAGGAAGATTCTAAAGGATGCATTGTGGTCATATAGAACTTCATTTAAAACCCCCTTGGTATTTCTCCTTATAGAATAGTTTATGTTAAACTCTATCACGTACCTATTGAGTTATACCACAAGGATTACTGGGATGTGAATAAAGTGTACATGGAATTGAGTAAAGATGGAGAATAGATGTGTTGGATCAAAATATGAATGTAGATGGCACAATACAAGAGCTATGGTTAATTTTAGGTTTTAAAAATTTCATTTTTATCCGTTAAAAGGATCTATGTTTAAAAATAATTAAACTAATCCAATTCACTAGACCTATTATTGTATTAAAACAAATAATCAAAATGGCCCTCAGTCCAGTAAAGATCGTAATCATATTTATTACAATAATGTATTTCACATGTCATAATTGAAACTAATTGTATTCATAGAAGAAACAATTTGATCAGAGTGAGTGCGTATTAGATCATAATCAAAATGGTTAAGATGATACAAAAATACAATAGATTCTATCATAAAGTGTATAGAATCGTATTGGGTATTAAAATGATCACTATTAGTGTATTAAAAATGAATCATAATCAGAGTATTATAGAGTTATCATAATCAGAATGATTACAATAAATAAAATAATGAATAGAAGATGAATAAGTAAAACAATTCACTTTGAATTACAATGTAGTGGAAATGTAAACAAATAAAATTCATTTAACCGAAATAGGAGGGTATCATTTCACCTTGGATATAGGTCCATTGATTTATACTTTCAAGTAAGTCTATCTTACCCACACCAAAATAATCCCTTGATTCAATGATTGGTTTCAGTCTACTTGCCTATCCCTGAAAGCCCTTGATTAAGAAGGTAATCAACATCTCTATCTTCCTAGCCTCAGAATCCCTCAATCTGAAAAATATCATCACCAGTCTGTCTACCTATCCTTAATAGCCCTTGATCGTATTCAAAATCAAATAGTATTGCACGAAGTAAAACAAAACTCCTTAAAGATGCAAGTATTATGAAGAATCTATTCATAAATTTTAGACTTTAGAGTTTTAACATAAAGCAGTATTTTGACTGAGCTCCTGTAGAGTGTCTCTAGTTCATCAAAAGTTTTAACAGCACCGAGCTCACTCAAATGACTTGCTATTTATAGCCTTCATCACAATGGTCATATTTTGGTTCCAATGGTCATATTTCTTCCTGAAAACTCGGAGGAACTTGGACATCTGGCACTCCATAGGTGATATTTTAACTGAAACAATGACATTATTTTATTAAGTATATCAAATAATAATATATTATATCATTTTGATCAAGCAGTTTTCTTTTCAATATTATATTGTTTTGTGGTTACGATAAAGTGAGTATGAAAATAATGTTTAGAATACAAAAGTAAACAGTAAATGAGTATGATATTATTTAGAAATACTTTGAGTACAATTTATCTTGTTAATGAAAAAATGAGTATGATAAAAAATTAAGTATGATGAAAAAGTAATTCTAATGAAAAATCATATTCATCATCATTATAATAATCATGGAAATAGGTAGAACTGAAAATCTCAGTATCTCAATTGGTGTGTATGATTTTTATCATACGTTGTATATAAATAATAATGATAAAAGGTAAAATGAAACAAACCAAATATAAATTCATTTAAAAATAATGTTTTTTATTTCCAAAACAAAACATAATTAAAATGTCAAAAGAGGAATTTTGACTTAATAATCTCTCCCTTTTTGAAAATAAAAAACCACAAGTTAAAACAGACTGGTAAATGAAAAGTTAATTTAATTTCATATTCAAAAGACTTATACTTATCTCCCTTTGAGTTTTAAAACTCTTCTAATTATGATTTAAATACGAATGACTTCCCCCTTAGGATAACAAAATCCCTAAGGATTTCATTTTAAAAAATAAGATCCCCCTTACAAAAAGTATTCTCTTTTTGAGAATTTCTCTCCTATATTTCCCTTTACATTCTTTCCCTTATACATTCTCACCTAAATAAAAAAATCTCCCCCTTTATGATTTAGAAAAAGGAATGGGGAATATCTTCTAATACCTGAAAAGGGTTAGAGAAACAAAATATATGAAGATATAAAGCATTTGATCATTTAAAAGGTAATTGAAAGAACATTCATACATAGAAGGAAAACATTCAATAAATAAAATATGATGAAAACATACATGAATTTTTTTAAAAAATATACAACAAGAGTTAAGAAAAATAATTTCTTATCCATGTATTTTTCCTTGTATTTCTTCATCAGATCTAAAATAGATGTCGTCATCTTCTGGAACTCTAATCTGTCTTCCATCAGCCTTTTCAGAGGTTCTTTCTGAGAGTGAAGAATTTTCTCCTGGACTATAAACAACTGATCCTGATTCCGAATTGATTCTTCATTAGAAAGCATCTTCTTTACCTAAGACCAAATCTGAGATTCCTGAGCCTAAATCTTTTCTTCCCGAGACCAATCATTTTCTTCCTGATCTTTCAAATTCTCTTCTTGATCTTGGATAATTTATTTGAGATTTTCTTCTTGATCCTGATAAATTTTCTAGGATTTCAACTCTTCTGGTTACCAAAAAATTTTCATTCTTTAAATCAGATACTTTGATCATTATTTCCTTAAACTCTTCTAAGTGAGTATCTTTTGAACATATGGGATTTTTAAAAGCCTATAATTTAGAATTTTTTTCACCAACCAACTTTTTAAAGTCCACTGAGAGTTCATTTGTCAAGATCCTTATATCTTCAATCCTATACTCATGATTCTTGACATTACCATCGATATTATGTGACCAATTGACAATTTTATTTAAATCCTCCATATTTTCCTCATAATATTCTTAAAACACTTTTAATTCAGCTTCAAGTTTCATAAATTTTTCCATTAATACTTTGACTGAGTCCATTATTTCATTTTGGATATTTGAAATAATTTTAATCATTGCATCAATTTTTCTAAAATAAGGAATGATCTTTTCCAACCTTCTTAATGAATTTTCAATGTATTTAACTCCTTTGATTAAAATAGTTCAATTGGAATTGGTGTTATCCTTGTAGTAAGGTGGATCAATGTAATGAGTTTCTACTAGTACATCCTCTATGTTTTGATTCTCATTTTCATCAGGCACTTATTTTTGTTCTTCATCTGAAACTTGAATCAATTTTTTTATTCTATTTTCTGACCAAATTTTAACATGGATTGGACTCCTAAGGATGTAAATTTACTTGATGTTTCTTCTGAGGATCAGACTGGGATTGTATCGATATGAGATTTTTCATTTGTTTATTTTTCTTCATCATCCTTTTTCCCTTTTTCTTATCTCTCCTTATCTTCCCTTTTTTCTTCTTCTGTATCAAAATATTTATCTATTTGATGCATCTTAGAATCCTCTTGTTCCTTAGAATAATTTAGTGGATCCTAATCACTAATTACTTGAGTAGAGGGAATGAATTTTTCTTTTGGGATCTGTCCCCATATATTGATTCCATCACTAGATTTCTAAGCAGTTTTTATCAAAGAATAAATGTCAATGCTACTTTCCTTTCTCCTATTTTGTTTATTTTCCTTTTCTTATGCTTTAAGAATTTCATCAGAACGGATGTTTTCAGCTATAGATTCTATGGGATTTGGACCAATTTGGGGATCTTCCTTTATTCTTTCATAATTCTCTTTTCTCCACTTAGCTATCATTCCTTCAGGATAAACAATTTTCTTTTTATTTTTCAAGATAGAATATGACTTTTATTTCTTTCTTTTTTCTGAAACAATCGGCTCCGATTGTTTTAGATTTTCCTGAATTCCTTCGGTTACTTATTTTGAGGCATTTGTGTCATCACTTATCCAAAAAATTCTTAAATTATTCAGTACTAACTTTAGATGAATCTTGAAAAACTTTAGACTTTTAGTAATTAATTGACTAAGAATAGCTGGGGACATAATCAGCTGGGATTTGATTGCACCGTATTTTATATTTTTTGATAGTATTGAATATATAACCCATAAAGTTAATCTTTATCATTTTCACAATATAGTAGAGGGTAAATATATCTAAAATTTTCAGAGTTTCTCTATCTCCACTCATGGGTATTAAAAAAACTTGCATCCAGAGTGTAATAAACTTATTATCAGCTGATAGATGAGTATTATTTCTTTTGTCCTCGTGAATCTAAAATAGAGATTTTTCAGCCTACTCTTTTATAAATGATACCCTTTCCTTTGGTAATTTATAGGATGGAAAAAATTAATCTTCTTCCTATGGAAAATTTATAAAAGAGGCTGCTTGCTTGGCTAACATAGAAATTTCACTATCACAGACTTGAAAAGATACTTTCAAAATTTCTTCACCTACCTTCACAGTATCATATAATTGAATCACATCTTCTTAAATAATCCAATATTTAGATTTTTATATCTCCACAAAACTATCACCCATCCTTGAAATTCAATAGTTGTCTTGAGAGAAGAGTTATACTTATCGTAGATTTCCATGGTGATAAATCTTTCACAAAATAATTTCATCTTTGAGAATTTTTTTAGTGACTATTCTTTCGGTGCCATTTCTTTTGAAGAATTTTATGAAGATTAAAACATGATTCCAATAGAAAAATCTAGGCATGAGAACTATCAATCTCATCTATTTGAAGAGGGTTATAACTCCACCGCGAGCACTGGAAAGTTTGATGTGGGACAGGGAGGGGGTCCTTATTTATAGGTGAGGAGAATTTGACCATTGATATTCTACGGATTAGATTAGATAAAAAATATCCAATAGTTAATAAGAATTTTTAAATTCTGAGTTTAAAAAATTTTATTGTATTCAAGATCAATCTGATAAGGTTTTAAGACAAAGTCAATGATTTTAATTACTAACAATTTGAAATATAATAGAGAGTGTTTTGTTCATAAATTGTAACAGTCAAAGTTTCAAGACAGATGTATTGGTTTCAATATATTGTTCTATTGAAAGCTATGAAATAAAATATGATAAATTATAATTCTGATATGATTGAAATTTTATGTATGATAAAATATAACTCAAATACAATTCATATTTTATCGGTATGAGAGTGGAACTGATGAAACAAAGATCCAAAAAAATATGAAATCGATAAAGCGTGAAACTGATTAAAAACATGAAACCAATTAGAAGAATGAAACCAATTAGAATAATGAAACTGATTAAAAACATGAAACCGATTATAAACATGAAACCGATTAAAAACATGAAACCAATTAAAAACATGAAACTGATTAAAAATATGAAACTGATTAAAAACATGAAACCGATTAAAAACATTAGACCAAACATATGTACTCACCCTTTAGAAACGAGTATCTTAATTTAAGGAGATGATTAAATAAGAAGTAGATATAAAATGATTACTTAACAGTGATCATTCCCAGATTCTTTTTAATGTATTCCAATCTATCATAAGTCAAAGGTTCTGTAAAAATATCAGCAAGTTGTTTTTGTTTTCCGATTAATTGTAAAATGATATCTCCTTTTGTGTGTGATTTTTAAGAAAGTGATGAATAATATCTATGTGTTTTTGACGTGAGTGATGTGAGGGGTTTTTAATTAATTCAATGGTACTAGTGTTTTCACATAGTATTTGAGTTTTAGTAAAACTCATGCCATAATCTGTGAGTTTGTGTTGCATCCACAACACTTGAACATAACAACTTCCAACTACCAAATATTCGGCTTCAGTAGTGGAAAGTGCTACTGAGGGTTGTTTCTTAAGGACCAATAAATTAACAATTCACCTAAGAAATGAAATGTTTTAGATGTACCATTTCTATCCTTTCTACGACCACAAATATTAGCATCTAAAAATCTTTTTAGTTCAAAATCATTTCCAAAAAAATAAAAAAGTCCCAAATCCATAGTTCCCTTTAAATATCGAAATATTCTTTTCACTGCTTTTAAATGGGAATATTTTTTAGTTTCATGATATCTTTCAAATAAGAATACTGAAAATATTAAGTCTATTTGACTAGATTTTAAGTATAGGATACTTCTTATCATACCTATAAATGTTGCTTGATCCACTGGTTGTCCAGCTTCATCAAGATCAAGGGTATTCAAGGTACCGATTGGAGTGCTTATACTTTTAGTTTTGTCACATACATACCTTTTAATAATATCTTTAATATAATTATATTGATATATATATGTTACTTTAGTTTTTGGGAAATTTAAAAACAAAGGAAAAATGTTAACTCACCTATTATACTCATTTAAAAATGTTAACTCACCTATCATACTCATTTAAAAATGTTAACTCACCTATCATATTCAGGAGCTTCGAGGCCTCCAAGGCCACTTAGCCTATATACGCTGATTCATTGCAAATCTGTCCGGCAAGTGTAATCCCTTTTCTCGGCTCATGAAGAAAGGCGCCACCTATGGATGGGATGAAGAGTGTCAGATCACTTTTGATGAAATCAAGCAGTATCTGCTTCAACCCCCAGTCCTGATGCCACCCATTTCCAGAAAGCCACTGGTCCTTTACATGACTGCCCTGGAGTGATCCCTTGGTGACCTTCTCACCCAGATGAATAACGAGGGAACAAAGAATAGCCTCTACTACCTCATCTGCATGCTCCTCGACGTGGAAATTAGATATTCTTCCATCAAGAAGAGTTTCCTGGTGCTCGTATTTTCCGTACAAAAATTGCGGCACTACTTGCAGCACCACGAGGTACAGCTGGTCTCTCGGGTAGACCCATTGAAATACATACCCCATCTGTATGTAAAAGGGGACTCTGAGCTAGTCATCAAGTAGATCAATGGTGACTATGCTGTCAGGATGCCAGAGCTCGTGCCATTGCTGGAGTGCACCCTCCGTCTAATGGCTAAGTTCCCCTCCCGGCCAGAGGTCGTTCACATTCCCCGGTCGCAGAACAGTCGAGCAGATGCTTTGGCCAGCCTGGCTGCATCACTTGCAGAGCCCAAACAGGATGACCTAATCATCCACATGGCGCACTGGAGAGTCATTGCTCCTATTATTCCGGAGGGTGATCGTGGCCCGCAAGTGAACCATCTCACCGCTGGCACCCCTACGTCAGGACCCTTGGGGGCTTCGGGCATAGTGATCGAGAAAATTCCTGATTGGAGGACGCCCTTGGTTGAATATCTCCGGCATGAAAATCTTCCGCTGGACCGAGCCGAGCGAGAATGAATCCGACGCCGTACGCCGCAGTTCACCCTTAAAAGCAGTCTCAGCCATGAGAAGCTCCTTTACAGGCGCGGGTTTGATGGTGTTATCCTCAGTTGTCTTCAAGGAGTCGAGATTCCATAGGTCATGCAAGAAGTGCATGCTGGTTCCTGTGGCGCCCACTAGGCCGGGTCGCAGTAGTCCCACCAGATTCGGAGGCTGGGATACTTCTGGACCTCTATGATCCACGACTGCATCGAGTATGCCAAGAGGTGTCATGCATGCCAAGTTTATGCTAACTTTGTGCATCGGCCACCGGAGCCTCTCCATACTACCAAGTATTCTTGGCCCATTGCAGTCTGGGGGTTGGATATTGTAGGGCCTTACCCGTCGGTGATGGCCCGCCAGTGCCTGTTTATCTTAACCGCTACGGATTTCTTCTCGAAGTGGGCAGAGGCAATCCCACTTATGGAAGTCAAGTCCTATTCTATCACTGTCTTCGTGAGCTCCAATATCATCTATCGGTTTGGAGTACCTCACGCTATCCTCACGGATAACGGAACCAACTTACGAGCGGCCGAGCTGAAGAAATTGTACGCCAAGTACAACATCCGCTCTAACCACACCTCCCGCTATCATGCGCAGGTGAATGGACAGATTGAGGCATTTAACAAAACCCTCTCTAACATTCTGCAAAGAATGGTTGGTCAGAACAAGAAAAGTTGGCCGGACAAGCTCCCCAACACCCTCTGGGCTTACAGGACGACAACTCGTAACTCCACCCAGGTGACTCCGTATTCCCTGGTATACAGAGCTAAGGCCATCCTTCCCATTGAGATCTAGTTTCCCTCATTGCACAAAGAGGTCTACGACCAGCAAGCGCCAGATAGAGTTGCTAAAATCCGTCTAGCCGAATTGGAAGCGTTGGACGGAAGTAGGCTTTGCGCTTTACATAAATTGGAAAGGCATCAGAGCAGGATGGCTCGAGCTTTCAATAAGAAGGTTCACCTCTGCTCCTTCCTGCAAGGTGACCTGGTGCTGGCTCTCAGAGCGCCAATGATTCCCGGCAGGAAACCACCCAAGTTGGAGCCCAAGTGGGAGGGGCCTTTTATTGTCCATAAGGTCTATCCCAATGGCGCGTATTCCCTAGTGAATATGGATGGTGAGTGTGTCACTCCTCCCACCAACGCCAGGTTCCTCAAACGGTATTTTTCCTGAGCGTCAAGGGTCTGAGTTCTAATACCTAAAACTAAGATCCTCTTTTGGTCCTGCATGACCTTAAACTGCACTCGGTCCAGCATGACCTTAAACTGCATTTTTCCCTACATTTGGGATCTATGGTCATGCATGACCTTAAACTGCACCCGGTCCAGCATGACCTTAAACTGCATTTTTCCCTACATTTGGGCTCTATGGTCATCCATGACCTTAAACTGCACCCGGTCCAGCATGACCTTAAACTGCATTTTTCCCTACATTTGGGCTCTATGGTCCTACATGACCTTAAACTGCACCCGGTCCAGCATGACCTTAAACTGCATTTTGCCCTACATTTGGGCTCTATGGTCCTGCATGACCTTAAACTGCACCCGGTCCAGCATGACCTTAAACTGCATTTTTCCCTACATTTGGGCTCTATGGTCCTGCATGACCTTAAACTGCACCCGGTCCATCATGACCTTAAAATACATTTTTCCCTACATTTGGGCTCTATGGTCCTGCATGACCTTAAACTGCACCCGGTCCAGCATGACCTTAAACTTTATTTTGCCCTAAATTTGGGCTCTATGGTCCTGCATGACCTTAAACTGCACCTGGTCTAGCATGACCTTAAACTGCATTTTGCCCTACATTTAGGCTCTATGGTCCTGCATGACCTTAAACCACACTGTACGGTCCCGCATGACCTTAAACTGCACCTTGGTCCGAGTTCTAAGACCTAAAACTAAGATCTGTATTTCGTCCTACATGACGTTAAACTGTGTTTCAAGAACTATGTATGGCTTGATTCTCATCCTAATGCGATACGTAGGAATGCCCAGACCTTTCGTCTTTGGTTCTAGCTTGAGGTCCACTATCCTGTCTGTCTCACCTTTGGGACCTTAACCACAGGATCGCGTGGCGTGGTATGAGATTATGTCCTCATTCACGTCGGGATTTCAATAGTTGCACCACGCACACCCTGTCCTCAGGATTAGCCCTCCTATATCATGGTCCCCATGACATTAAAAGGTGCCATCAAGAACTATATATGGCTTGATTCCCATCATTATGGGATACGTAGGACCGCTTGAACACCTAGATGTCAGGTCCAGCCCCATATCTTAGGAGATCCCACGATCTCCTGGTTGCCAGGGTGTTTGGTATTACACCCCCTTTTTTTCCCCAGGGATCCGCTATCTTTTGGACGCTCTCAGACTGAGCCCTTTGAACCTTTCTAGTGGTCTGCTAATGTGTTCAGACTACTCTGGTCTAGGACCTGGAGTGTCAGATTCGACTTAGGCAAGTTCCATCCACTTGCCAAGCTTCGTGTTCCCCTTCATTCAGGCCCCCATCATCCTTCACACTCAGAGGGACCCCCAAGAACGGCCTGGATACAACACCCAAGGGCTCTCCTACTGTCACGGTCCAACGCCCCTGAGGGTTTCATAAAACAAATTGATACAAATCCCGCCTTGTGAATACGGTCAGCGGTTGATTCTCACTTGTTTGTCCCCATGGCTAATGCGATAG
Source organism: Viscum album (assembly GCA_963277665.1). NCBI lineage: Eukaryota > Viridiplantae > Streptophyta > Magnoliopsida > Santalales > Viscaceae > Viscum > Viscum album. Next base: position 2,400,563 of record CAUJRU010000014.1, on the reverse strand, counting down.
GATGCTGTGTTGCGAACGTGGTCAGCAGTAATCCTAAGTCATCACGTCGGCTTCCCCGGTTCCTGAATGTTGGTTGCATGATTTACATTATGTTCTGTCCCACCGTGTCAAGGTGGATTCTTGACACTCCTTGTACTAACCCTCAGTATACCCCCACACATCAGATAGACCAAACTACGTAACGGTGTCTCTCGGGGCTCTCGCAATCTGAGCGCTAGAGTATGTGCTTGGATTTCTTCTTTGAAGGTTGTGTGCAGCTTGACCCTCATCCCCATGGGAAACGAGGAGTCTCCTGGACATTGCATTTCGGGCCCAGAACAGCTGGGAGATAACATCTCCTGTCCCCCTCCTGATGGTTGGACCCTCACCGGCCCCTTGGTCCGAGGCTCCTCTCTCGGAATCGCGCGCAGTGATGGTATCGCATCGTGCTTTTTCCCCTCAGTCCAAGCCATATGACCTTAAACTATGTTGCCGGTCCAAGACATACGTCCTTAAACTGTGTTGTCGGTCCAAACCATATGACCTTAAACTATGCTGTTGGTCCAAACCATAAGACCTTAAACTCTGCTGTTGGTCCAAACCATAAGACCTTAAACTGTGCTGATATCGTCCTGGCCACACGACGAAAAATGGAACTGCATTGTGGTGACCTCCCCATGGGGGACATCACGACAGGTATTGGTCGATCACCATGCTGCTTGTCAACGCCTGTTATGGCTTGATTATTGTGGAGACGCCAGGAATTTATACCCTAGGCCAGTCGCCCCACAAAAGAAAAACCATTTACTTTCAAGAACAAACACGATATATCAAATGCCGCTTCTTTTGGTGCGAGGGCTAGACCCGCACAACTCCTCCATCCTTTGCATAGGCTCCACATCGCGCCATGCTACCTTTCAAGAACTACGTATGGCTTGATTCTCATCCTTATGAGATATGTAGGAGTGCTTGGGAACTTCCCCACAGGCCCAGCCTAACTTTTCACGCTTGGTCTCTCGGCCTAAACGCATCCCTGGGAGCACATAGTAAGTAGGGTTTTGCCCCATTCATGTTGGGTTTTGCAATCGCTTTACCATGTGTCTCCCATTCCCCTTCTCCTTTGGTCTGAGTTCTAAGACCTAAAACTAAGATCCTTTCTTTGGATTTCTACAACTTGATCTCTCTTGTGGGATTGCACGGTGTGGTGTGGGATTATGTCCTCATTCACATCAGGTTACTCACCGTGTTGTGCCTATCCCTAGATAAGACGTGTCCCTCATCCCGCATGATGTTAAACTGTATTTCGTCCAACATGACGTTAAACTGTGCTTCTAGAACTATGTGTGGCTTGATTCTCATCCTAATGAGATACGTAGGAACGACCAGACATTTCATTTTGGGTCCAGCCCTAGGGATTACCAAACCCCTTCCCTCCTTATTGTCAGCCCCTCGGCCTGACTTCATGGGAATTGGTGTAATCGGGACATCTACCATGAATAAGTTCGGGATGCCCCATAGTAATAATGGGAAGTGATAGTTCTCTCGCCAAACTGGTCTTGCCTGAAAGTTGGGACGACCCGTGATCAGGTCGGTATGTCCGCCTAATGCGCCTCCACCACGGTGGTGCAATTTCGGGAGTGTTGGACTCTGTTCGAACAAACCACCACTCCACCTTCCACGCTTTTCGTGCCCCTTTATTCTGATCCTCATTTCCATTCATGTTTGACGGGACCCCCTAATAGTATGGATGATAGACCTATGGTCCGCCTACTATCCTAGGCCAATGTTCCGGAGGACTGGTCATGTTTGACGGGACCCCCTAATAGTATGGATGATAGACCTATGGTCTGCCTACTGTCCTGGTCCAACGTTCCGGAAAACTGACCGATGATATTTGAGTTAGGCCCTGTGTTGCGAACATGGTCAGCGATCAGCCCTCATTTATTATCCCCATTCTAGGCCAACACGATATGGATGTTGTGTTTCCTCCATGGTTGACAATTATCCTCCATCGTTTCACCCCATAGTGTTCCGAGTTTGATCAGCGTGATTCGACATTCCTCTCCATCTCCTTATGTTTGGATGGATTTCAATGCCCCCGGCATTGCCCCGCTCGTGTGTTAGAGCACATTGAGAAGTTGATACATCAATCGGTCTGGGGTCTCCTCAGAAATCCAGGCCCAATTTCAGATGCCTGAAGCTTGGTCAATTCCCCACAGTTGGACGAAATGATGGCACGAGCATCCCTTGCTTCTCGCGTTGGGCGCGATCCACAGGAGCCTAGGGATGAGTTGTTATTCGTTTCGGAACTATGGTTGAGCATATTAAACCAAGGGTACAAATGAATGGATTTGGCCATGTATTGGATTGAGATGATGAGCAGTACAAGCAAGAAGTTCATGAGATGGCCAAAACAAAGCCCTTAGGGATCAGCGTGCAGAAGCGATCTTTCCAGTGCTGCTACCCTTTGGCCGGTAGCCTCAAGGACCGCTTCTTGCTCCTTGAAGACACTCTCCTCATCAGCCGCCACAGAGCACAGCTCACCAACCCTAGCTTGTGCCTGCAACCACTCGGTTCGAAGTACGGTCATCTGGTGACTTGCCTCCATTAGTTGTTCCTGTTCGTCAGCCAGCTGGGCCGTCAGTTGCTCCACAAGCTCAGAGCATGTTGCAATGAAGGCCTCCTTATCTGCCGCCTGCCCTCGAGGTGCCGGACTTCCCGCTTCGCCCTCAGCAATGCTTGGGCACTCGTCGATCCTTCCCGGAACTGGGCAACGTCGGTGCGCCGGCTGCACTCGCGTATCTTCTCGGCCATGTAATCACGGACTGTCAGATGAAGGCGCTGAGCGTCAGCCCCTCCGGCGCACAGGAAACGCATCCAGGTCTGGAGTGATCCCATCCGCCTCAGCCAATTAGACTGGGGCTATCTGAGAAAGCGCTGGATATACTTCCACCCTTTGCGCCATGTCATCCGGCTCTCCTCAGCTGCCTCTGAGTTTGAGTCATCTATATCCTCAGGGTCAGCGGGTCGGTATATAGGGAAGGCAGCCAGCAGATCAACAGTAGGATCTGCCACAGGGACGCCATCATGAGGAATATGATCCTCGACATCTGGGAAACCTTCTTCTCTCGCCCCAGTAGTGACGATGCATCCATCAGCTTCTGACCTCACCTCAGGAACAGCGCTGCTGATGTCTGCCGCCACCTGCTCACCAATTTTCAGGGTTGACTCAGTGTAGGGAGCATGTTCTGAATGAGGTGGTATGTCCTCCACTGGTCCACTCGCAGATAGCCCAGGCTCCACATCCTGACGAGCCTCCAATGTTGAGATCACTGTCCAAGGAATAAGCTGGTCCATTGGGATCTTTTGACACCAAGCCCCAGTACTGAAGCGTGAGACTTACAGGAATCCAGAGTGTCGGTCTTCAGTGTTCCAACCGCTACAGGAGCCTCCGTAAAGGGAGAACCCTATGCGCTTGTTAATTTAATGATGGGTGTCGAATCCCCATCATGTCCCACAGGTTCCTCTCCTCCCTCCTCTGGTGGGGACGCCCGTCCAACGCTCAACTGCTCCTAGCGAGGCAGGGAAATGGGTTAGAAGTTGAAAAGGAGAATTGATGAATAAGGAAAATGAATGAAGATAGAGACAGACCTCGAGTATCTCGGTTATGTCAAGATCAGAGCCGACAATCTAATCACTCTCTTGGAGACTCCCTTAGTAGGTCTCCCCTTGTGACCCTCACCTTTGGGTTCTCCTTCTTCATCTTCTCCTTCACCTTCGTCTTCTCTGGTTTCCTCCTCCCCCTCCGACTCCTCGTCACTGTTGCCTTCTCCTGGAAGCATCGCTTCCGAATCATGCTCCTGGCCAAGAATCACTTTCACTAGGAAAGGTGGCTCTGCACGCCGACCCCTTTGGCGTGCGTATGTGTCCATGGCCGTTATATAAGCATGCCGCCGATGGAAGTTTACTCGGTCAGTAATTCGAACGAGCCCAACCTCTGGAAACTGGATCCCGTTTTTCATTATCTTCTTCCAGATGGCTTCAATGCTCAGCGATTTCCGTAGGGTCATCCAGGCCGACCACAGTGCTAGGAGAATTGCGTATTGGGAAGGTTCGAGCAGGTATCTTATCTGCTTCCCGGGAAGTTCCCTGGCCGCCTAATGTGACCCCCCTATGGGTAACGAGGACGCAACGGCACTATGTGATGTTCCCGCTGCTGAAGTCCCGGCCTGCACATGCCTCGCTGCCTGACGCACCCTTGGTTCCCCCCTTCTGGCGGCACCTTGCCTTCTTTCCCGTCGCCCAGTTTCCGCACGATTAACCTTGAGTTGCCGGAATCTCTTGCATAAAATCCCCTCAGGGTACATGATGGTCCAGTGTTCGACATACTTGGTTGCTAGGCCGACATCGACCCCGGTGGGAGGAAGAGTAACGACATCGCCATAGCTGAAGGTGGTAAACATCAACTACATCTAGCGCAGGACGCAGTGATTCTTTTCCTTCCAGACAGCTGTGAATACCTTCTTCAACATTCGTTGGAGGCACCCGAACTGCTTGGCGAATCGGGATGGCACATAAGGCTCGCAGATCACCTTGTTGTCGATCCGAGCCACGAGCACCCCGCCCCGAATGCTCTGGAAATATTCCTGCTGTTCCAGAGAGCCTCGCCCGTTGTCCACCATCTGGCCGACTGGGGTGGGGAACGGTCTGAAGTTGAAGTTGGTATGGTTGCCAATGCGGATTCTCACGCCCTCCTCATTGAGCGTTATCGGCACCACCCCTACGATGTTCAGCAAGGATGGTGCAAGACCATTGCCCGGAGGACGGATGGCATTTAGGAAAGTGTACCCACCGAGATGAGCCGCCACCCTGCCATGGAAGATCTGGAAGGGATCACATACTCTCCGAGGCGACCCCCCTCGTGAGATGCGTCCCATGATGGAATACAGCTTGGCCAGTACAGGGACGCCCAAGTTGAACCGTTTGTTGGCAGCCATGGTACCCGCCATCACCAGTGTTGCTGGAAGGACACCCATCCTCGCGTCCCGCACCGGCAGGAGCCACCCGCTCAGGAAGGCGGCAAGGAACCCGGCATACCGGACGTTCGGGTCCCAAGCCTCGATGACACGATAGCCCCATGATTGGTATTGCCCCACCTCCAGGGTCCTCCAGTATGACCCGTCCCTACCCCTATGAGCTGCGGTTGGGCACCGTTTACCCCATCCCGACATCTTGATGGTCGGATCCTTCTCAAGGAATAGGCTGAACCAGCCCTTGTAGGCAATGTCCTTTATGAAGTCCTTGTCCCCCAGCCTCTCTTTGGCCAACTCCAACAGGTGCCACATCAGCATGGGCGTCCGCGACCTGTCTCCCCAGGTATTCTTTGGAGGAACGAACTCGTCATATTGGTAGCCCTCTAGTGGGATACCTCTGATGCAGTGAACGCCCCAGAGACTGATGTCGACTTCCCCATGGTGAAGGTGGAATGTGTTGGTGTCAGGAGACCACCGGGTGAATAGCTTCGGCCTGAGTTCAGGTTGACGGTGGAAGTGGAACTGCGATGTCCATACCACCTCGAACAGGCCGATATACCGCAGTTCATCCCCAAACTGGTCACAGGTATGGCGAACCCAGAATGCCCAAGCCCATTCGCTGGTGATGTTGCTCCCAGACCGCAGGTCCCAATCCTTCATCCAGCGCTTCGTGTCATCCGTGACGCTCTGACGGAATGTGCTCGCGTAGAGGGCTGGAGAATTCTCTACGACAGGCTCATCCCCGATAATGGTTAGAGTCCTCAGGTTCAAGACATATATGTCCATATATCTAGTTTCCCTGGCAGGATGGTCGTTGTTGGTGATGTTGTAACGAGGAAGCTCGTCCTCCCGGGTCACCCATGACCATGGCGTGTCCACCTCGAAGCCTGGAAGGGGCACCTCCTCCAGGATGCCAAAGTTCCAGAGCGAGAGGTTGTCAGATAGGGGATACGTCTTTTGGGCCGGAGTTAGCAGATTGAACAAGGTTAGGTTGTTGGAGACGATCACCTTGGCACCATAAACCTCTTCATTTGCCGCCATCTCTCCCCTACGAACAACGACTTTCCCCTCATCAACTCGGTTTTGGGCCATCTCGAATTTTTCGGGAGTTGCGCGAAATCAGGATGCAGTGCGCGGAATCAGAGAGTGTTGCACGAAATCTGAAGCAGTTGCGTGAAATCCAGAAGATGGGCGCGCAATCGGCACGCTAAGCGCGGAATACCATGAGTCGGATCGCAAAGACGTCCAAAATTCGGAAGGAATTCTTCGCTGCCAGAGTGTTTTTACGCGCAGTCGCGGGAGCAATTTCGTGCACGAGAACGATAATCCTGTCGCGCGGAGAATCTTGGGTACGGATTCACGACCCCACGCCCCTTTTTAAAGGTGAGTTCGGGGTTCTGCGCCGCGCGGAGAGAGGATTCCGTGCTAGTATGTCGTTTTGCGCGCCCTGTTGGAATTTTACGTGCAAAGTGCCCAGGAGGCCCAATGTTTCGGCGTTTCCCTCGGAATTTGATCGTTGCGACCTCTCGCCAATCCAATTCCAGGGGGGGCATTTGTAGACGCCGAAAAAGTCTATAACTCCCGGAGGAAGTTTCGAAATGATGAAGCGAAGTCATATTTGGAATCATAGGCCTGATCCGGAGGCCTAGGAAGTGGTGCATGAAATAAAGGAGGATCCGCGCGAAATATTGTTGTGCGCGCGAAGCATCCCCGGGATTCGTGTAATAGAGTCGATGAGGAGTGCAACATTTGCACGCCCTGGTTCCGCGCACAACATTTTCACGCCCCGGTTCCGCGCGGAGAGGTTTTGCGCGCCAATGGTTCCCGGTGCGTAGAATTTCGCACGCCACCTGGATTCCGCGTCGGACGATGCCTATAAATAGAAGGCGACCCCAAGTGGTTTGGGGGTTGCAGAATTCAGATCGGCTCTCATGTGTGCAATTCAACTCCCCCAGTGCACAATATGACTTCCAGATAATTCCTCTTTTCGCGCAACCTTGCCCCGGGGTTTGCCTTTGCGCGCAAGTCCACTGGCTTAAGTGAATTTTCCCCCTCCTCCGGGTTCCTTCCTTGCGCGCAATCCGTGTCCCGTGCGCGCAATACCCTTTCCGCGCGCAATTCTGTCCCTATTGCGCTCCATCCTGGTGTTTTGCACGCAAACCTTCTCTTTGCACGCAAAACCCAGGACCCCTCACCTTGACGCCCCTTGGCTGCCTCTCTGCACCGGCACCTGATGTCTCCCCTGCCGGGCATGCGCACCATGCATTGTTTTCCCGTACAGCCTTCTAGGATCGTGCGAAGTAACCTCAATGTCCCTTGGGTGGTGTTTCCCTTTGCGTTTCTTTGCCTTATGCTTCTCCGCATAGGCACGTTAACGACTATTTCTTCTTCGCATAGCCACGCTAACGTGGACCCCTCAATGGTTCGCCCTACGACCCCCCTTCACTACGGCCTTGCCGATGCCTTCCCTCCCACACGGGTTAGAGGGCATTGGGAATGTAAGCCCTAGGGGTGTGGAGCGAACCCACCTCGTCCAAGATGCAGGATGTTAAACTGCGGAACACCTTGTCCTTAACACATGACGTTAAACTGTGGTCCGACCCCGTGCTTCGCACGCAGGGTCCCCCCCCAGCTCAAGCATTCTTTACGCCCACTCGTCTCCACAGGAATGGACTCTTCCTCACATGGAATGAGATCCTCCTTGTCGGAGTGGCGTTTGTCCGCGGGGGAAGGTCTGCCTCAGAGCGTAAGCCACTAGCCTCTCTTGCGGAAGATTGCACCCAGGCATCTTTGTACTTCCCCCTGCCAAGGCCAGTGGAGTCCTTTTCCAACTGCGCTTTGTCGCACCATGGGCCTCCACCCTAGAGTAAGCCCCGACACCAAGGTCCGCTAACCACGCGTAAGCCCCGGTTTCCTATTTGGGCCGCTCAACGCGTAAGCCCCATTTCGCTTCTCACGGACGCACCATTTGCGACGTGATCATCTGGTCCCTGGTGCCTCTTGTTTTTCACACCAAGCATGACACACGTGGGCTTAGAGCGTGCATCGACCATGACACCCTAATGGGCCACCTCAGAGCGTAAGCCCCATCCCAACGAACTACGTGGGCTTTGATCCGTGCTAACGCATGGTATGTAGGAAGCCTCCACGAGGTTCAAGCCAACCACCTGGTCATCCCGAACCCTCCACGTCGGTTCCCTGACCAACATGGGTCGCCTCAGAGCGTAATCCCCATACCAACCATGGGCCGCCTCAGAGCGTATGCCCCAAATATCTCGTCCCGCATGACGTTAAACTGTATCTCGTCCCGCATGACGTTAAACTGTATCCCCCCTCTTGGGCCGTCTCAGAGCGTAAGACCCATGTCTCACACCCACGTCTCATCCTGACTTCCCCTCCTAAGACCACATGCCTTGTGAATCTCATGCCCTAGCCCGAAGATCTTACTTCCTCCAGGATTCAATTCATGTGTTCATTCTCACGGTTCACCTCTCCAGGTGTCCCACCGTACCACCGAACTACGTGGACTTGGATTCCCTACCATGGGGATACGTAGGAAGCCTCCACGAGGTTCAATCCCGTCACTCCACCATCCATCCTGATCCATACCCGGGCCGCCACATCCCAGTGAGATCATGCCACCCCATCCCACTCCATGACATCTGGGAAGCCGCCCACGTACTGGCCCCAACATCGGTGTTCCCCCTAGGGGTCCTTCAACCTGATCTATCTCCGCAAGACGTTAAACTCACGGCATACCCCGTGTTAAACATGGGAAGCTGAGGAAAACCTCAGATGGTACACAATCCCCGTGTTCGATGTGGGATGCCTCGATCTTCCAAGCCCTCAAGAAGCCCTGTGATAAGGGACAGAAGACAGACATGCCGACCCCCAGCGTCAATACATGCCAACGACACCCCAACGTGACCATTCTCCTCACCGAAGGTTGCTGCCCCGACAATACCCCTTGGAGCGTCTCGACGGAAGCAGCGTAATTAACTGGCGTCCATGTAGATATGGCACCGAGAATGAGTTTCACAAACTCGTCTTAAATCTATGAGGGAGACCCAGACTAGGTGACGAGTTCCGAGGAGGAATCTACGGAAGGAAGAACCAACATCCCATCATCCCGGTTTCGATCAAGGAGCAGACATCCCTAAACAAGGAACGGATGCCACCCGACTTTTGAAAGAGGGAATGTGGGGCAACAAGCAGCGCATCCTCCCCACAGACGGATGCGCGCGCCCCGGCGAAAGTGTCGGAAACAACATCAAAAAACTCTGAAGTATGATACATTTGTTTTTCAAGCTATCCATAATTCATAAGGTGTTTTATTAAGAAATGGACTTATTAAAACTGGATTTATAGTATAACAAGAAGTACTTACGGCTTCAACCCAAAAATGTTTAGCAATTGAGTATTTACTCAACATAGTTCTTGTTATCTCTTGAAGAATTTGGTTTTTTCTTTCAAAAACACCATTTTACTAAGGATTTCTTGTGGATGAGAAGTTATGATTAATTCCTCTCTTACTAAAAAAGTTTTAAAATATCAATGTTCAAATTCTCCACCATGATCCCTATGAATAATTATCAATGAACTTTTTTCCTCATTTTTAACTTTGGCTAAAAAGATTTGAAATTAGAAAAGGCTTCATATTTCTTTTCTAGAAAATAGACCCATGTAAATATTGTGTAATCATAAACTAAAAAAAATACATATTATTTGCCTCCAATAATTTGAGTTTCTGTAGGACTGAAGAGATCCATGCGCACCAACTCTAATGAATCAGTAGTTGAGACTTCACTAATTGATTTAAATCTCAACTTATGTTTCTCTCCATATTAACAAGGGTTATAGACTTTTGAAGAATCAAATATAAGATATGGTAGATCCTTAACAAGTCCTTTCATAGATATTTTACATAAGTTTCTAAGGTTAAAATATCCTAGCCTTCTATTCTATAACCAGGATTGATCTTCCATTGCACAAGGCAAGGTCAGTCTTGACTCCTAAGGTCTTGTAGGTTAAGTGTATAAACATCATCATACCGATGAGTAGAAAGAATGAATTCATCCTTGGAACTGTGTATTAAGAATTTATCATTCCTAAAATTTAAAAGGTAAACTTCATCACATAATTGACTTATGATTATAAGGTTGTGCTTAAGACCCCTAACAAACCAAACATTTGAAATTAAGGCTTTTCCATGAAGAACAATGTTACCAATACCAACAATCTTTCATTGAGCATTATCTTAGAAAGTTAATTTTACACCTTTCATCCTGATAATATTTTCAAAGAATTTTTTTTACCATTCATATGCTGGGAACATCCACTATCCATGTACCATGTATTGTTGTTGGTACTTCCCATTTTTCCCTAAAAATAAAATAGTTTGATTTTAGAAATCCAAACTTTCTTGGATCCAGAATTGTTTGAAAATAAAATCTTAAAAATCCAAATCTATTTAGAAAAATATGTTTTAGGAAATCCTAAGGATTGGACTTTATTTAAAGAATTTTTTTTCCAATTTCTAGAACATTGAAACTTAGTGCAGAATGGGGCACTTTTGGGAACAAATAGTTATTACTAAAAATAGGTTTTGAGTGAGAATAACCAATTCCAGAACTATTCCTTAGAGAAAGAATTTGTTTATACATTTTATAAAATTCTTCCTTACCAAAAGTAAATTTTGATAAAAGTTTCTTAAGAGAAAATATTTTGGATTTTAGTCTAATTGCTAAATTATTATCCTCATCAGTATTAGTTTTAGAACTAGATTTTGAATCTAAATCATTTTTCTCAAAAATAACTTTTTCAAGATCCTTAGAATGTTTATCCTTTTCATAATTTAATTCCTCAATGTTTTTTAAAATAGAAACAATTTAGAAATATTTTTCATCAATATTGTAATACCCCAAGATTTCATAGTGTGTTATTTCTTCAAAATAATTCAATAACTTTCACTACACGCAACACCGAGTTCAAGCGCACCATGACTTACTAAACAAGCCGTTCAAAAGAGGTTATGGATAGTATTAACTAAATTTTAAACTTTATATAATCCTTATAATTTTAGAATCCATATTATGAGTTTCTTAGACATAATGTAAGAACAAATTCATTTTCAGTATTGCACTTTTACAAACTTTTAATAGTGAACCCTTTTTAAATCCAATATTTTAAACTTTTATATATTCAATTTGACTAAATAAATTTACCTTTTAGAATGGGGACATCAAAAATTTACAATGAAACATCCCAAGCTTCCACGGTACGTTTCCCTTTGAATAATGCAATGGTGTGCATTGTACGCAACTTTGAGATTCTAACACACCACAACCAATCAAACAAGCCGTTATGAATAGTAATACCTAATTTTTGAAATTTTATAAATTTTATCTCTCAAAATGGACTTAATTTTTGGATTCGGTGTATCGAATTTAGCCTAAGGTGAAATTTTGGTACTTTTCGGATAACTTTAATATTTTGATGAATAGTGAAAATTACTAAATTTTAATTAAAAACAACTTTTTTAATAAAAAAAATTAATAGTGATAAATTATGAATTTGAGTGGTTTTAAAGTATATTTAAAATATATTTTTACCATTTAATACAATGTTGGTCATTAGACATAATTTCACAATTAAACCGAACATAAACAAGTATAAATCTTTTGATAGTTATTATATCTTAAAAACACGCTTTTTGTTTTGACAGCGGGAATTAATTTTAAATTAATTTCTGCCACTTCTGTGTTTTGAATTTGGAAAAATGGATTCCGTATTTAGAATCAGGATGTTCAAATTTTGTAAATAGGTAACTTTTATTTTTAGACATCTTGAATAATTATTTCGGTAAATATTTTATTTACCATGGTTAAAGGGTAAATCCGGTAAAAAAGGGTTAAAAATAATATTATAACAATAACAAATTACCCTAAAATGTGTCCTAACCTTATTGGTTGATACATGTTCGACCATGGTAATATTTGGGTCGATTTTGGGACCCCATGGTGCCACTTGTAAGTGATAGGGACACATTATTTTAATTAAGTTAAAATGAATACAAAAATGACACAAGCATATATCTTTTAGAAAAACAATTTTTACATAGGGTTATATATGTTGGATTTTATACTATAAATATTCATTAGAAATATAAAAAGATTTACTACATAATGGTATTTTATTTATAATTTTTAGATATTAAATAATTTAATTTATATATGACACAATGGTGATGCAGTAATTACCATAATAGTGAAAAATTAAAATTATTGATATTGTAGATACCAAAATAAATATAATTTGAGACTTTTTATGAATCAAACTAATTTTCTAGGTTAATATAACATGTTAGGAATTATTTAATTAACGTTTTTCTAAGTAATCATTCTGTTATGATTTTTAAAAAAATCAATTATTGAATAGTGTCAAAATTGACATAAAAGAGTTTTTAAAACAAATAGTATATTATTAATTGATATTAAATTCCTAAAAATCTAAGGTTCGGAAAAGATACTTATATCATGATAGGTGTATCATTACTGGACCACTTGGGGGTCTCTTGGATGTATATAGTAAGTTTATTAACCATATAATATAAAAATACAAAGAGACATTGTAAAAGTGAAACTAATTAACTAAGAGTTAATTCTTAAAGATAAGGTTAATATAATAACCCAAAATTGTCTAAATTCTATTGGTTGAGTGGTTTTCGACCCATCCCCACCTTAACCTTTAAATAATCCACTTTTGAGCCATTCGAAAAAGAATTTATTATAAAATAATATTTCTAGCTTTTCCAAAGGTGCCCCTCACCCCTCTTATAAAAGGGCACTCCCCCTTCTCATTAATTCACACCTTCAAAGCCTTTTGGTTTGGCCAACCACTGCTCAAATACTCTCTCAACTTCCCTCACTACAACCTAGAGGCCTTAGTTTGATCAGAAAGCCAACCTAAGGAGCCCTTTTGATCAAATCAAAAGGAAGAACCCGAAGAAGAGGAGGTTAACCTACCCCCAACCAAGGAAAATTACAAGGATGTGAAGAAGTAAATTATGAATGACCTGCAAGGATATTATTAGGGGATAATTGTATGGACTATGGAGAAAATATGTTGTTGTAGTAGTGTTTCACTTTATGATGTAATATAAAACTTTATGAACATATCTAGTGTTTCCAAGGCTACTAAACCAATCGGTCTTTCGAGATTTGATATTTCTTGTGATCATGCCAATGTTATGTAATAATAAACTGACTCTAGGTAACTGGGGTCAGGGCATTACAGTTGGTATCAGAGGAAGTTTAGTACAATTCTTGGAATCTAGGTTTAGATAAACTCTGATTAGAGCACATAGACCTAAGATGAACTTTTAGGATTAGTATATATAAGAACTTCCTAGAATTTTGGTATTGTAGAGATTTTGTGAGTTTTCCGAGCAATACATCCCTGTCTGGATACGAACAGGTAGAGGCGGCTCTGGCATAGATGTACCTAGGGGTAAAACCCGAAAACACCTCTTTGAGCTAGACTTGAACGGGAACTGGTGCACGACAACGGGACTTGCTGCACTCTTGGTTACGACACTCCCGGGGGATACACTTAGGATAATTCTCATTTTCTTTACAAACCATTATGAAGGGTTTATGAGTATATACTTCCTCAAAGGAGACATTTTTATGATTATGGATTATATCCACAAACTATTTAATTTATGTTATGTGTTTTACAAGTTTGGGATTAGGTATTGTTATTCATAAACTAATCTAGTGTATGCTATTGTTTAGAAATGGCGCCCAGTAGAAGGAATGAGAACTCCAACAATGCACATGATCCAAAGAGAAAGAAGGATCATATCATTCATGGTCTTAACCCACAACCGAAGGGCGACAAGGGTGTATCACCTACCAGTGACCCACGTGATGTCCTGGATTGAATAATGTCGTTTTTTAATGGTTCTTCTAGATGAATTATAAATTCATTTTTAACCCTATACGAATAGGATAAATAGATTATTATTTTTAAGTTATATTATCTTTTAGAGTGAAATATGAGTTCGTGGTAGAACATAGTTAAAGGATGAGACTCTACTTGTCAAGTATATATTTTTCTTATTCTCTTATTCAATGAAGAAATTAATTCTTATAATGTAGTGAAGGGATATTAAAACATAAAATGTGTTATCCTAATACCATATGTTTTTCTGAACCTATGGTATTTTAAATCATAATAGATTGATGAATTTAAGGCCCTCAATTTTACACTTGTTTGTGATTGATGACCTCAATCACTACCTATAAATATTTACATTTTTCCTCCGATTATATGTCTCTAATTTCCACCAATGTTCTCTGAATAGAGATCATAATTTGGTGGTGACCCTTTCATTTCTCTTTTCCTATTATTAAGACTAAATTTTATTAACCCAATTTCCGATGTGGGTTTTCCCACAAAGATATTTTCTATATTCAACCTTTTATTTTCAAAGAATAATTTCAAATTACGAGGACGCAATTTATTGAAGGAGGGGAGAATGTAACACCCCAATATTTCATAGTGTGTTATTTCTTCAAAATAATTCAATAACTTGCACTACATGCAACACCGAGTTCAATCGCACCATGACTTACTAAACAAGCCGTTCAAAAGAGGTTATGAATAGTATTAACTAAATTTTAACTTTATATAATCCTTATAATTTTAGAATCCATATTAGGAGTTTCTTAGACATAATGTAAGAACAAATTCATTTTCAGTATTGCACTTTTACAAACTTTTAATAGTAAACCCTTTTTAAATGCAATATTTTAAACTTTTGTATATTAAATTTGACTAAATAAATTTACTTTTTAGAATGGGGACATCAAAAATTTACAATGAAACATCCCAAGCATCCATGGCACGTTTCCCTTTGAATAATGCAATGGTGTGCATTGTACGCAACTTTGAGATTCTAACACACCACAACCAATCAAACTAGCCGTTATGAATAGTAATACCTACTTTTTGAAATTTTATAAATTTTATCTCTCAAAACGGACTTCATTTTTTTATTAGGAGTATCGAATTTATCCTAAGGTGAAATTTTGGTACTTTTCGGATAACTTTAATATTTTGATGAATAGTGAAAATTACTAAATTTTAATTAAAAACAACTTTTTTAATAAAAATAATTAATAGTGATAAATTATGAATTTGAGTGGTTTTAAAGTATATTTAGAATATATTTTTACCATTTAATACAATTTTGGTCATTGGACATAATTTCACAATTAAACCGAACATAAACAAGTATCAATCTTTTGATAGTTATTATATCTTAAAAACACGCTTTTTGTTTTGACAGCGGGAATTAATTTTAAATTAATTTCTGTCACTTCTGTGTTTTGAATTTGGAAAAATGGATTCCATATTTGGAATCAAGATGTTAAAATTGTGTAAATAGGTAACTTTTATTTTTAGACATTTTGAATAATTACTTCGGTAAATATTTTATTTACCATGGTTAAAGGGTAAATCCGGTAAAAAAGGGTTAAAAATAATATTATAATAATAAAAAATTACCCTAAAATGTGTCCTAACCTTATTTATTGATACATTTTCGACCATGGGAATCTTTGGGTCTATTTTGGGACCCCATGGTGCCACTTGTAAGTGATAGGGACACTTTATTTTAATTAAGTTAAAATGAATACAAAAATGACACAAGCATATATCTTTTAGAAAAAAAAAATTTACATAGGGTTATATTTGTTGGATTTTCTACTATAAATATTAATTATAAATCTAAAAATATTTCCTACATAATGGTATTTTATTTATAATTTTTAGACATTAAATAATTTAATTTATATATGACACAATAGTGATGCAGTAATTACCATAATAGTGAATAATTAAAATGATTGATATTGTAGATACCCAAATAAATATAATTTGAGACTTTTTATGAATTAAAATAATTTTATAGGTAAATATGACATGTTAGTAATGATTTAATTAACTTTTTTCGAAGTAATCATTCTGTTATGATTTTTACAAAAATCAATTATTGAATAGTGTCAAAATTGACATAAAAGAGTTTTTAAAACAAATAATATATTATTAATTGATATTAAATTCATAAAAATCTAAGGTTCGGCCAAGAGACTTATATCATGATAGGTGTATCATTAATGGACCACTTTGGGGTCTCTTGGATGTATATAGTAAGTTTATTAACCATATAATATAAAAATACAAAGAGACATTGTAAAAGTGAAACTAATTAACTAAGAGTTAATACTTAAAGATAAGGTTAATATAATAACCCAAACCTGTCTAAATTCTATTGGTTGAGTGGTTTTCGACCCATCCCCACCTTAAACTTTAAATAATCCACTTCGGAGCCATTAGAAACTGAATATGAATTTATTATAAAATAATATTTCTAGTTTTTCCAAAAGTGGCCCTCACCCCTCTTATAAAAGGGAACTCCCCCTTCTCATTAATTCACACCTTCAAAGCCTTTTGGTTCGGCCAAACCCTGCCCAAATACTCTCTCAACATCCATATCTGCAACCTAGAGGCCTTAGTTTGATCCGAAAGCCAACCTAATGAGCCCTTTTGATCAAATCAAAAGGAAGAACCCGAAGAAGAGGAGGTTAACCTACCCCCAACCAAGGAAAATTACAAGGATGTGAAGAAGTAAATTATGAATGACCTACAGGGATATTATGAGGGGATAATAGTGTGGACTATGGAGACAATATGTTGTTGTAGTAGTTTTTCACTTTATGATGTAATGCAAAACTTTATGAATATATCTAGTGTTTCCAAGGCTACTAAACCAATCGGTCTTTCGAGATTTGATCTTTCTTGTGATCATGCCAATGTTATGTAATAATGCACCGACTCTAGGTAACTGGGGTCGAGGCATTACAGTTGGTATCAGAGGAAGTTTAGTACAATCCTTGGAAGCTATATTTAGATAAACTCTGATTAGAGCACATAGACCTAAGATGAAATTTGAGGATTAGTATATAAGAACTTCATAGAATTTTGGTATTGTAGAGATTTTGTGAGTTTTCTGAAAAATACATCCATGTCTGGATATGAGCAGGTAGAGGTGGCTCTATCACAGATGTACCTAGGGGTAAAACCCGAAAACACCGCTTTGAGCTAGACTTGAATGGGAACTAGTGCACGACAACGAGCCTTAATGAAACTCTTGGTTACGACACTCCCGGGGGATATGCTTAGGATAATTCTCGTTTTCTTTGCAAACCATTATGAAGGGTTTATGAGTATATACTTCCTCAAAGGAGACATTTTTATGATTATGGATTATATCCATAAACTATTTAATTTATGTTATGTGTTTTAAAAGTTTGGGATTAGGTATTGTTATTCATAAACTAATCTAGTGTATGACATTGTTTAGAAATGGTGCCCAGTAGAAGGAATGAGAACTCTAGCAATGCACATGATCCAAAGAGAAAGAAGGATCATATCTTTCATGGTCTTAATCCAGAATTTATAAGAGAAATAGTCTCCCATGTATTATCATCATATGAAGAAATAATATCATGTGTTGATAAGATAAGTAAAGAGTTTACTGAGTCCTATGGCTTTGAAGGGAAGCAAGAGAAGAAAAGGATGGAAGAGGGAAAGATGGATAAAGGGAAGAGAGAAAAGAAAAATTTTCCCATATGTGATAACTGTGGGAAGAAACACCCTGGAACTTGCCTGAAAGGAATGAGAGTTTGTTATAAGTGTGGAGGAAAAGGGCACAAAGTACGTGACTACAAGGGTAAGAAAATGGTTTCAAATGTACTATGCTTCATTTGCAAGGAGTTTGGACACTACGCAAACCTATGTCCCAGTCATCAGACTATGCCGCAAATGATACTATTGGATAATAATCAAGTTATGATACTACCATAGATAAAGATGAATGATTAGAGTTCTTATGTTTATTATGTCATTTGAGTGTTGTATCAACAATGTACTTGTTATAATAATTATGGAGTATATAAGGATTGTACTGCAGTACTATTTTATTAAGGACTTGAGATTGTGTGGAACAACTAAAAGTGACTCAATAGCAGGTTAAATTTTTGGAAAACATATGGTTGAGAGAAAGATAAACCATAATATGGTTCTGATTTTTGAGGTAGTGATTTTAGAATAATACATGATTGATTTGGATAAATTATATTGGATATTCTTGACTACCTTGAAACTTACTAATGATTTGTATATTCTATCATTGTTTGGGTTTAAAACATTTTTGTATTGAAGGAGTATATCTATTATTATTTAAGGAATAAGGGATCATGAATGTAATCAATAAGGTTTTACGGTAATTCAGGATGTTGCAGTGTTTTAAAAGAAGACATGATGAAGGTGTTCACATGTTATTACGCGGAAAAAAGGATCTTCATTGTGTTTACCTTACTTATAAATTTTGGACTGAAATATTTTGGATAGTTCTAGTTTGGATTATTTTGGATTGCCATAAAAAGACAACCCGGAGGTCGGGCGACAACCCGTCGCGTCCGGCAAGGCCGCGAGACTTGAACCCACATCCGAAGGGCGACAAGGGTGTATCACCTACCAGTGACCCACGTGATGTCCTGGATTGAATAATGTCATTTTTTAATGGTTCTGCTAGATGAATTATGAATTCATTTTTTTAACCCTATACGAATAGGATAAATAGAATATTATTTTTAAGTTATATTATCTTTTAGAGTGAAAGATGAGTTCGTGGTAGAACATAGTTAAAGGATGAGACTCTACTTGTCAAGTATATATTTTTCTTATTCTCTTATTCAATGAAGAAATTAATTCTTATAATGTAGTGAAGGGATCTTAAAACAAAAAATGTGTTATCCTAATACCATATGTTTTGCTGAAACGATGGTATTTTAAATCATCATAGATTGATGAATTTAAGGCCCTGAATTTTACAATTGTTTGTGATTGATGACCTCAATCACTACCTATAAATATTTACGTTTTTCCTCCGATTATATGTCTCTAATTGCCACCAATGTTCTCTGAATAGAGATCATAATTTGGTGGTGACCCTTTCATTTCTCTTTTCCTATTATTAAGACTAAATTTTATTAACCCAATTTACGATGTGGGTTTTCCCACAAAGATATTTTCTATATTCAACCTTTTATTTTCAAAGAACAATTTTAAATTGAAAGGACGCAATTTATTGAAGGAGGGGAGAATGTAACACCCCAAGATTTCATAGTGTGTTATTTCTTCAAAATAATTCAATAACTTGCACTACACGCAACACCAAGTTCAAGCGCACCATGACTTACTAAAAAAGCCGTTCAAAAGAGGTTATAAATAGTATTAACTAAATTTTAAACTTTATATAATCCTTATAATTTTAGAATCCATATTATGAGTTTCTTAGACATAATGTAAGAACAAATTCATTTTTAGTATTGCACTTTTACAAACTTTTAATAGTGAACCCTTTTTAAATCCAATATTTTTAACTTTTGTATATTAAATTTGACTAAATAAATTTACTTTTTATAATGGGGACATCAATAATTTACAATGTAACATCCCAATCTTCCACGGTACGTTTCCCTTTGAATAATGCAATGGTGTGCATTGTACGCAACTTTGAGATTCTAACACACCACAACCAATCAAACTAGCCGTTATGAATAGTAATACCTAATTTTTGAAATTTTATAAATTTTATCTCTCAAAATGGACTTCATTTTTGGATTCGGAGTATCAAATTTATCCTAAGGTGAAATTTTGGTACTTTTCGGATAACTTTAATATTTTGATGAATAATGAAAATTACTAAATTTTAATTAAAAACAACTTTTTTAATAAAAATAATTAACAGTGATAAATTATGAATTTGATTGGTTTTAAAGTATATTTAGAATATATTTTTACCATTTAATACAATGTTGGTCATTGGACATAATTTCACAATTAAACCGAACATAAACAAGTATCAATCTTTTGATAGTTATTATATCTTAAAAACATGCTTTTTGTTTTGACAGCGGGAATTAATTTTAAATTAATTTCTGCCACTCATGTGTTTTGAATTTGGAAAAATGTATTACATATTTGGAATCAGTATGTTCAAATTGTGTAAATAGGTAAATTTTATTTTTAGACATTTTGAATAATTACTTCGGTAAATATTTTATTTACCATGGTTTAAGGGTAAATCCATTAAGAATGTGTCAAAAATAATATTATAATAATAAAAAATTACCCTAAAATGTGTCCTAACCTTATTGGTTGATACATGTTCAACCATGGGCATCTTTGGGTCGATTTTGGGACCCCATGGTGCCACTTGTAAGTGATAGGGACACTTTATTTTAATTAAGTTAAAATGAATACAAAAATGACACAAGCATATATCTTTTAGAAAAAAAATTTTTACATAGGGTTATATATGTTGGAGTTTCGACTATAAATATTAATTATAAATATAAAAATATTTCCTACATAATGGTATTTTATTTATAATTTTTAGACATTAAATAATTTAATTTACATATGACACAATGGTGATGGAGTAATTACCATAATAGTGAAAAATTAAAATGATTGATATTGTAGATACACAAATAAATATAATTTGAGACTTTTTATGAATTAAACTAAATTTATAGGTTCATATGACATGTTATTAATGATTTAATTAACTTTTTTCGAAGTAATAATTCTGTTATGATTTTTACAAAAATCAATTGTTGAATAGTGTCAAAATTGACATAAAAGAGTTTTTAAAACAAATAGTATATTATTAATTGATATTAAATTCTTAAAAATCTAAGGTTCGGCCAGGAGACTTATATCATGATAGGTGTATCATTAATGGACCATTTGGGGGTCTCATAGATGTATATAGTAATTATATTAACCATATAATATAAAAATACAAAGAGACATTGTAAAAGTGAAACTAATTAACTAAGAGTTAATATTTAAAGATAAGGTTAATATAATAACCCAAAACTGTCTAAATTCTATTGGTTTAGTGGTTTTAGACCCATACCCACCTTAACCTTTAAATAATCCACTTTAGAGCCATTAGAAACCGAATATGAATTTATTATAAAATAATATTTCTAGCTTTTCCAAAGGTGCCCCTCACCCCTCTTATAAAAGGGAACTCCCCCTTCTCATTAATTCACACCTTCAAAGCCTTTTTTTCGGCCAAACCCTGCCAAAATACTCTCTCAACTTCCCTAAATACAACCTAGAGGCCTTAGTTTGATCAGAAAGCCAACCTAAGGAGCCCTTTTGATCAAATCAAAAGGAAGAACCCGAAGAAGAGGAGGTCAACCTACCCCCAGCCAAGGACAATTACAAGGATGTGAAGAAGTAAATTATGAATGACCTACAAGGATATTATGAGGGGATAATAGTGTGGACTATGGAGACAATATGTTGTTGTAGTTGTTTTTCACTTTATGATGTAATGTAAAACTTTGTGAATATATCTAGTGTTTCCAAAGCTACTAAACCAATCGGTCTTTCGAGATTTGATCTTTCTTGTGATCATACCAATGTTATGTAATAATACACCGACTCTAGGTAACCGGGGTCGGGGCGTTACAAAGATATTTAGAAATATCTGATACTTCTTTTGATAAAACATTGATTCTATAATTTTCCATATCAATTTTCTTTTTGATCTTACTATTTAATTTTCAATCAACATGGAAAACCTAGATACTTATTCAAAAGAAGGTAAATAATTATCTTCTATTGAGGAATATTATTCATCTGAGGATTTATAATTTTATTTATCAGGATAATTAGAACCTAAATATATGTTAGTTAAGGATTCAGTAGTGTGTACCTTATCTATGAAACATTGATTTTCAATAGGTATTCTGGAAATAATACCAATATTCTTTTGTCCAAAAGATTCATTATTTGAAGATTCATTAGATGAGTCTCCACCACTTGCATGCCAAGAATAATTTTCCTTCAAAATTTTATTTCCCTTAAACTTATAATATCTTCTCTAATTCCTTTAAAAATTTATATCTTTTATGTCCTTTCTTTTCAGCTTAGGACAATAAGGTTTGATTTGTACAACTTTCTTGTATTCATAACATGAAACTTCAGAGTCTTTATTATCCTTATTATCCTTTCTCTTACATATGTATTTGAAATCCTTTGTTCCAAAAATGTTGTCCATTATTCGAGCAATATTGGTTAACTAATTCTTTGATTGTTCAGATTCAATTGAGTCTGATTGATTAACCACTTTCTTTGTTTTTTCTGACTTAACAACTTTTTAGGAGTCTTTGATCTTATCTGATTTGAATTATAAGTAAAAGAAACACTTCCATTATTATTATTTTCATTTTATACACATATCTTTAATCTTTTATAATTTTGTAATAGAGTTCAAAATAACTCATAATGAATTACAGTTGCGACTTTCCTTGATTCATCAATTTCAGTTTTCTTTGATTCCCATTCGTTAGGCATGATATATATAATATTATCAACAAGAATATCATCATCTAATCCTTTCTATCCCATTGACTATAGTCCATTTATAATAGTCATGAATCTCTATTGAACTTTAGTTATAGGTTATCCATATGGAAAAACCAGACCAGGATAATCTTCTATGAGCATGTCTCTTCTAGTCTCAATAACTTTATAAGTACAAAAATGTGTAATTTATAAATTCTTCCATATACTTTTGGTTGTTTTACAAGATGATATCTGGAAGTATATATTATTGGTCATTAAAAAAGTAAAGTATTATTTACCTTATAGTTAAGCTTATATTCCTTCTTTTCTTGGTTTTTAAAAGTTTTGACTTCCTTGTCAGGTATCTTGTAATCACAAGTAATCATTACAAAATTATCAAAACTATTATTGATTACAAACATCTTCATTATATCTATTCAGTATTCATCTTCATTTCCATAAAAAAGAGGTGGTCTTATAAAATTAAAATTTTCTATGGATTCGATATTGATTCTTTCCATCTTAAAAAAAAATCCACTCCACACATTAGGGTAGTATGTATTTATAAACAAAGAGTTCATAAAAGAAATATAACTAACATGAAAAGGTAATGTAAGAAAATATATGAACAGTGGAAACCTACTCTGATACAAATTGTTGGATTGAAATATGAATGTATATGGAACAATAAAAGGGGGTGAGGTATTGTTTTTATCCCTTAAAAGGATCTATGTTTAAAACAAATTAAACTAATACAATTCACTAGACCTATTATTATATTAAAACAAATAATCAGAATGGCCTTGGGTAGAGTAAATATCATAATCATATTGATTAAGATAATTTATTTTACATGTCGTAATTGAAACTAATCATATGCAGAAAATTAAAAGTTTGATCATAGTGAGTGTGTATTAGATCGTAATCACAATAGTTATGATGATAAAAAATACAATCAATTCAATCATAAAGCGTGTAGAATCGTATTGGGTATTAAAATGATCGTTATTAGTGTATTAAAAATAAATTATAATGATAGTATTATAGAGTTATTATAATCAGAATGATTACAATAAAAATAATAATAGAAAGATGAATAAATAAACAATTGACTTTCTATTACAATTCAGCAGAAATGTAAAAGAATAAAATTCTTTTAACCAAAAGAGAAGGGTATCCTTTAACATAGGATAGAGGTCCCTTTATTTATAATTTTAAGAAAGTCTTTCTTAACCACACCAGGATAAGACCTTGATTTGAAGATCCATTTTAGTCTGTCTGCCTATCCATGAAAACCCTTGATTAAGTAGGTAATCAACACCTCTGTCTTCCTAGCCTTAGAATCCCTCAATCTGCAAAAGATCGGCACCAGTCTTTCTGACTATCCCTAGAATCCCTTGAACATATTCAAAATTGATCAGTATCGCATGAAGAAAAACAAAAATCCTCGAAGATACAAGTGTTAGGAACAAGCTGTTCACGACTTGTAGACTTCAGAGTTTTCACATAAATCATTATTTTGACAGAGCTATCGCTGAGTGTCTCAAGTTCATAAAAAGTTTTAATAGCATCGAGCTCATCTAAATGACCTGGTATTTATATCCTTCATCCCAATGATCATATATTGGTTATAACAGTCAGATTTACTCATGATAACTTAGAGGTACTTGGATTACTGGCACTCCAATGGTGACATTTTAACTGAAACAATGACATAATTTTATTAATCATATCAAAACATAATATATGCTATTGTTTTGATTAAGAAGTTTTATTTTTGATATTACACTATTTTGTGGTTACGATAATGTTAGTATGAAAATAATGTTTTTAATACAAAATTGAATTGTAAATGAGTATGATATTATTTGGAAATATAGTCACTAAAATTTATCTAGTTAGTAAAAAAATGAGTATGATGAAAATGTAAGTATGATGAAAAAGTAAGTCCTATGAAAAATTGTATTCATACTCGTTACGATAATCAAAAAAATTGGTAGAACTAAAAATCTTGGGGTATCAATAGGTGTGTATGATTTTTATCATATGTAGTATGTAAATCATAATGATAAAAATTAAAACAAAATAAACAAAATATGAATTCATTTAAAATATAAAGTTTTTGATATCCAAAACAAAAGATAATGGAAAAGTTAAAAGAGGACTTTTGACTTAATAATAGGAAGATTCATTTGTTGTATCTTGAGGATATTAGGGGAGAATATTAGGAAAACTCCTTAAAGTATAAGGAAAGGACCATATCTTCCCATAACAAATGCATTCAAAGAAAATACTTCTAGGTTGGTGATAAAGTGTTTCTATTATCCTCTCAAATAAAACTCATGTTAGGTAAACTATATTCCAAATGTATTTATCCATTCACTATGACTAATGTATTTCTATTTGGTGTAGTTAAAATAAATGGAGCATAATCATATAATCCATTCATGGCGAATGAGTAGCAGCTGAAGAAGTTTAATGATCATTTTTGGAAAAAACCCCTGGAGGATTTTACTCACATCCCTACTGAATATGAGTAAAGGCCACCAAGTTGTCTCTTTCCTCACTACATTTTTTAAAACTTAATATCTTTGTATGTTATTAATTGAAAATTTCATGATGAAATTAATTGAAATTATTTCCAAGGATATGTATTGGGGAGAAGAAAAGTTAACTTAGGCTATAAATAATTTTATCTATTTTTTGTGTTTATGGAATTAAACTAAATTTAAAATATAATTTTATAAAAGGTTCATTCACCTCACTATAAAATTAAAAATTCACATTGGAAATATGAAACTTTTTTTTTGAATTGTGGAATGGATTGTTAATGGAAAAGACCTTAGTAGAATCATAATTTTAACATGATAACACTAGAATTTTTAAATTAACCTTGGGTAACCCATACACTATGAATGATTAACACATCAGGGATCCTACCTAAATGAAATTTACATAGATCACATGAACTATAGGAAAATATGTACATGGAATCTGGTTTTGAAATCTTCCTAAGTCAACAAAGCACATGTGTGCATGAGTAAGTCATTAAATAAGAGTTTGTGAGACCTAAGAGATAGCTACCCAAGAGTTTCTTCTATGACATGACTATTGAACTTAGTATCAATGGATAATCACTATTTTGGGATGGTTTATTTATGGGTTAATTCACACTCATCTAATAATTTCTTTGTAAAAAAACATGGTTGGAAAAAATCCAATAAGTTCTAGTTGGAAAGGGGTGGGGGTTTGGAGAATAATGAACTTTGATTAAGAAGGGGTAGATAATTTATCAAAATTCCATATAGGAACCATTAAGGAAGTGTGAAAAGTATTTATGGAATAAGGATCATAGGTAAGAGGGATTATTAAAGGTTCCACTTATTAAAATTTTAATTCCACTAAATTCTATTCTTTTTACAATCATATAACCAAACATTTAACTAGAGAATAAATGAGACCTCTATGAAAAAGACATAAATTTCTTATTAAAGTGTGTGGGTAGTTACCAAGCTACAATTTTTTATGTTTTTTTTTATTTCATGTAGTTTTTACCCATATTTTCCTTTAATTCCAAAAAAATGGATTTACTCTTGAATTTTTAATTTTTAATTTTATTTCAATAAGGCTTAATATTCATGATTTTTTATTGATTTTATCATTTTGGATTTAATTTGGATTATTACTATACTATATTGGTTTTTTTAAAATTTTTAGGTTAAAGGAAGACCCTTATGTCTGGGTCATCCCATATGTAAGAGGCTTTGGCTCATGCATAAGGGGTTTTCACTTAGGTGTTGATAAGATACATAAAAATGTGAAGGGAATAAGTAATAGTATTTTGTGATGATATGTAAGAGTTCCCAATAATGATACTTAAGGTTTATCTCATGGATGGACTAAACATATAAAGGCAATTTCCTTTTCTACTAGAGGGTTTGACCACATATAAGGGTTAAAGATAAGTGATATATGAAAGTAATGCCATAACCTAAGTGATATATAAAGGTAGTTCCTCTTTCTTGGTGTTGACGATTCACATGCATAAGATTAACCCATGTCAAAGTGACACATAAAGGTTCATGACTTTTCTATA
Organism: Viscum album; assembly: GCA_963277665.1. Taxonomy (NCBI): domain Eukaryota; kingdom Viridiplantae; phylum Streptophyta; class Magnoliopsida; order Santalales; family Viscaceae; genus Viscum; species Viscum album. The sequence goes on along the minus strand of CAUJRU010000014.1, from coordinate 2,373,956 downwards.
GGGATGAAACACTAGATACATAAGAGTTATTTTGTTGATACATATTAGTTCTTATGAGCTATAATGGATTTAATAATGTTCCTTCCTTTATCAAATCTTATTGTACTCAAGTATAGAGGGATATTTAATGGTTTCATCATCCCTTTATAAAATGAAACAGATTACACTATAAGTGGTGGTTGTTGTTTTTTATTCTTATTTTTTCTATCCATTGATGGAACACTAAGCCATTTTTGGTCTAGACAAGGATAATTTCCCACCAATAACTATAAATAGATTCTTACAATTAATATTAAATTCAATCTTGATAAATATTTTTGGGATTGTTTATTTTATTTAGTTAGTATGATATTTACTTTATTTCATTTCAATTATATTTCCTTCCCTTTTCTTAGTTTTCATGCATTGACCCCTCAATCTTATTTATTTCATCTATAGTGGAGGGGAGTGAGGATTGGTTCAGGGGTGATTAGAAGTTTTTGATCACTTTGATAGGAAAAAGATGAGAGTTCAATTATCATTATGTTGGGTCTATTCCAACCACCCATTTAACCACCAAAGTTTATGGATCTACAACATACAAGGTGGAAACAAAGTACCATAATGAACCCATGAAATCAATGCAGAAAAATTTAAGGTAACTACACCTAAGTAACTAAAATGAATTGAAAACCTCTAAAATCCATTACTATAACTTCCATAAGACAATGATTAAAATAAAATAATGGAAAAAAATAATAGCATAATTTTTATATTGTTCTCACTTAGTCGTACTCCAATGGGGGAATACTTATTTTATTATATTTAAGTAATTGAAAGATGATTATAATATAAGATCAATACAATCAAAAGATGATTATATACTACTAAATATATTAGTACCTAAGTGGTGCAAATAGTTTCCCTATTTCCCAATCTTTGTGGGGATTATGTCCACCTTGTTCTAATCCTTACGGATGTCCTTCCAGTTGGTCAGAGGCTTGAAAAACGTCAATTCCTTCTCATAGTATATAATTCCTAATTTATAAATTCTTGTGAGTTTACTCTAACATTTTTATAAGTTAATTTAACATATCCCATTTCCAAAAATCACCATAGGAATCCTTCAGATTGACTCTTACATATTTTGAGAGTTTGACTCACACAAGTTATTTATACTTTGAAATTCAACTTTAGTTGGGGTCAAGTGAAATCTTGTAATGTCATGCTTCTAACTAATATCATTTGATCAGAGAAATTGTGAATGTATAAACTTTATCATTGTTAATCCACTATCTCCATCCAATATAAAAAATTAGACTACCAGATTCACTATTTTATTAGTTAACCAACTTAGCCTGAAAATGGTTTTCACATGGTGAAAACCTAAAAATATCACACTAGAGAATCATTTTATAGGATTAAACACTAATTCATACATCAACATCTTTAAACCTCATTACATTCCAATTATCCTAGATGACTAAGGTTAAATATTGTATCATCATATCTGTAATAAAACCATGGTTATCATGTTTTCTGAGTTATGAACTCCATATATCTAATATAGACCCAAAACGTTTTCCTCCAAAAACTCTTGTATGAAGTGATACTTTAACTAAAAATGCTTATTCCTTTGAAGAAACATTGTATTACCAACCAATTTAATCACACTTTATGAATAAAAAATAAATTCTAAATTATTTCCTTATTCCTAGATCTTACAACATCCCATTCAACCAAATAATCACCTTCCTATCTCTTGTTAATTAAATTTACTCTTCTTATTTCAACTAAAGTGAAACTATTGGATAGAACTTCAAAATTTAACTCACAGTTGGGCCTTCAAAAGTGAACACATAACCCATGGTGTTCTTCCATGTATATAAATCCCCTATGACGTCTGAGTTAGCAAACCCTTACAATGTTTCATCAATTCTAAAAAAATAGACAAAATTCTAGAAATCATAAAATACTGGAGGATACAATTTACCTATTTCTAATGCTTTATTCCATGTTTCCCAAAAAAATTTAACAACTCCCACTACTTATGCAATGTTCATCCAAGTAAAAATCATGGAATACATTAAGATTATAATTGTCTATGCATGGGGAACCTTTTCCATGTAATCTACCTAATATTTTTTTTGTGGTTACTTCTCTTGGATCAAATCAAAATGTCCTTCAAAAAGAGTGGTCATAGGCTTCACCTTTCTTATTATGAAGTGCTCTACTACCTTTTGGATATAGTTACATTGACTCAGGAATAAAATTATGGATGTTTAGTTCCTTACAATCTATATCCATTTAACCAAAATGATATCCTTATTCTTAAATCTTCTAAACAATTAAACTATCATCTCATTAGACCTTTCCTTTACAGAAGCAGTGATAAGCATTTTATCAACATAGAGAAGTAGGATGATGAAAATCTCATCATTGAATATCTTATAGTAACATTTGAAGGAGATATATACCATAAAAACTTTATATATATGATATATAAATGGTATACCATATGGTATGATATACCCAAATCATATAATACAATTTGAATATCATAAAAGGTTTTTTATATGAATATGATGTAAATTGTATTTTATGATTTGGGGGAAATTGTAAATCATGTAATATGATTCCATGCTACTGATTATGGATATCCATAATGTACAATTAGTTCTATATCATAAGTAAAGGAATATATGCTATTACATTCAACTTTTATGGGTAGTGCCACTTCCATTTTCACAAATTTTACCCTATGATTCATTTGGAAAGGCTATGATAAATGTTTTAAATTCAAATGTTAAGAGTTAATGTATATATAAATCTTACATGATGGTTATTATTTAATGAATCATTACATGATATATTAAATGAGTGATAATTGATATCATTCCTTCATACAATACATGAGGTGTCTAAGGAATTAACTCGTGCATTATAATGCATGAGTTAATGCATGAATTTTCAAGGATCATCCTTAGATATTTATAAATACCAATTCCATGAGATAGTATTATATTAATATGTTTTCATGATGCTCAACTGATACTCCTTGGTTCTTATAACTCTCTTTCCTCTTTCACCTTTTCACAATGGTGTTCTGGCACACTATGTCATGGAGAGGAGTTCCATAAAAACATAAGATGATTTTGAAGCTCTTGGATATTCCATGAAGGAGGGATTTTTTACCTCTACCTTGATCCTCATAAAGAATAAATGTGATTATGAATGTCACAGAGGCCCTATGGTGTAAGGTATGCTACTGTTCTTTATTTACAACAAGCATGTTTTCATATTTCATAGCATTGAAATCTTGGGCTTGGTATTTTATTTGATTTTTATTATTCTAATAAGTGTTACTATACCCCTAATAACCCCTTTAATGGTATAAGATCTTCCCATGAATTTATATTTTATAAATCATGATAGAAATTATTTTTATATCTATTGTATTTCATATCTATTAGCAGCCATAAAATATGAAAGGAATTTTTTTTCAATAAGTTCTATATCATGAAATATGATATATAATATTGTAATATGTGACATAGTTTAAATCCATGAATTTTTACTGGTCATAGCGCACCACCACAGTCTATCATAAAATATTATTTCATGCAGCGTTTTATGAAAAAAAAATAGAGTTTCATATCATAAATATGACAGGTATGCCTATTATTAAATACAATATCTAATATCATAGATAATGATTCAATTATTAGTCTTGAAATATGACTGATAGTGTGTCACTATTCAATCATATTCACTGATAGGATGATCAATTATAAAGTATGACTGATAACATGTTAATTCATGACCTATCAATCATATCCTAAAACTTTGGTCCAATCATAAAATATGAAGGATAAAAAAAAATTCTTTAAAATTTAATTATGAAATGGATTTATTATTTATAAATTGGTTATAAAATAATGATAAAAGGTAATTTGGGTATATTTATTAATTTATAAAGAGGTTATAAATTAATTAATTATAAAAAGTTTATAATTAATTAAATAAATATTTATCAAACCTTTATTAATATATATTCTTTAATATAAAATTTTAATATTAGAAATATCTTTTATAAAATCATATAGAATAACCTATGATATAAAAATAAAGTGCTTATTTAGAAATCATAAGGGTAATTTATAAAGTGTTTATAAAATTTAAAATAAGTCAAGATAAAAAGTTTTTATATGTAAATTAGGAATTGATCATAATTTATTAATTTGAATTGTTTAAATAAAATCCTTATTTGGGGAATTATTTAAACCTCATTAAAAAGAGTTTTGATGATTGATTTGATCAATGTTTAAGTATGTGATTTTTTTATTATGTAAATTTTTTGGTAGGCTATAAAATATTTATAATTCATAAAATATCATATATTTAAATTAAAATTCCATTTTATAAATAATATGAAATTTTCATATCATGAAATGAATATAATATGCCTATTTTTAAAATTAATGGAATGTTTATGATGAATAAGTTAAAATTATAAAGTGTTTATAATTATCTATATATTTATGAATTATTCATGATTGATTGTTTCATGTTTAAATTTTGAAGTATTAATTTATTTAAATGTTATTCGCTTGTATATTATTCATGAATATAATTTTTTTATATATTGGGAATAAGTTTTTTACTTTAGTTTAAACTGTATAAACTTCTTCTTATATACTGTCAATCCTTGCATTACATGCTATATATGATTACATAATATTTAGTTTTCATCTACCTTTAACATAGTTTATAGTTAAATTTATTAGCTTAAATTTAGTTATTTAAAATAGTTTATACATATTAGGTTTTAGAGTTATGATGAATTAGGTTCAGTATTGAGTAAAGTCTCACTATGTAAAGAGACTTTGGGTTGGACTTTCCACTATTACAGAGCCTTATGGATTATTCTATATAAGGTATGTGTTGACTATTTATGGGTCTGGGCTTAGTATTGTATATATCATCAATATCATATAATTATAAACCTATAAAAAATGAGATCATGTACCTTTTATATAATATGTATTTGGATGTGTGTAAATATTTTCAGCTTCTATATTTGGGTGTGTAATATAAACTGTGGGTTGTGTAAATAGTTACACATCAATATGGTTTAAAAATATTGTTTTGGTCGATGGAATAGGATTCCAAAACTAAATTGTTGGAAGCATTCATACATTAAAATGGAATAACAAGGGATAAATGGTGAGATTAATTACCCTTAAAAATATTAAGTGTTTGATTCCTTATAAAGTAGAAAAAGTTATGATCTCAATCATTTAACAAGTAGTTTCTACATAAGAAAGCTATGGATTATCTTGTGCAAGTCGTGTTGGAAATGCATCTTAATAAAGGTGAGGTAACTAAATCCCACTATGAAATTTGGGTGACAAGCTAGGATACCATAAAATTTAGGATAATAGAAGAATAAAGTTGGGTTATTCCACTTGATGGATTTCATAAGGTATTGTATGCTAGATTATTCATGAGTAATATATGATATGATTGAGATGATTCCCAACCCAAATAGATAAGTTGTAATATAAACACTAAAGTATACTCATTTCATAGTGAAATTTAGATCTTGTCCCAATAATGGATATGATGGGGTCCTCATTTCAGAGGGAGTCCATTTAATAAAATTCCTTATTAAATGGTAATAAAACATGATACTCATACGATAAAAGCTTTAGTTATAATAAAATAACATCATCATCAAACTTAGATGTGAGATTAATCTTTAGGAAGGAGAATCATAATGTAAGAATATCATAAAACTAGAAACTTAAGAAGAGTTCTAAAGTAAAATAAATTCTATGTGTTAGAGAAACCTCTTCCTAAGTTACCAAATATTGAATTAGTTCAATAAGTGAATCTTGATTATTATAAGAAGTATATGATGGCTAAGTTAAGGTTTTAAAGGAATTATATGAAAAATGACCTAAGGAATTTTAGTCTCCACTTATATAATCAATATAACTATGTATGTTAATGACTTGGTGAGACTGGATATTTACTTAAGTCTTATAATGGTTAAGAAATTCATCTTGATTTAATCTATATAAATCTTCCAATAAGATATCTGAATTCAATATAATTTTACTCGATGTTATCAGGAGTTGAGAATAGATGAACCGGGCATATGATATCCAGGTTTTAGTGTTGTAGAGACATTTCAAGTGGGTAAAAGTTAAAATAAAAAAATAAATTCCGATGGAGAGTCCAATAATGTTTCTTCTAGCAGCCATTCAAAGGTCTTTGAAACTTATAGGTGTTATTCTAAAAAGAAGTCTTTATTAAAATATACCATTAATGGGTGGAGGAAATACTTTCACTCATACATTTATAAATGACTGATAAACAATTTATCCAAGATAAAATATGAGTGAAAGTGTTCCCTCCACCCATTAATGGTATATTTTAATAAATCCTTCTTTTTAGAATAAAATGATCTAAATACATAGAATACCATATATGATATTGGAATAATAGTTTATTTTTTAAATATTCTTATTAAAAGGAAATAGTAGTTATTTCCTAAACAAAAAATAGTGTATGTATCATATAATGATATTCTAAGAATAATATAATGTCTAAGAGACTAGTGGGATTATGTTTGAATTTTAACATGTTTAAAGTTAATAAATAAAAGGTTATACTAGTCAAAATTTAGTATTTCTCTCTTAATATACTAAATATTTTAGGATATGTGATGGTAAAAAAATGAAAAGGTTACAATTAGTTACCATGAGAAAGTGATTATCACTATTTAAAAAGGATTATGATAATCAAAATACAAATTTAATTTAACTTAATATCCTAAAACAGTGTTAGAGTGTCTCAGTAAATAAAAATGTAAAAGTTATATTTAGTTATCATAACATAGTAAATTACACTTTATCCTAATAAAGTTTAAGATGTGTTAGTAAGTAATAATATAAATAGTTATATTATTTATCAAAATATTTCAATGATAATTTTGATGGAAAGGGTTCCAAAGATAACAACATTAAACTTAGAAAGAGTTCTAAGTATAAAACAAAAGATGACGTTATAACATTTGATATTACGAAGTTAATTTTTTTTAATATATTCAAGGATTTTAACATGAGTAATATGATTCCAAAGTCTCACCATTATTCAAAAATTATTCTTTAATAGATGTCAATCACTAGATTTTAATGGGAGGGTTTTTATCAGATGGTCACATAGAGATATAGTAAGTATTACATATAAATGTAACGAGTTAACAAAACCATAGAAAGTAAACAAATCATAAGGATGAACTAATATTCTATCATATATTACATCTTAAACATAATCTTATATTGGGTTTTGTTAATAATTCTTAAAATATATTTAAGAATATAAAAATTTCCATATAAAAGAAAATATCAACATTATCATTCTTTCATGTTGGTTGTTTGTATGTTTCATAAAGTGTATTGATGGTTAACCTCTCAAATTATGACTTTGAGTTATCCCTAACTAATGTTTATCATGGAGTATTATATGTTATGAAGAAATGTTAAGGTGATCACTGATAGGATTCTTGTATGAGATGTAGAATATTTTCATGAGGCACAAAAAGTGTTTTTGTACAATGGATAACCCATAAAGTATACCACATGGAGTTTCATACATTGTGTCTTTTGTATACTAAGGGTTCACAGATCATATATGAGTCACCATTACCTATGTTTGGAAATATACCTAACATGATAATATTTTTTACTTTGATACCTTTATTACATAATCCATTGAGGCTTAGCTAAATAAGAAGTGGTTGCATATGTTATTGATAATTTCATCAGTTGGAGATCAACCAAGATCATATTTTTCCTATCATGTGATGACTAAGAATTATGGGCTATCAATTGAGAATACTAGAATGTTTATAACCACACCTAGATAGTAAATATGACGTTCTTATCTATTTGGATGAGGGGCATGTGATGTACTCATCCATAAAGATGAATGACATGTGACGTGTTCATAAACTATGTCAGTTTATACTTGAAGAGTTGAGAACATATGAGTTTGATATTGGGATCAAAATGCTATGTGACCTCTAGTCACTCAATGTCTTGGAAAAAGGGAACATATGAGAATTCATTGTAGCATGATATATTTCCATTGGACATAGGTATAGAGATGCATGTTTTTGATGGAGATCATGATTGATCCCTTTGCAGCTTGAGTAACATTGATGCTTTGTTATAGGCCGATCTTTTCATACTTTTGTGGATATGATGGTTCATATATGTTTTCAATGATAAAAAATCCCATGGGGTCACACTTTGGGGTTGACTTAATGTGGATAGATTTTGAATCGAAGAGAAACTCTATTTTTTTAGAGTTAATCCAAAAGAGTTTTGGATGGTTATTCACAAGGTATTACATATGATGTGATACAAGATGAAATTTATGATAGCTTTCCAAATGTATTTAGGAATATATTCAAAAGAGTTTTGGATATTATTTCACAATTAATTATATATGATAAAATATAAGGTGAAATGACAAAAAGTCTATAGAGACTCGAAGCTTGACGTACATGGACATTACATTACTTTTGCGGAATACTTAGTACATAACAAAAACACACACACAAGGACCGTAATAGTTTAGTGTCTTTGGAAACTCGGAACCCATAAAGATCTTCCCTTTTTTTCATACCTAAAACCTTTCTTTATATCCCGGGGAAAATAAAACATAAAAGGGTGAGCTCAAATTCTCAGTAAGGGTAAACAAAAGAAATATCAATCACATCATATTCATAAGAACATATCTTTTGGAAATCTTAACCTGCAAAAGAGATCATAATTTCATAACAAGGGATAAATCATATTAGTGAAATTTAATCCCAATAATCATAACTTAAAACATGAAACTTTGTGGCATACACACATAATCATAGAGAATCATTTCTTGTTAGTCAAGACTCATTTCCAAGACTATCTTAGAGGACAAAGTCCATTTCTGAACCGAGTTCATTCCTCGTTTCAGTCCTGTTTCACTGAACCGGTATAACCTACCATTCCATCCATGTCTATCTCATGAGATATAAAATCTATACCCAATTCATTGGAGGGAGATATAGGTCCCACCCATCTCATAATGATACCATTCTTATGTGTTCCACAAAATCATAAACCATACATCATAGCATAACCCATATAATAAAAATGGGAATCTTAAACATCGTGACATCATAAAATAATTCATATAAGATAAAGAAATTCATAAAAATAATTCCATCACAAAATAATCAAATCAATGTAATAATAGGGATAGAAACAGAACCCTTTATTATCTTAGATGGAAAATAATTTTGATAAAACACTTGAACTCCATTCTTGAGGAAAATATCCTTTCTACTTCAAAAACAATTTTCCTTTCATAACATGTCATACAATTCTAAACTAAAAGAAGTTGATTAAAAATAAACTTGAAAAATTTTAAAGGAATCTTCTTGGAAATAATGTTTTAAAAATCCATTCATGTCGTATAAGTTAAAAAAACATTCTTCTCATACATTTGTCGGAAAAGTCAAAAAGTACCTCGTACGAAAAACGACAAAAGATTCCTTTCATATATTTTACTAAAAACTCACTGAAGGGTAAAATTGGATTTAAACAATTTTAGGTGTATGGAAATAATATTACATATTTAGGAAACATGGATGTGGATGATAAAATACACCCTAGTAAATTTCAAAGTATAAACAATCTCGGATAAAAATGAGATTGTGATATTTCCCTTACCTTAGGTCCGATTTGCCTCGTAAGTGTCCGAACCTACTGTATAATGATTTAAATAATGTTATTGAATTATTCCAGAATCATAATTATTGTTATGATCTCATATATGGTTCACTTATGACTTTATATTACCCGTTCTTTTGTAAATTCCATGTTAAAGAGCATTTTGGGTAAAATTGTTTCATTTCTCGTTCGTGTTTTGACTTGTAATTATTCATGTGATTACTTAGATCATGATTACTGAATTACATAATATAAAACATGATTTATATATAATATATATTCAGAATATACATATATATAATAAATAAGTAAATGGAAAGAAATACACAGTTCATGGAGACGGTAGGCCGTACGTACGCATGAACGCTGTTTTCGTTTCCTTATTGAGTTGAATATAATTAAGTAGATGAAATACATATATATACACATAAATCCAGTATCATTATTATGTCATATATTTCATGATTACTTATTATATATATACTTTATAATCACTCATTAATGGTTAACGTGGAGAATGAATCTCATCACGTCATGGAGACGGTAGTCCATACGTACGCACGAGCGATGATATCGTTCTCATGATCGTTGAATTGTATTGGAGTGTATGTATACTATTTCAGAATAAATATAACTTAAAAATAGTCATATATAGTAATTATTTACACCATTATACCCATCCAAGTAAGGTGGTGGTGGAAAATAGATTACACCACGACGTGGAGACGGTATTCCGTACGTACGCACGCGCGGTGATTTCATTTTCCGTAGGATGGATAGATGGTAAAATAGGGTTGTTTAATACTTATAATAACATATCCGTATATTAGTGATACTGGTGTTATTACTTCATAATGAAACAACCTAAGAAGAAGAAGTGGAAGAAGAAATAAAGTTGAAAGAATCGGTAACAGACATTTACCTCTTCTTTGAAGAGCCTCTTTGAGATCTCCTTTTAGGGAACTATAATTGGTCTTTGAGGAAGACCAGAACCTCTAGGATGTTTCTAGGGAAGTTTATAAGAGAATTTGGTAGGGGTTACCCGATCTTTAAGGCTCACTGTGGTGTGAGTAAGAGAGGGAGGATATGTCCTTTTATAAGGGAGGAGAGGGGCACCTTTGGAATAACTAAAAATATTATTTTATTATAAAGCCAAATTCGGTTTTAAATAGTTCAAAATTGAGTTATTTAGAATCTAAGGTGGGGATGTGTCTAAATACTCTCATCCAATATAATTTGGACATGTTTAGTTCACTATTTTAACCTTATCATTTAGTTTTAACTTTAAGTTAGATAATTTTACTTTTACCGCGTCTTTTTGTGTTCTTACACTATAAGGTTAATAAACTTACTATAAGAAGCCAAAAGAACCCCAAGTTGTTTATTATTAATATATATAACATTATCTAAGTCATTTGGCCTAACCTTATATTTTTAGGAATAAAATAACAATTAATAATATAATATTTGTTTTAAAAACTATTTTATGTCAATTTTGACACTATTTTGTAATTGATTTTTTTGAAACTCATAATAGAATGATTAGTTAGAAAAAAGTTAATTAAATAAATACTAACATGTCATATTAATCTAAAAAATTAGTTTAATTCATAAAAAGTCACAAATTACATTTATTTTGGTATTTATAACATCAATTATGTTAATATTTCATTAATAAGATAATTACTGCATCATCTTTGTGTCATAAATAAATTAAATTATCTAATGTCTAAAAATTAAAAATAAAATACCATTATGTAGAAAATCTTTTTATCTTTCTAATTAATATTTATAGTCGAATTTATCTTATGTATAACCCCATATTAAAAATGAATTAGTTATTAAACTTTGATTTTAACTATTTTAACCCTTCTTTAAATAAATTAATAATAAATGTTCTAATCTAATCCAAGTGGGCCTAAATGGTCATATTTTATTACTAAGGTTGTTTTTGTCGAATTACACTTGTCCAATAGATTTAGGACATGTGTTAGGGTAATAATAATATCATTTTTACCCTTAATTACCCTATTTACTTTTAACTGTGGTAAATAAAAGTAAAAAGTTACTATTCACCAAAAATTATTTTAATCTCATGGAACCACATTTTACTTACTGACATCAACCATGTCTCTCAGATTTTTGAAATTCCACTCACAGAAGCGGTAAAATTAAGTTTTATGAAAAATTCAGTTTTTTAACTACCACTTAGTGGTTTCACTATTCATCAAAAATTGAATGTTTTCAGAAAAATACCAAAATTTCACCCTAGGATAATTTCGATATTCCGAATCCAAAAATGAAGTCCATTTTGAAAAATAAATTTATAAAATTTCAAAAAGTGGTTATTACTATTCATAACAGCTAGTTTTAATAATATTTTAATAGCATATCGTTGTTTAGTGAAACTCGGTATTGCGTACAACGCAAGCTATCGAGGAAGGTTGCGATTTCGTGTAAAGCAAGCCAAGAAAGTGTTGTGTGTAGAAAAATATTCCTTTGATGATTTATATAACATAAAAGTCTCGGGTGTTACATTCTACCCCCCTTAAAATGAATTTCTCCCTCAAAATTCGTCACTTTGTAACAAACAGATGAGGATACCTCTCCCTCATCATATCCTCAAGCTCCCATGTAGCTTCTTCTAATTGGTGGTACCTCCATAAAACTTTCACCAATCGAGTGTTCATGTTTCGTATGACTTTTTCACTACGATCCAGAATCTCTATCGGTTGTTCTTCATAAGAAAGATCTTGCTCCAGCGGTACAACTTCTGAGCTGAGTACATGTGAAGGATCAGGTATGTACTTTCTCAGGAGAGATACATAGAACACATCGTGAACTTGAGAGAGATTCGGTGGAAGATCCAATCGGTAAGCTACCTTCCCAACACGATCCAGTATTTCGAAAGGACCGATATATCTAGGGCTCAACTTCCCCTTCTTTCCAAATCTCATAACCCTCTTCCAGGGAGATATTCATATGAACACTTTATCACCCACTTCAAACTCTAGGTCTTTTCTTCGGTTGTCGGCATAACTTTTTTGTCGACTCTGAGCTGCTCTTATGTGTTGTTGAATAGATCTGACCTTTTCTGCCATTTCATCAAAGAGATCGGGTCCTAATAGATTTCTTTCCCCAACTTCATCCCAACAAGTTGGAGTCCTTCATTTCTTTCCATAGAGAGCTTCATAAGGAGCCATCTGAATACTGGAGTGAAAGCTATTATTATAAGAAAATTCCACCAAAGGTAGGTGTTGATCCCAACCACCTTTGAAATCCATAGAGCAAGCTCTCAACATATCTTCTAGAGTTTGAATTGTTCTCTCAGACTGACCGTCTGTCTGAGGATGATAAGCAGTGCTGAAACTCAACTCTGTATCCAGAGTATGCTGAAGACTTTGCCAGAACTTCGAGGTAAATCTCGGATCCCGATCAGATATAATAGAAAGTGGTACTCCATGAAATCTTACCACTTCCTTTACATATATCCTGGCAAGCTGATCCAGAGAGAAATCTTCTCTAATAGAAATGAAGTGTGCAGACTTTGTAAGACGATCAACTATGACCCAGATAGCATTATTGCCTTTGGATGTTTCAGGAAGTCCTGTGACAAAGTCCATAGTGATGTTTTCCCATTTCCATTCGGGTATGGGTAATAGTTGTAACATCCCCTTAGACTTCTGTCTCTCAGCTTTAACTTGTTGACAAACCAAGCATCGAGAGACATATTCAACAACATCTCTTTTCATGCCATCCCACCAAAAGTACTCTTTCAGGTCCCTATACATCTTCGTGCTTCCAGGATGAATAGAGAATGAAGAACTATGAGCCTCATCCAGCAGCTCCTTCTTTAATTCAGGGATGGGAGGAACACAAACCTGATTCCTAAACTTTATTATCCCATCACAATCAAGGTTGAATTCAGGAACATTTCTCACCTTCTTTTGTAACTCGACATCTTCTTTTTGTGCCTCTTTAATCTTCACATGTATAGATGGTTGAACATTCATTTGAGAAAGATACGATTTTCCCCTTTCATTATAATTCCAAGATCCATCCTTTGTAAATCCATAAATATTGGATCTTTTGTGATCCTCATCATGGATAAACTAGCATGGTCTTGTCGACTTAATGCATCTGCCACCTTGTTTTCTTTCCCAGGGTGGTAATGGATTGAGCAGTCATAATCCTTAATCAGATCCAACCATCTTCTTTGGCGCATATTCAGCTCCTTTTATGTGAAAATATACTTTAAACTTTTATGATCAGTATAAATATCACACCTTTCACCATAAAGGTAATACCTCCAAATCTTTAATGCAAAGATTACCGTAGCTAACTCCAAATCATGAGTTGGGTAATTTTTCTCATGCATTTTAAATTGCCGTGAGGCATAAGCTATCACCATATCATTTTGCATAAGAACACACCCCAATCCCTTCTTGGATGCATCACTGTAGATCACAAACCTTTCTCCACTACAAGGCAGTGTGAGCACAGGTGCACTGGATAACCTTATTTTCAACTCCTTGAAATTCTCTTCACATTCCTCCATCCAAACAAACTTAACTCCTTTCCGAGTCAACTTGGTGAGTGGATTATATAATCGTGAAAAATCTTTCACAAAACGTCAATAATATCCAACCAAACCAAGAAAACTTTGGATCTCAATTACTATTGTTGGTCTCGACCATCTTTCGATAACCTCTATTTTTGCTGGATCCACAGATATCCCCTCTTTTGAGATTATGTGACCCAAAAATGCAACTTTTTGAAGCCAAAATTCACACTTGGTAAATTTGACATAAAGCTTCTCCTTTCTCAGGGTCTTTAATATAATTATCAAGCGATCTTCATGTTCTTCCTTGCTATTTGAATAGACAAGAATATCGTCTATAAAGACTACCACAAACTGATCAAGATAGTCTCTAAAGACTCTATTCATTAGATCCATGAAGATAGCAGGGGCATTAGTAAGACCAAATGGCATCACTATAAATTCATAGTGTCCATACCTTGTACGGAAAGCCGTCTTTGGTATATCCTCCCTTTTGACCCTTAATTGATGATACCTTGAATGAAGATCAATCTTGGAAAAGTATTGAGATCCACGTAGTTGGTCAAATAGTTCATCAATGCGCGGGAGAGGATATTTGTTCTTGATAGTGATCTTGTTAAGTTCTCGATAATCAATGCAGAGTCTCATTGATCCATCTTTCTTCTTAACAAATAGAACAGGTGCTCCCCAAGGTGACGCACTAGGGCATATGAACCCCTTATCAAGATTCTCTTGGAGTTGCTTCTTCAATTCCTGCAACTCAATTGGGGCCATTCTATAAGGTGTATTTGAAATAGGCAAAGCACCCGGTATGAGTTCTATTGAAAACTCAACTTCAAGATTCGGTGGAAGACCCGGTAATTCCTCCAGAAAGACATCATCAAACTCCCGTACAATGGGAATATTCTTAATCATGAGTTTCTCACCAACCATTTGAGATAAATAACCTTCATTTAGTGGAATCAATACCCATAAAATGGAAGAAATTTCCACTGGAAGGTTATGTTCATCCTTGCATCGATAGACGATCATAGATTGATCTGGAATATGAAATGTGACTTCCCTTATTTGGAAATTGATATGAGCTCCATGTAGAGAAAGCCAATCCATGCCAAGAATCACATCAAATTCCACTATAGGAAGGATCACATGATCTGCAGGAAGCACTTTCCCACAAACTTCAATCAGGGAAGAATTATAAACTTTTGATGCGACTGTTGTGCCATTAGGTGTTGTCACAGCTAACTCAACATCTAATTGTTGAGGTAATACGGTGATACCCTTAGAAAATTCTTCAGAAATAAAGGAGTGGGTGGATCCAGAATCAAATAAAACATTTTCTACTTTAGAGTGGATGGTAAGTGTACCTTTCACCACATCGTTATCGTACTCCACATCGCTGATAGAAATTGCATGTGACTTTCCTTTGTCTTTAGCCTTAAGAGTTTGTTGACGTCGACCATCATCATCAACCCTTGGATTAGGGAATTTATTGGCATAATGTCCCATATCCTTGCACTTGAAACATTGAAGTGTAGTAGGTTCATTATGTGTATCCCTTCCTTTGTTTGCATCATTAGACATCTTCTTCCCATCATCGCGACATTCAAATGCCCGATGACCTTCCTTTCCACATTTGAAACATTTACTTGTACCTTTAAGACAACTCCCTCCATGTTTCTTTCCACACTTTGAGCATAAGGGAAAGCTCATCTTCTTTTCAGTGTGCTCTTTAGATTTTCCTTTGAATTCCATTTTCCTCTTCTTATCAAACCCATATGACTGATGGGTTACTCCAATCTCTATCTCGACTTTGAGAGCACATCGAACGATTTCCTCGTAGCTATTGAAGTCCCTTATGGCTAACGCCCTTCGAAGACTTGGTTTTAAGCCACTAAAGAATCGATCGATCTTACTCTCAGGTTGGATAATAATACCAGAAGTGTACCTTGCAAATCTTGTAAAATTTTCTTCATAGGTACCAACAGATTCATCATCCTTTTG
This sequence comes from Viscum album, assembly GCA_963277665.1. NCBI lineage: Eukaryota > Viridiplantae > Streptophyta > Magnoliopsida > Santalales > Viscaceae > Viscum > Viscum album. The sequence goes on along the minus strand of CAUJRU010000014.1, from coordinate 2,357,624 downwards.
CTTCAGTTCAAGAAACTCTTTCTCCATATTTGTTTGGAGAATACGAGGGAAGTACTTATTGAAAAATAAGTTATTGAACTCGTCCCATTCCATGGACTCAATTTCATCCCTTTGACTTGTATTCTTAATAAGATTCCACCATTGATCAGCATCTCCTTACAAACGATACACTGCTAGGATGACTTTATCATGTTCAGAACATTGAAGAACTGAAAATATCTTTTCAGTAGTACTAATCCATTGTTCAGCAACTAATGGATCAGTAGACCCACTGAATGAAGGTGGACGCTGCCTCATGAAGGATTCAACAGAATGTTGCTCCTTCCTTTTCTCATTTGGAATTCCTGAATGATTCATAGCTTGAGAAAGTTGTGTGAGCATGGCTACAAGATTTTTCATTCCAGCTCCCATAACATTTGGTTGTTCAGGGGGACAATCATTGCATTGCCCGTCACATTCCGTATTAACACGGTTCCTTCAGGTTCCGTCCATTGACTAAAACCAAGAAGAATAGTGTGAGCAACACTAATTATAATAGGAAAAACACATAATCAAGAATAAAATTTCACACTTAAGGTCTTATCATAGGTTGTTCATGGCCATTTCTAAAACACTAAGATTGTGTTCTATGCTTAGAATTATCCTTAGGATTCTTACTAAGGCTTTCACATCCTAGTTTCCAAAGGTTGACTATACCTTTCCTCTGATACCAACTGTAGAGACCCGAAGATTGACGTACATGGACATTACATTAATTTTGCGGAATACTTAGTACATAAAAAAAACACACACACAAGGACCGTAATAGTTTAGTGCCTTTGGAATCTCGGAATGTAATCATCTAATCATGGGGAAAGATCTTCAACATCTCCCATAAAGATCTTCCCTTTTTTTTCTTACCTAAAACCTATCTTTATATCCTGGAGAAAAGAAAACATAAAAGGGTGAGCTCAAATGCTCAGTAAGGGTAAACAAAATAAATATCAATCACATCATATTCATAAGAACATATCTTTTGGAAATATTAACCTGCAAAAGAGATCATAATTTCATAACATGGGATAAATCATAGTAGTGAAATGTAATCCCAATAATCATAACATAAAACATGAAACTTTGTGGAATACACACATAATCATAGAGAATCATTTCTTGTTAGTCAAGACTCATTTCCAAGACTATCTTAGTGGACAAAGTCCATTTCTGAACCGAGTTCATTCCTCGTTTCAGTCCTGTTTCACTGAACCGGTATAACCTACCGTTCCAGCCATGTCTATCTCATGAGATATAAAATCTTTACCCAATGCATTGGAGGGAGATATAGGTCCCACCCATCTCATAATGATACCATTCTTATGTGTTCCACAAAATCATAAACCATACATCATAACATAACCCATGTAATAAAAATGGGAATCTTAAACATCGTGACATCATAAAAAAATTCATATAAGATAAAGGAATTTATAAAAATAATTCCATCACAACATAATCAAATCAATGTAATAATAGGGATAGAAACAGAACCCTTTATTATCTTAGATGGAAAATAATTTTGATAAAACACTTGAACTCCATTCTTGAGGAAAATATCCTTTCTACTTCAAAAACACTTTTCCTTTCATAACATGTCATACAATTCTAAAATAAAAGAAGTTGATTAAAAATAAACTTGAAAAATTGTAAAGGAAGCTTCTTGGAAATAATGTTTTAAAAATCCATTCATTCCGTATAAGTTAAGAAAAACATTCTTCTCATACATTTGTCGGAAAAGTTAAAAAGTACCTCGTACGAAAAATGACAAAAGATTCCTTTCATATATTTTACTAAAATCTCAACGAAGGGTAAAATTGGATTTAAACAATTGTAGGTGTATGGAAATAATATTACATATTGAGGAAACATGGATTTGGATGATAAAATACACCCCAGTAAATTTCAAAGTATAAACAATCTAGGATAAAAATGAGATTGTGATATTTCCCTTACCTTAGGTCTGATTTGCCTCGTAAGTGTCCGAACCTCCTGTATAATGATTTAAATAATGTTATTGACTTATTCCCGAATCATAATTATTGTTATTATATCATATATGGTTCACTTATGACTTTATATTACCCGTTCTTTTGTAAATTCCATATTAAAGAGCATTTTGGGTAAAATTGTTTCATTTGTCGTTCGTGTTTTGACTAGTAATTATTCATGTATTACTTAGATCATGATTACTTAATTCCAGAATATAAATCATGATTTATATATAATATATATTCAGAATATACATATATATAATAAATCAGTAAATGGAAAGAAATACACCGTTCATGGAGATGGTAGGCTGTACGTACGCATGAACGCTGTTTTCGTTTCCTTATTGAGTTGAATAGAATTAAGTAGATGAAATACATATATATACACATAAATCCAGTATCATTATTATGTCATATATTTCATGATTACTTATTATATATATACTTTATAATCACTCATGAATGGTTAACGTGGAGAATGAATCTCATCACGTCGTGGAGACGGTAGTCCGTACGTATGCACGAGCGATGATATCGTTATCATGATCGTTGAATTGTATTGGAGTGTATGTATACTATTTAAGAATAAATATAACTTTAAAATAGTCATATATAGTAATTATTTACACCATTATACCCATCCAAGTAAGGTGGTGGTGGAAAATAGATTACACCACGGCGTGGAGACGATATTCCATACGTACGCACGCGCGGTGATTTAGTTTTCCGTAGGATGGATAGATGGTGAAATAGGGTTGTTTCATACTTATAATAACATATCAGTATATTAGTGATATTTATTTTATTACTTCATAATGAAACAACCTAAGAAGAAGAAGTGGAAGAAGAAATAAAGATGAAAGAATCGGTAACGGACATTTACCTCTTCTTTGAAGAGCCTCTTTGAGATCTCCTTTTAGGGAACTATAATTGGTCTTTGAGGAAGACCAGAACCTCTAGGATGTTTCTAGGGAAGCGGAGAAGAGAATTTGGCAGGGTTTGGCCGAGCTTGAAGGCTCAATGTGGTGTGAGGAAGAGAGGGAGGAGGTGCCCCTTTATAAGGGAGGAGAGGGGCACCTTTGGAATAACAAAAATATTATTTTATTATAAAGACAAATTCGGTTTTAAATAGCTCCAAATTGAGTTATTTCGAAGCTAAGGTGGGGATGGGTCGAAATAATCTCATCCAATATAATTTTGACATGTTTAGATCACTATTTTAACCTTATCATTTAGTTTTAACTTTAAGTTAGATAATTTCACTTTTACCATGTCTTTTTGTGTTCTTACACTATAAGGTTAATAAACTTACTATAAGAAGCCAAACGAACCCCAAGTTGTTTATTATTAATATATATAACCTTATCTAAGTAATTTGGCCTAACCTTATATTTTTAAGAATAAAATAACAATTAATAATATAATATTTGTTTTAAAAACTATTTTATGTCAATTTTGACACTATATTGTAATTGATTTTTGTGAAAATCATAACAGAATGATTATTTCGAAAAAAGTTAATTAAATAAATAATAACATGTCATATTAACCTAGAAAATTAGTGGAATTCATAAAAAGTCACAAATTAGATTTATTTTGGTATTTATAACATCAATTATGTCAATATTTCATTAATAAGATAATTACTGCATCATCTTTGTGTCATAAATAAATTAAATTATTTAATGTCCAAAAATTAAAACTAAAATATAATTATGTAGGAAATCTTTTTATCTTTCTAATTAATATTTATAGTCGAATTTATCTTATGTATAACCCCATATTAAAAATGATTTACTTATTAAACTTTGATTTTAACTATTTTAACCCTTCTTTAAATAAATTAATAATAAATGTCCTAATCTAATCCTTGTGGGCCTAAATGGTCATATTTTATTCCTAAGGTTGTTTTTGGTCGAATTAAACTTGTCCAATATAATTAGGACATGTGTTAGGGTAATAATAATATCATTTTTACCCTTAATTACCCTATTTACTTTTAACCATGGTAAATAAAAGTAAAAAGTTAATATTCACCAAAAATTATTTTCATCTCATTGCACCACATTTTACTTACTGACATCAACCGTGTCTCTCAGATTTTTGAAATTCCACTCACAGAAGCGGTAAAATTAAATTTTATGAAAAATTTAGTTTTTTAACTACCACTTAGTGGTTTCACTATTCATCAAAAATTGAAAGTTTTCAGAAAAATACCAAAATTTCACCCTAGGATAATTTTGATATTAAGAATCCAAAAATGAAGTCTATTTTGAAAAATAAAATTTATAAAATTTCAAAAAGTGGTTATTACTATTCATAACGACTAGTTTTAATAATATTTTAATAGCATATCGTTGTTTAGTGAAACTCGGTATTGCGTACGACGCAAGATATCGAGGAAGGTTGCGATTTCGTGTAAAGCAAGCCAAGCAAGTGTTGTGTGTAGAAAAAGATTCCTTTGATGATTTATATAACATAAAAGTCTCGGGTGTTACAAAGTCTATATCAATTTAGTGCAAGAAAAAGATTGAAAGATATATATATCCTAAAGCCTTTATATATATATTATATATATATATATGGTATATCATATAGTATAATATAGTCACATCACATAATACGGTTTGTATGTTGTATAAGGTTTTATATATGCATGTGAATTAAATTGCATCTTATGATCCAAGGGAAATAATAAATCCTTGAAAATGATTCCATACTACTATTTATGGATTATCATAATGTATGACCAGGGCCATATCATAAGTAATGGAAAGCCTAATTTTACCTTTGATTTTTATGGGCTATTCCACTACCGTTTCCATGAATCATGTACTATGAATCATTTAGAAAGGCTATGAAATATCTTTCACATCCAAAAATTAAGATTTAATATTCAGAATAATCTTCCATAATGGATATTATTTAATAATTCATTACATGATATGTAACATGAGTGAGTAGTAACAATATTCATGTATAAAATGTATGAGTTGGATGAGGAATTAACTCAAGAATTATCATGCATGAGTTAATGTATTCATTGTCTATGAGTGAACTCTAGGGTTTATAAAACACACTTTCATGTAATGGTAGTGGATATATATTCTTGCATGATGCTTAGATTATAGTCCTTGGTTCTCATATCTATCTTTCATATTAAACCTTTCATTTTGTGTTGCTAGTACTCCACAGTGTGAAGAAGGGTTCCATCTAAACATCAGAAAATTTAGAAATACATGGAAACACCAAGGTGGATGGATGTTTTTCCTATACTATGATCTTCATAAATTTCACGCGTGAATATGAATATTGTATAGGATATACAATGTATGTTACACCATTTTTATTCATTTTCACTATTCATGTTTTCATATTTATTAGCATGTAAATCTGGGGCTGAGAATTTTGTTTGCTTCTTCTTTTTTTAATAAGTCTTATTATACCCCTAATAATCTCAGCAAAAAAAATGAGTTTCATTACTCAATATTAACAATGTTTCTACTATAAATCTAAATAACTTTTGGTTTCATGTATTTGGTGCTTGATTTAATGTGTAAATACTTCACTTCACCATGCACGTGGGATTTAAGTTTTTTTATCCATGAAACCTTATGGTTTCTTCATGAATATTTATTCATCTAAGTCAACATGAATAAAATCCTTATTCACATCCAACTACTCTAGATAAAATCCTTCCATTATAAATATGATGATTACCATTAATTTTTTTTTGTATTTTACTGTATGAGAAAAGTTCTTGGAAAAATTAACTCCTTATATTTGTTGAAAACCCATACTATTAAGCCTTTCCTTGTACCTTCATCAACCATATACTTATTCCTTTATCCAATACACCCATTTATTCGAAAGAATATTCTTACCAGTATGAATTTTCTTCAACTCTCTTATCCTGGACACATATAAGGAACCATTATCAACCCTCTTGGATAACTTTCACTATTTTTAGAATTTAATATTCAAATCCTTTTCTAGGCTATCAGGTTTTCCATCATACATGAGTAGAAAATTGTGTAAGATACTTCCATATATTTTCACTTAGCACTAGATCCTGGTTGATATGCATAGTTTATCTTATTAATTAGATCCTTCTAGAAATACTTCTTCTAGAGTGTAACCTTATAAATATCCTACCCAATCTATTTCACTTCCAGAGATCTCTAGTACTTTCAACCTCAAAAACACCATTAGAACTTGACCTACTTACAAAAAAAATCCTATAGACTATCTGGTGTTTTTAGAACTATCATACTCCCTAAAATGTCTTTAATATACTTAACTTCCATGCATCCATTCAATAAAACATTTCATTTATATTATTTTTTGATTTTATCGTAAATATTTTTATAGATCTGATATTCCCATGATCTATTCTTTGAAGATGAAATATCAACATTTGACAATATTCCTAGAGTTTTTATCCCAGAGTTAAAAACCAAATTATTCATCACTGTATTCTAAAAAGTAACATGCTCAAGACTTAGCCACTATATTTTTCCTTTCCATGGAATAATCATAGATGCAGGAGAAGAATTTCATGCCCCTACTAAGAAGAAGGATTACTATTCATCAAGTAGCTTATACAGTTTATTGCTTCCACCCAAAACACCTTGGGGAATCCAACTTGAATCATCATGCTTCTTTCCTTCTATAATAGCATCTATTTTACACTCTATGTGACTTTATTATGTTTTGGAGTACCTTGTAAAACATTGAAAACTATATGCCCCTATACCTTTAGAATCTATGAAACTCCCCACTTTCATACTCCCCACTATTATCAAACCTCTAACACATAACTTTATATATAATATATTTTTCCACTATATCTCTTAATCAGATGACGTTTCTAAATACCTTGGAATTTTTATTTAGAAAAAACACACACACCTTTCATGTTTTGTCATTGATAAAGGTTATATAGAATAATAAAACACCCTGAGAAAGAACCAAAGATGGTCCCCATATGTTTGTATGAACCAAATATAACTTATAGTTATTTGGTGTTTTACATTCCATTTTTCAATGGACCGTCCTGGTTTGACCAAAAATGTCAATTGATCGGGCTTTTTACAAGGCCTTAAGCATGAATCCCTAAATGCTAGAGGTCATAGACAAGTACAAATTGTCTAAAAGATGCACTGGGGAGACTATACCTTCTCACATGAGTGTAATAATAATAGAATATAACCAAACACATACTCTGGGGTAAACGTTAGAGTATTCATGATAAATATCTGAAAAGAAGTATGATATAATAAATGGAATACATAATATAGTCATAAAACGTAAAATCTTGAAAAACATACAATAGACTTTCAATCATTGATCCAACCACTAAAAATAAAATATATCAGGCTCTACTACCAACACCAAGCCAAACCACATACCCGGTATCCACAATGATTAAGTTACACTAGCCCGATCTTGAGACTCTATAAGAGAAGATTCTTTGATCAAGAAATAATATGCATATTCTTGATCCATTGTGAAACCTATGATCCAACCTAAAATAATACATTAGATCTACATGAACACCAAGTTTAATGTATAGGGGTTGATAAATAAATCTCAATAGGACACCCCAATGGTAAACCTATAATCTTATGTCATAACATGTTCATGCACACATGATATGCCCATACTAGCCTAATACTAATATAAATTTTCATAAAAGAAACAACTGAATAAAAATGGGGCTAAAAAACAAGTAAAAAAACCAAAAACATATTCTGGTCTGACACCCAAGGTAAATCTACCTCCACTATGGCCCATGCTAGAGGATTTACAACATATGGCTCACCAAACCAAATGAAAACCAACACATTCTCTAGATCTACACAAAAGATACAAGATCTATAAATAAAACTGGCATGAATTATAGACCCCAAGGTGTAACCATAGGCATCCACATGCAAGCATATCTACTGGGATCTAGGACTCCAATAACATGATATGAACTGGGGACATGAACATCTAGTTCGGCACACCTAGAGAACCTATCAGTCCTGAATATCCTTCAGAAAGAATTAGGAACTTGATGTGGACCAAACAATATGTGAGATCCATAACATAATCCGAGAGTGAATAGTATCCACAAACCTAGGATAACTCAACATCCATGATACACAAAACCCACATCGTGAGTGCCTTAACACCTCACGAGCCTGAAGACACTCTTTCTAGGGTTCACACTCTACTAGAGGGAGGCTTCACTCATCCAGATCAAAAATTATCTCCCTAATCTTGTATAGCCACAACCAACTGATAGAGGAGATAGACCAAATCAAAACTCATGGAAAAATATTGATATAATATATTCCAAGGTTCTTCTACTCAAAATAAAATTCTTGAGTAGAAACTGACTCAAACATCTTGTCCAAAGTCCTAACAAATGTGGGATGATCAAACCTCAAACTCACTATACAAAAATTTAAACTTGAAGTTCTGGTAAATTCTCTTCTAAAAAATCACAAGGCCTCTCATGATCCCCTGAATCATAGAATCCAACAAAACAAACACAATGAGCTTTCAATGACCCACCTCAGGGCCAAAAGAAAACTCTAGGATCCCATGATCCTCAGGGTCATAGCACAAAGTGACATCCTACTAGGGACTCCCTTACTGTACCCAATATCTCAGGCCACACCCATTCAAATATCCTTAAATATTACAAAGGATGCAACAATAGAAATACACCCTACACAGGGTTCCTCTAGCTTATCCAAAAGCACAGGCTATACCCAGTGCTGAAATATCCCAATAGCCCTCAGTTACCTTTAATGATCCTCAATAAATAACACGCCCAAACGACATCCAAAAGAAAATTATTCCAGTCAGGGAATTCACAATGATTCTCATGACCAACTCAAAATCAGTACCCAACACAAGCTCCTCAACACAATCCAAATTATTCCACATGGGAATCCTCAACAGCTGACCATATAAACTAGTGGTCACTTGATTAGTAACCCACCCACTAAGTAATTTTCAAGAGACCCTAAAAATAGTCTCAAAATCATCTAAATAGATACAAACTATAAAATCCATACCTTGATGTCAACCTAGTCTGAAGGCTCTAACAACTTTTATTCTCCAAGATATGAGATAAACCTAAATTTCTCTAACCATGAGCAACTGATCCCTAAATATAGGGAAAAATCTAGATCTCCTCAAATATACTACTTGATCATGACTTATGGTATCTAACCAAAATAACCTTAAAAAAAACAACTTGGCATTCGTAATCCCAATCCCACTAATGAGATCACAACTCTCACATGGGCTTCTCCACTCATAACCCAACCTCTAGGAGGATTCAGGATCCAAACCTCAAAGAAACCACCTAAAAATTCACAAACAAACCAAAAAACCATCCAAATAGACTCTAAATGGTGAAAGGATTCCACCTTCATGATCTATAAGAAAAAAACATAGAATGGACTACTCACAAGTTGAATTCTGATACAATGGTGAAAAATATGAAAAAATAATCAAGGCAGAAAAAGTACACAATGAATACTTGGGGTACACAGCATGTACCCCCAAGGGACCTCCCTAAACATGTTATTCAAGACACTCAGTTTATAATTTTCCGAAGTAAACTATGTGCGCCTCCATGTACATGGAGTGTACCCCCACATGGGTACCAGCTCATATACCTCATCCCTATTCGTCTTATATCCCTCACGAGTACACGATGTGTTACCATGGTAAATGGTGTGTACTCTCACCTAGAGTGTCTATATTTGTTCCAAACATGTATTAGAGATGTGTTCCATCTGGTTATGTATTCTTACATAGTGTGTAGCTCACACGAGGTCTAGCAATGTACCCTACAAGGCCAACTACTCCCACATTGGGTGTCTGGTCGAGTACTCGACCACACCCCAAGCCTACTACATAAAATTTACTCCCATGTACACATCAAGTAGTCCAAAAAATTTGAAAATCCTCAAACATGAATAAAACACAACATGTTTTCTCTAAACCACACACCATGTGGATTGGTTTTCCCAAATAGAAACCCCTAAAAATGACCTGAAACCTCTGTTTCTCCCTGAGTAAGATTATATAGACCACAATAGGGTCCCCAAAAACCAAAAAATGAATCAAAAACCTTAAAACAACTACACTATAGTGATTTATGGTGAATAAAATACAATGGAACTACCTCCAATTGGAAACTAATGACAAACCAGAACTGTGCCACACACTCGTCGAGCCTCGATCTTCTTCTAGAGGAGCTCCCCAGGCGACACCTCATCCTCACTCTCCCTCTTCTATCCCACTCCCTCAATTGTCTGAATACCCCAAATGCGTTAATCTTAATGGGTGTATATGAAAATCCAAAGGGATAAGAGAAAAGAAAAAAGAAAGAAAAAAATGAAAAGAACAAGAAAAGAAAAGGGGCTTGGCCCTAGTGCCCGATGCAAGGTTATGAATAACCTAGGAAAACCCCCTATTTCAAAATCAACCACAGAGATGGAATCTCCATCCAAAGATCCATTTAAAATACTTCACCAAACGAACACACGTGAATGATTTAATATTTAATTAATTAAATATTAAATATTCTCTAAAAATTCAAATGTCTTAAATATCCACCAAAATCCCATCCTAGGATAAAAAAACTATTTCAGGACCGTCATAGTGGTTCAAAAATTTATATGAGATCATATTATGAGAGAAATTACTATTTTTCCCTTGAAACACTTGAGATAACAAAAAAGGCTCAAAATTCCCCTGATTTTCAAAACTTGGGATGACGTTAGGTGTCACACATTTGGAATGACACCTCCTATTTCATTCCAAGTATGCACTTTTTACTCATTCTATACTCCATGATTCTAATCTCAAATATTTCTTTAGTAGATATAAATTCCATCCCATTATCACTTGATTGACTCTAATATTCATGCCATGACTTTTCAAAATTTATCTCTCCAACATGAAATATACCTTTTAAAACTACCATGAGGTAAAAAAATTTATCCTTTACTACTTGGTCCACCACTAAGTAACTACATGTAATTATACACATTTCATATCTAAATGTTGTATATAAAACTAACTATATAGTGAAAATTAATTTTTTCCTCAATATGGGTATGTATTGCACATCTTGAAACTCTAACAAAATTTTGTTTATTATCTGAATGGAAATAAAACCCTTTCCTATAATTTTGAAAGCTTCATTATCTGAATGATGCACCTTTCTATGTCTTCAAAAAATATAATTCTTCATACTTCTTGTCTTGAATGATGAGTGAATTAAAGCACCAGAGTCTATGATCTAAGACTGAAGTGAGTTGGAATCACTCAATATAGACCTTTATTATATTTTAATATAGGATTTTTAGGAGTACTCCCATAAGATTATCTTTGATAATTTAACATTAACTCAATGAAAAATTTCTTAAGGTAACCTTTATTCCCAAAACACCAACACACGGTACCACCTTCAGCTGAGCTACTCCTGCTCTAGATTCTTCTTCTTTTCCCTTTTCTTTCACACTTTTGGGATATAGAATATCCTATTACGTTTGATCTATATAAATTTATAGAATATGATTATATCTCTTTATGATTAATTTATTCATTCAATATAATATCCCTAACATCTGAAAACACTAATTCTATCTTTCCACTTCAGTTACTCACTGAGATCATCATAAAAATGCATGATTCCAATAATGATGGGAGTAATAATAGTTCCCACTCTAGATCAGCAAATTTCACCCTAAATAATACCAATTGGCTCTGAATCATGTTGAATTCATTTATGTGATCAATCAATGGGTTACCTTCTATAATCCTTATACCAAATGACCTCTACAAAAGGAACATCATATTCATCATGGTTGGATACTCATATAAATTAGTGAGAGTATTTATAAGATTTGAAGTAGTCAACCCCAATAGTTTCTTATCTAGCCTCTCCCACTACTCCTTCTTCGTCATTTTTTAGCATGGTACCCATCAATGAAAGATCAATATCCTTTTATAGTAGATAATCCTTTATCTTCATTCATCATAATTCAAAATCTATTTTATCAAAATTTTCCACCCAGACCTTACCTTTATCCAACACCATTACTTATAGAGATAGTGAACTCCCAGTAAATTTAAAAATATATAAGAGGGATTAGGAAATAACTAATATAATTATCCTACAAGTAAAAAAGGATAAATCATATTAAATCGAGATCTAAATCGCCTTCAACAGGGTATGGTCATCTAAATCTCTACCAACAAGTTTCTAATACCACTTTTTGGGTTCCTTGAAACCAATGATTAAACCACTAAAAGTTACACCTATAAAAAATAACATGAAGAAAAAAAGTACCAAAATAAACCTACAAACTCATTACTTAAAAATTAGAATAAAATTACACCTAAGTCACTACAATAAATCACAATCCTCCAACCTAGATAAGAACTTTCAAAAGATAAAAATTTAAATAAAATAAAAGAAAAAAATTACACAAGTTTTTCATGGTCTGGACTTAGTCCTACCTAATGAGAGGAATGTTTCATTTATTTTGTTAAAGGAATCATAATATGGTTAAAATGTAATCTCAACATAATAAAAATTATTCCATGCTACTAAATATAGTAGTTCCCAACCAGTGAAACCAATTTCCTTATTTTATGATTTATATAGGGAGTATTTCCACATAGATTTGATCTATGTGGACATCATTCCATTTAGTCACAGCCTTCCACAACCTCAACTCCTTCTACCAGTACACAGTTCACACTTCCAAAACTATCATGAGTTTACTCTTACATTTTTGAATGTTACTCTAACATATTTCATTTATAAAAAACCAATTGAGGAATCCTTTTGGAAGACACCTAAATATTCCCATAGTTACTTTCACACATTTTATTTTAACTTCACCCTTTAACTTTAGTTGGATCCAAGATATATCTTCCAGTAAGCTACCTATTAATAATATCATTCAGTTTGATTACTTTTTGATGACTATAATTTTTTACTACTTCTACATTATCTACATACAACAATATAAGATAAACAACTAGATTCACTCCTTCTTGTAATTCTATAACTTAGCCAAAAAATGTTTTTCACCTGGAAAAAACCTATAACAATGCACATTTTTTTTAATTCAAACAAAATATGTGAGGGAAATAGATCAACACCTTAGATTATTTGGGAGATAACATTAGAGTTACATTTAAATGAATTATGATTTATCAAGTAATGTGAAGGGAATATCTAGGGTGATGACACCTTATAAATATTTATTTCAAAAACTCTTTAACTTTCACAAAACCACACAAAAATCTTGGTTATATATTTTTCACCACCAAATAAACCCACAAACATATAAAGAAACACTTAGGATTCCTACATCTCTTTAAGAAAACCCGAGTTAAACCACACTACTACATTCTTCTTGGGTTTAATTTTTTTTCTTTACCGAACCATGACTAAAACATTGGTGTCTTTGAGGATTCTCTAACCTATGAACTTATATAATGATTCTTCTAAAAAACTATAACATACTCATAAATTTGGATGCTAAATTTGTCTACCTCTAAATCCACCTATGTTCTAAAAAAATTGAAACTCTCAAGATCACTTAGGTTACCACTTCGAACTCTAGATGATGACATTCATAATCTTAATATGTATTTTTACTACTCATATAATTCATCAACTGATTATTAGTAACATGGATACACTAAAATGTCTCTTAAACATGACTGAGCCCTGATAATAGAAGAACCCCTTACTACTAGCTGGTATAGAGGCAATCGATAATGCATGTTATATAACAACTTAAAAATTTTCATTTGAATGTATACTTAATAATTATTCTTTTAGGTGAAATTATTTAAATATATATGACCATTCTAATAACCAAAAAATCCTACAAATATGCTCGAAACATTCCCTCTATAATCCAAATGGTACGCTCAGACTACCCCTCGATCTAAGGATAATATATTGTGATAAAATACACCACTGTATAGAATTCCTACTATAATCTCTTCCATAAGAAATATTTAAATCAACCCTCTTGGTCTAATATTATTTCATCCTTACTTTTTAATACATAAAAATTTCCTGACATATTACAACATTTAACAATACATAGTATCTTTTAATGGTTAGTGTCTTGGAAATTAAAAACATAATACATAAAAAATATATACAAACATTTTTATAATCTACTTAAAAGTATTCATCATAGGTTAATCTTATATTACTTTTACTGTATCTCATATTCATGGGTTGTACATCAAAAGAAAGGGGTGAGCATAATGCCCCATAAGGGAATAAATGATGGAGATATCTAGTTTGTGACCATAATAAATATCAATAGGAAATGGTCATAAGAACATGAGGAATATCATAAAAGAAAAATCATGAATCATAACATGGAAATGTGGGTAAAAAATAAAGATGAAATATTTATAAATATATAACCAAGTTTTATCACCAAGGTGTCGTAAATCATAATTACCAAGGTTATCCCCAAGGTATAATAAAATATTTCATCTCTAGAGATTAATTATTTACCCCATGAATTAGATCACTATCAGGGAAAACCCTTAATATCTATTAATTTATGTGTTCTATAAAGATCATAATAAAAGATTTCATTAAAAACCCATGTAAAATAGAGAATGATTTTCATATAAAATCATTGAGTATATAAGTTCTTAAATACTTGAATATTACATCATTTTTAACCCATGAAAAGGTATTATAGGTTTCATGAATATAAATACCCAAATAAAAAAATTATATTTAAATATACGTGAATACTCATGGACAAGGAAATGGTTTGGGTATTCACAGTATAATATTTTTTCTTGTGAAAGAGAGAAATTCAAGAATTGAAGTTGTAAACATGACAGTATAAAATGTGGATTAATAAAATGGAATAATGGGAGGGGACCAAGCTATACAATTTATAAAACATAATTTTGGTATTAATGGGATAAATAAAATTAAATGGAAATAATATAATTCAATATTTAAAAGGCTTACCACAAAGGGGTACTTGAATGGAAAGAAGAAGTGGAGAATTACCTTATCTTTAATTGTTGCTTCCTAATACTTGAGGATGGAACCTTGAGAACTTAAGGCAACATTTTAGCAAATCTTTGAGAGGTAAAACGATCATATATTCGTGTGTTATGTATTCGTAATGCATATAAATGGTAATGGGTGGATATTTATATTAAATGAGATGGGAATTATTTGTAAAATAGGTTTTGGAATCTATATAATAAATTAATCAAAACCACAAACCATACCATGGGATTTTTCTCATGGTTTCTACCAAATATGTGTTTTTTTAATTATTTTATAAGTTTAATAACCAGAATACTTAAAATAATACCCTTGGTGATGTGGAAGTTATTTATGCTTATAAAGAATTAATTTTAAAACATTAAAATACAATATAAGTTTTAGAGGATTCATTAAGTGTCTATAAAATTAATAAAATAATCTAAAGACACATAATTTTAAAGGTGAATCATGATTTTGGTCATTGATAATATTTTTAGTATTTATTACATCACTTTTTTGGCTTTTATGATGTCATAATACATACCGTATATTTATATTGTATTTAATTTTTACAAAAAAAATCGACCACATCATAAAATTATGAAAAATTAACTATTGAATAATTTTAACATGATGATTTAAAAATTAATATTTATTTTATCAAAATAATTATTTAAATATGACAATTTACATAATAAATCTCCATTTATTGAAAATTAATGTTTTTTCTTTGATAATAACATTTTTTTGACCCTTAAAAATTTTCATTTTACTTTTTAAAATTATTTTATAATTTATATTTAATATTATTTAATAATAATATTTTACTAAAATATCATTTATTTAAAAAATTTAAGTATTCATAAAAAAGTGCATCTTGATTGAAACTATATTTTTTCAAAAAAAATACAATTTGTGTCTCATCACATCAAAATATAATTTGTATCAAACTTATTATTTAACGGCTATAAAGTAAAAATAAAATATAAATATAATAATTATTTTATTAAAAGTAAAAATATATGAATTCATATTGTTAGGATCTAGATACATAACCCTTTATTACACTAGTGAATTCCCTAAGGGTAATATGTGTGGTGGTGAGATTTTCTTGGGGTGGTTCGACATACATGGTTTGGTCCATGATCTCTATGAGCTTGAAATTATACTATAAATGTTATTAATCACAATTTAGTTGTTTAATATCATCTTGGGATTGGTCAAGAGAAAATCCCAATGATTCTATCTCCCACAGAATCTCTGATAAATTTGATTTATAGGGTACAATCCTACTAGTTGAGGTTATCACTTCGTCCTTTTATGTCAATTAGATTTTTCATAATAGATGTGTGGGTATTTTATGTGGATAACAGGTCAATTAATTCTTATTATTATAAGAGTGTACCATAATGGAACAACCTAGGGCCGATCTCTCAAGGAGGCCTCTTACTGAAATAGATTTTTCTATTATCACAATTATATTCAAACTAATATAAAACTAACTTATATACTAATATAGATGGTCGGTTTTTTATTATTAAAATAAATTTAATAATATATATAATAATGAAAATTAAAAAAACAAAGAAAATAAAGAAAAGACACAAAGAAGTTAGCAGAAGAAAACCATTTTTCTCAAGGTTCCTAGGGGTGTTATCCTTATTATTCAAAAATGAATATCAATATTTTATTCAGTGTATAGATAAATAAATATCACATAAACCCTATCATTCAAATGGTATTACCCTACACTAAGACCTACGCATGTAGGATTTATCTCTTTCACATAAATACCCAATACAAACTCCACCATTTGAATGAATTAGATATCAATGTGAATGAGAATTACCAAATGAGGAGGAAGAAGACAATAGTATAGAATGTGGGGAGACCTCTCACCCCAATAATTTTAACCACTACTGAATTATTATATTAAAAAATGATAAAACATTAAATCACAATAAATTAAAACACCACAACTTCCCCCCTTGAACAAAAATGAGAGATAGTTCTCCAGAGACATAGAGTTAAAAAGTAGCGCAACAGGAGAAGCTCAAAAAAGAAAAGGATAGAAATGGATATAAAAAGAACATAGATAAAATAATATATATGGAATATATTAATAACTAATACAAAAACAAAAATCTAACTTTATACCATGAAATTGGATATACTTTGGTGTGGGAGGGGAGGTCACAATTTATAGAAAAAGATGTGAGAAATTTTGGCTCCAAAATTGGACCACCAAAATTTGAGAGTTTTTTACAGATTAAATTGAATTATTTTGGAATGAATATTTCAATGTTGTTATTTTATGTATCTCATGTGTTTCCTCAAAATTTAAACATCATTTTTTACCAAGTCTAGGAGTTATGGCTATTTTACTTCAGAAAATTATTCTGGACATACATACTCTTTGTTTTCCCCAAATCTAGTTTCCCATGAATTTATGGACTTGAAAGAAGAAGAATTAGGAATAGAAAATTTTATTAAGAATTTTAATTAATATATTATACATATACATGTGGAATTTCATATCTTTTGGGTTTTAGTTCAAGATATATGGTCCCATCATTAAAAGTTTCCAGATCTTTGCAAAGTTTTTGGGGCCCGAATCGCGAGCTGGTTTTGGGCCTTTAATTAATGGATTGAGCATTGGATAGAGTTTAATGAAATGAATCCCAACTTATATAAAATCATAAAAAAAGTAATTTCACAATTTAAATTAGTATAGAAAAATGTATTTCCTAAATACAGAATAAAAAAATATTTAAAATCCAAAATTAGGCCATTTTTTAAATAAATATCAAAATACTTCTAAAACATAAAAATGTGACAATTGACTATAAAATAAAAATATAGTGGTTTTATAGACATTAAATCATATAATAAAATATGTGAAAAAGCTAGCTTAAACACTCCCCCACACTTAACCATTGCACTTCTAGGAAATCATCTAATACCAAGGTGAAAACAAACTTCCAAAAGTTTAAATAACAATACAAATAATTTATAATAAATAAGGAAATATCATTCCTCCTACATGGATAAAAATTCCCTGAATCCTAAAAAATAATAAATATCCCTTAAATATCATGTTAATCATCATGTTCATCTCATACCCACCCCTATATAAAAATATTTCTCTCTTAATTCACAGATTTTTTTTGGGTTTTTTTCTCATTCCCAAGAACATTTGTGATCACCATAGACCCGATGTTCTACTAATTTCTACAATTCATAGACTCAAAAATGTTTCAATCATGATGTATTTTTTATAAGGTTATTCCAAGGATTAGGGTTTAAAGATTTTAAATGTAAAAACATAAAATTTTGAATGAGAAGGGTTATACTCTAAAGTGAAGCAAACACATGGAGATAGTTTTTCTCATGAATTGTGTGCTCTTCAATGAGCTCAAAAATGAATCACATCATAAAACCTTTTGATATCCTTGGTAATTTCACACAAATAATATCACCATAAATGCTGAATTTCTTACCTCTTTCATCCCATTTATAGTATTGTTTCATCTTGAATTCATATCTGGAATTTTTCTTCAGAATTAGATTTTTGTGGAAAAAGCGAGGTAGATTTTGATCTTCAAATATTGGTGAACTCCCCACCCAACATTGTAATGAAATTTGGGCCACCCATCCATCATTTTATCATGTATTTTATTCCACCAAATCAGTAATATACATTAAAACAATTTCATTTCATCTCAAATAATTTTTTTAAATCACCAAAATACAACACATCTTCTCCCTCCCCCACGCTTGAGTTCAAAAATAATCACGCATTTAACTTCAAGATCAGGTAGGAAAGGGACAAATGGATTGTAACATGGATTCCTAAAAAGGAATTTCATTTCTGATCACTACCAGAAAACTGGGCAAGGCATGCGCCTACCATTATCAGCGCTAATGGAAAAGCACTGATAAAGGGGTGGGCCTTTATCAGCGCTTTAAATATCCCTTTATCAGCGCTTTTATTAGCGCTGATAATATTTATTGTATGCATTAAATAAAAAACACATGTTACAACTAAATATATATATATATATATATTAAATAATTATAAGATTAATACTAAATATATTTATTAGATTTATTAATTCATTATATATTTATTAGATTTATTAATTCATTATATATTTATTAGATTTATTAATTCATTATATATTTATTAGATTTATTAATTCATTATATATATATTAGATTTATTAATTCATTATATTTAAAATATATATTTATTATATTTCTTTATATTTATTGTATTTGTTTTATTTATAAATATATAATGCGTTCTAATATAGATGTATAATTGAAATTATTGAATATATATGTGTTTTCCAATGAATTGGGATCGATCAATATCATACATGCACGCGTCTATATATATGTGTTTTCCAATGAATTGGGATCAATGAATATATCATACATTCATATATATATGTGAATATTGAATAATGTTCATTTATAGATTATAATTCATTATGTTACCCATATATAATATATATATATATATTAAATGTACACTTAAAATTAAATTATATTTAAAAAATAAATATATATTTAATTATATTTTCAATGATATATATATTAATACACCTTTCAAATAATTTTATAAGTATAAAATGAGATATAAATATTTAGAGTTAAATAAATATATAATAATATAAAGAAATTCTTAAATTTATACATTTTTCAGCGCTTTTATTAGCGCTGATAAACTACGTATTTATATATATAATTAAATAATTAAATATATATATATAATTAAATAATTATATATATATAATTAAATAATTATAAGATTAATAATAAATATATTTATTAGATTTATTAATTTATTATATATTTATTAGATTTATTAATTCATTATATATTAATCTATTAGATTTATTAATTCTTTATATTTATTAGATTTATCAATTCATTATATTTAATATATATTTATTATATTTCTTTATATTTAATGTATTTGTTTTATTTATAAATATATAATGTGTTCTAATATATATGTACTATAATTGAAATTATTGAATATATATATGTGTTTTCCAATGAATTGGGGTAAATGAATATCATATATATGCGTGTATATATATGTGTTTTCCAATGAATATATCATACATGCGTATACATATGTGCATATTGAATAATGTTCATTTATAGATTATAATTCATTATGTTACCCATATAATATATATGTTATAAAAAATGTACACTTATAATTAAAATTAAATTATATTTAAAAAATAAATATATATTTTATAATATTTTCAATGATATATATATAAATATACCTTTCAAATAATTTTATAAGTATAAATGGAGATATATATATATTTAGAGTTAAATAAATATATAATAATATAAAGAAACTCTTAAATTTATACATTTATCAGTGCTTTTATTAGCGCTGATAAACTACGTATTTATCAGCGCTAAAAAAGTGCTGATAAAGAGTGTCTTTATCAGCGCTAAAATGAAAAGCGCTAATAAAGTCACTCTTTATCAACACTGATAAAGGTGGTATTTATCAACGCTTTTCATTTTAGCGCTGATAAATTTTCCCTTTATCAGCGCTTTTTATTAGCACTGATAAAGGTCCATGTGGGATTGATAAAATCCACCGGGTCCTCTTCCTCCTCCCCACACCCTGTCAAGCTCTCGTGGAAGCCCTTCTCTGCGCCGCTGCCGCCGCCTCCTTCTCCTCCTCCTCCTCCTCCGCCGCGGCCGCCGCCTCCTCCTTCTCCTCCTCCTCCGGCCGCCGCCTCCTCCTCCTCCAGCCACCGCCTCCTCCTCCTCCTCTGCGCCTACTCCTCCTCCTCCTCCTCCTCCACTGCGGCCTCATCCTCCTCCTCCTCCACCGGTGCCTCCTCCTCCTCCTCCTCCTCCTCCTTCTCCTACTCTGCTGCCTCCTCTCCACCACGAGTCCTCCACCGTGGCCTCCTCCTCCTCCTCCTCCTCCTCCGTTGCCTTCGAGCTGCTTCCGCTGCCTCTGAGCTGCTTCCACTGCCTCCGCCCTGCCTCCGCGCTGCCTCCGTACTGCCTCCACACTGCTTCTGCTGCCTCTGGTGCCTCCGCTATCGACGCCTCCTTCTCCTCTACCACCGGTTCCTCCTCTTTAAGGTGAGTAAAATTTAATTTGCATGAATTAATTATGTTTTCATTTATTTTCAATATTGAGATTAATTAGGTTTGGCTTCTTGAGGTGTGGTTTGGTTTTTAAATGGCATAAAGGACCGTTTGGAATCTTCAGACCTTACATGGTGTTTTCCCCTTGGTTTTGGAAATGGAATTTGATTTGTAAATTTTAAAGATCTATTGGTATTTTGTGGTGTTTTGGAAATTGGTTTTGAAACTCACGTGATGTATAGGCCCGGTTGGCACTTGTTTTTTATTGGTTTATGTCTTGCATGTGATGGCCTCTTCATTCTCTAGTATACTACTATAATGGAGCATCAATGTTGTTTGTTTACTATGGAGGTACACCATATGTCGACAGGTGAGTATAAACCTAGTAAGTCTAGGGATTTCTTCTTGGTATGTTTAGGTAATTCTAATGATTACCTATCTATATGTTCTTCTTTATTTTTCTGCACTTTGGTTATATAGTTTTCCCGTATTTTTCTACTTTTATTGTTTCAATTAATTTCATCATGGCTTTGTGATCACCTTTTTTGGATTCTTATATTGAATTTTGAATTCATTTTTTAAACTAGATATCTATTTTAAAAAGGGAAGTCGTGATTTGTTTCAAAAATGGATTTTCTAAAAAAGATGTGTTGGTTATTTAAATGATAAAAACCTATTTTATAAATGTATTTCAAACTAGTGTTTTTGTTTTATTTCAAGAAAGGTAATCTATGGATTCTTTGGTGCTTACCTACTAAGTTGTTTTATGCTCACACCCTACTTGTGACACTCAATATCAGTAGACCCAAGTTATTTTTAGGTTTGGGTTTCTTGTTTAGGTTTCATTTAAAGCAGGTTGGTCTTATAGTTAGTGGTAACCCAAAGGTCACGAGGATATCTGGTCGGGTTCTGATTTATTCTATCTCTGTTTTTAGTTTCTTTTTTGTTCAGTTGATGTTGTATACAGATCATGTTTATGTATTCTTTATGTTCTATGCTTATGGATCCTCATGGTTTTGTTGTGTGATCTATTTGGTTTATATATATCTCCATTTCTATATCTCACATCATATTATCACACCATGACTCTTATATATCCTTAAGAGGGTGTTCCTCATCATACGTGATATATAAAACTCTATGATCTATCTTTTAGGCCTAAGACTCTAATCAAATAGCCTTAGAAAACCTAACTAGGCTATACAAAACTCATACCATACCTGATCCTTTCATAAACACAACTACTCCATGGAGACATAATCTCTAGATGATCACAAAATCACAAACATTCAATAGAACCCTCACTCTATCTCTTAAAAACACCCTATTTATTTACCTTGGTTTCTCTTGATTTATATCCCTTTCATTGGAACACATATACTCATCCATGAATGCACAATCATGCATAAATTGAATCATGGTTTTGTATTATAGGGTCCACCTACCTCACAAAACATGGTGCGTTCATCATACAAGGATAACCTCTAGCCAATACAATCAAAATCTACATCATCTGAATTGATTTGAAGATGATATAGTGATATCATCACACAAATCCTAGTTAAAATCATCCCAAATCATAGGAAAATAAAGGATAATATTAATGGAGGAATTATGATGGGAAAACTCACTAACACACTATAAAAAACTCCCAAGAACCACCCCTCATCAGGGGGGATTTAAGAGAGGAAGAGATTGGATGAATCCCAAGAACCACCCAAGATTTGCTATTAATGAGCACGCCCCCTACCATTTTTGAAGTATCTAGTTTTTTATCTAAATTATACTCATATTCCTTCCCCCCTAACCTATATACTCATCCTATGGATTTCAAATAGGATGAATATAAATAAAGAATGGATGAATGCCAATCAGTTGAAAAAATAGTATAAAGAAGGCGTGGAAGAGTTTATCAAGTTTGCAAAAGATCATGCATGTGACTCTTCTCAAATCCTTTATGCGTGTTTACGTTGTTGTTATTCAAAACAAATTAGTCCAGTTGAGTTGGAAGAACACTTGATCTGTCACAGAATAGATCAGAGTTATCATGTTGGAATAAATATGCTGAAACAATGAATGTAGGTAGTGACTGGGATGACACTGCATTTTATGGATCATCTAATATGATTACAAACATGAACAATAAAGATGACCGTATGGAGGATGTGATTACAGATGTGAATGATGATGACGATCGTATTGAGGAAATGACAAGGACCATCAAAGATGAACTTCGTGACGGCCCAAAATTGTTTGAGAAGTTAAAAAGTTGTGCAAAGACACCATTGTATGTTGGTTGCACTAAATATACAGCATTTTCATTCGTACTGAAGCTGTATAATTTGAAAGTAGACAACAGGTGGAGTAACGCCAGTTTTACGAAACTACTTGCTCTCATGAATGACATTCTCCTAGAAGACAATGAGCTCCTGAGCCGAACATACGGTGCCAAACGAATGCTACGCTCAATGGGTATGATCTTTGAAAGAATACACACCTGCCTGAATGACTGTATACTGTTTCTCAAGGACCAAAAATCACTTAAAGAATGCCCAAAGTGTGGTGCTTCTCGATACAAGAAAGATGAATCCAGTTCTACTAATGTTTTATGGTACTTTCCAATCATTCCAAGGTTTAGACACCTATTTGGAAGTGAGGAGACTGCAGAACAATTAACATGGCATGCAGAAACAAGAATTAGAGATGGGATACTACGTCACCGGGAAGACTCTCCTCAGTGGAAGAGAATCAATCATGAGTATCCTGAATTTGGAAACAAGTCGAGAAACCTTCGTCTTGCATTATCTATAGATGGAGTGAATCCTTTTGGTTTTCAAAGAAACAGTCACAGTACATGTCCAGTTATGTTGATAAATTATAACTTACCACCGTGGTTATGCTTGAAACAAAAATACATCATGTTATCTATTCTTATATCAGGACCAAAACAACCGGGTAATGATATTAATGTTTATTTAGATCCATTGATCGAAGATTTGAAATTATTGTGGGATTCAGGTGTTACATTGTATGATGCTTACATAAATGAAGATTTCACTTTGAGAGTCATGTTGTAAGAGATGATAAATGACTTCCCTACTTATGGATATTTTTCAGGATATAGCATTAAAGGATCTCAAGGCTGTCCCGTTTGCGAAGAAGGTACACAATCAATTAGGTTGAAACATTCATCGAAAACCGTATTTCTAGGACATTGCAGATTTCTACCGCGACGACATAAGTACCGTTCTTGGACGACATCATTTGACGGAATTTCAGAAGAACGTACAGCACCATCTCCACTAACAGGCGATTAATTGTTTGAGAAAGTTAAATATGTGGACACTACTTTTGGTAAACCAACTTTGAAAAACCTTAAGAAAATCGTTTGGAAAAAGAGATCATTTTTTTTTTGAATTACAATACTGGAATTGTCTGTATGTAAGACATTTTCTTGATGTTATGCATGTAGAAAAAGATGTATTTGATAGTGTTATCAGCACGTTTCTAAATACATCTGGAAAAACAAAATATGGAATTAATGCTAGGTGGGACATGGTTGAGATGGGAATACGAGAAGAGTTGGCACCAGTGAAGGGTGAAAAACGAACATTTCTTCCTCCTACTGCTTACACTCTTTCCAAGTAGGAGAGATATCAATTTTTTAACTTCTTGAATGATGTAAAGGTTCCAGAGGGGTATTCGTCAAATATCAGTAACCTCGTGTCAATGAGCGACTTGAAGTTAAATGGTCTGAAATCACATGATTGTCATGTTTTGATGCAAGATCTCATTCCAATTGCTTTACGTTGCATTTTTTCCAAGAATGTCTGCCATAAATTAACAAAACTGTGTTTCTTATTCAAAGCTATATGAAGCAAAGTTATAGAACCGAAAAAATTTCCAGCTATGGAAAAAGAAATTTTTGTCATATTATGTGAATTAGAAATGTTCTTCCTACCTTCATTTTTTGATATGATGGTTCATTTGATGGTCCACTTGGTGAGAGAGATTCCACTAATTGGTCCTGTACATTACAGATGGATGTAATCCATTGAACGGTATATGAATATTTTGAAAGGGTATGTCAAAAATTGAAATTGGCCAGAGGGTTGTATTGCAGAGCGATATATTATTGAGGAAACCGTTGAATTCTTTACCGAATACTTGTCTGGTATGGAAAGCATCGGATTACCAAAATCTCATCACACTAGGCGGCTTGAGGGTGAAGGAATTTCTGGAAGATAGGTTGTCACAATCAATATTACAGATCGGGAGAAGGCCCACCTTTATGTTTTTCATAACAGATTCGACGTTGACCCATATGTTGAAATCTACAAAGAAATTCTTAGGCATTTGAATCCATATAGGGCTGAAAAATGGATATCAGATACACATAATCGACAGTTTATAGGATGGTTTCAAGATCATATTTTTAAGAAGTCATATGAAAATCCAGAGTAAATTTCAGAACGACTTCGATGGCTAGACGGAGGACCAAGTGTGTATGCATTATCTTACAATGCTTTTGTAGTTAATGGTTATACATTTTATACTAATGAACATGATGAAGACAGTACCATGCATAATAGGGGGGTTACACTTGTGGCTGAAGCGATGCATGT
This sequence comes from Viscum album, assembly GCA_963277665.1. Classification (NCBI taxonomy): domain Eukaryota; kingdom Viridiplantae; phylum Streptophyta; class Magnoliopsida; order Santalales; family Viscaceae; genus Viscum; species Viscum album. The sequence goes on along the minus strand of CAUJRU010000014.1, from coordinate 2,331,750 downwards.
TTCCGGTGCAAAGGACAAAAATCCAATTTATGAAAATATGTCATACTTTGGCATCATCAAATAAATATGGGAGTTGGATTATACGGAATTTCAAGTTCCGATATTTCAATGCAAGTGGGTTGATAACAGGAGTGCTGTTAAAATAGATGATTTGGGATTCGTGAAAGTTGATTTCAGTAAGGAAGGGGAGAAAGACGAACCGTTTATAATGTCATCACTGGCAGTGCAGGTATTTTATGTTTCAGATCCCGCAAACCGAAACTGGTCAATTGTTCTGTTATCGACCAAAACAGCTGAAGGGTCAGATGAAAATTCAACGGAAGATGACCCTTTCATTGGGACTTCGCAATCTTTTCGCAGTGGTCCCAATGTAGACACTGTTTTGTATGTAATAGGAGACCACAATGAAGGGATATGGATAGTTGATAGAGGGTTCAAATCCCTTCAGCCTTTAAAAAAAAGAGTTCAATAATCAGGTTATTTTTTTATTGTAATATATATTGTGTTACATTATGTTATTATCTGTTCACTGCTGCTTTTATGTGATCTAAATTAAATGTTAAACCAGTTCTGCAGATATTGACTTCTTCATTTGCTGATGCACCCAATCCCAAGACACAGTAGGTCTCTCAACCTGTTGCAGCTAGTCCCACTACTGAGAGACAACAGGTCTCTCAACCTGTTGCAGCTGGTCCCACTGCTGAGGTACAACAGGTCTCTCAACCTGTTGCAGCTGGTCCCACTACTGAGGTACAACAGGTCTCTCAACCTGTTGCAGCTGGTCCCAGTGCTGATGCTAGCGCTTCAGAGAAACATAATGATGATGCAGAAACCGAGGAAATGGTAGGCGATGAAACCCCGACGACAAAAAAAAAATAGGTGCACCGTAGTTTGACAGTTTTAGCCAAAATCCTTAAGGCAAAAGCAAAAGGCATCAAATATGATGTGGGATGGAATAAACGAGGCCAGCATGCAAACCCCAACAAAGCCATGTTTAGTAGCTACATTGGAATCGTCACTCGACAATGTGTGCCGATTGATGTAGATTCATGGCACCATGTTGTCAGCGGGTTGAAAACATTAATGTGGGAAGAGATTATGTTAACATTACGATATCATCTATTTAATTTATTAAAATTAAATAAAATAAAATACTGAAATATTGACTAACTCTTCATCATCTCTTGCAGAGTGCATTTATAGTAGATGTTTCACACAAAGAATATGTATTAAGACTGGCAGGAAGGATTCATAGATGCTTTCGCACCATTTTAACGAAACATCATCTGAAAGATGCTGAAGGTAAAATCAAGCCGCACCCAACTCCTCTTTATGCACACTTGATATCCCAAGGAACAGGGGATGCGTTTTGCAACCGTCGTGCAGAACAGACTTTTCAGGTACATTGTGTTTGGTTACACGTTGTGTAACGTTGCTTGTATTCATCACCTTGATTGACAGGTTTTTATTTATGAAACAACAACTGAGTGTTGAAAATAAAGAACGGGCAGCAAAACCAGCGTACCCCTACCGTAAAGCAAGGCTGGGGTACGCTTCAATTGAAAAACAATTGATACGTATTTTAAAAGTAATGTAATAATTTTATGTGACATAAAACAACACTGTAACCATGTTTCTCTATTTATATGCGCATTTATGAAGAAAAATCCTAAGCCACTTCTATTCCACACCATGTGCTATGGAAGGAGTCTCGTGTTAATAAAGAGGGGAAACTGGAAGATGAAAACACACAAAAAGTGTGGGAAACATGTGTAAGTATGACATAATATAAACTTTTTTTTGATTTAAATCACTATTACATAACGATGATTACTTATTTTTCCATATTTTCTATTTGACATAGTCACAGGAATCAACAACACCCGCACTGGATGCAGAAATACTTTCATCGGCCTTGAAACAGCCAGAACAGTATGGCCGCGTCAGAGGTGTGGGTTTTGGGGTGTCACCCTGGGCATATTTTCAGAAAAAAACAAGAGGATGAAAAAACTAAAGAATTGAAAGTAATGAGAGATAGAGTAGCTACCCTTGAAGAAAAATTCTGAAGTTAGGGAGAGATGCTAGCAAATTTGATGGAGGAGAGGCGAAGAGAATAAACAAATCAAGAACAACCCACACGAGAAGATCCCGCCCCACCCCCCACCAGCTTTGATGCGAGCCATTACCCTCAATGAATAGACTTAATCATGGTAATAAATGTTCTAATATTCATTTCTGTGAAATGTGAATCACATTGACACTGATACCTTTCATGTAATGATATTCTATAGGGTGAAAATGACTGTGATTTATATCTGTCAACTCCCACCCATCTCCTTGTAGCGAGGGCTGCGGTGTTCCATATGCATAATGACACGCTACACATTAGACCACTTCCAACCGGTCATGTCAAAGTGTCGATTAACATAGCTCATGAGCCGAGCGCCGAGCTACCCGTTCCAAATGACGATGACAACATTCATACGGTGGAAAAATCTGTTGGAACATTCGTTTCACGGCTGTAGAATCTTGTAAAAAAACATGTCGACCAGGAGGTATTCATTTCCAATTAATTTTTCAAGCAGAACATTTAACATTAAATTAGAAAATGGCTGAACCGATGAATGTTATTACAGAAGGACAAAATGGAGGAGCTAAAACGAAAGAGCGGCCCCAAAGGATCAACCAACCGATCAAAATGATCTACTGAGAGCGCGTTCACCCCGCCCATTCTATATCCACATTTAATATCATTGCAAGCTCATGTGGATAAAAAAATGATAGGTGGAAAGAGTCACACAATTTTTTGAGAAAAAGATATGTATGGATAGGAAACATTAGATTTTGTTAGTGCAGACGATGTTGCTGAGATCATCACATATGAATGGCTAGGCACCTCAGTTATAAATGTATTCATGAGGTATGTTTTCATGATTTGATTTTACAGAAGCTGATATAATTTGAAAATTATGGCTAAATACATCTCATATTTTTCACAGGCATATATATGAAAAAAAATTGAATGGATTTTCCCATGAATACAAATTTGGACTCGTTAGTCCTCACAACATTTCTACACAACGAGAAGAAACAGATTCTGATTTTCAGGCTGAATTAATGTCAAATCTGCTCAGAACGTTTCAAAGCAGAATTAAAACTAACAGACTCTTTTTAATACTAACGTTTCAGGGGTAACACTCTACATTTTAATCATATCAATTATATTTTCATTTCTATCAGTACTTATTTCTTTTTGTGTTTTTAGGGATCGTTGGATGCTCATTGCAGTCAATTTGGATACTCCAAAGATTTATTTTCTGGATTCACTACATGGATATCCAATAAACTGACCACACATGATGGCAATTGTCAATTTTTAATACACTAGATCCAACATTTTAGAACTAAATATCTAGTTATATAATTTATATTATCTTTTAATGAGGATTTTGTTATGATAGGGTGGTGTATGAATATCGTCTAAAGGCTGGAATGAATCCAGGGCATAAGGACGACAATGCCCACAAGATCTACAAATAGAGAAGTATCTGGGTAAATATAATTATATTTCACTATCCAAATACATATCAAAACAAATTTCTTATTTTTCTTGATGTTTCTTCAGTGTCTGAAACAAACAAACGACAAGGACTGTGGTTATTATGTTTGTAAATTTATGAAAGAGATCATATTTCATGAACAAACTGGCATCCCTGAAGAGGTATTTTTGAAAATAATTACTACTTGATTTAAAATAATTATTAATCCTTTGTGTATTTATATTTTCTCAGTACTACTATGAATGTCACAAAACTCTTATTCAGAAGATGATATAAATGTGTTTAGAAACGAATGGGCAGCGTACCTGATGGAAGAATGTAAACAAATAGGACAATGAAGGTGAATTCATAATACTTAAGTCATATTTATATGGTCATTGATATCTTCCTTTACACTTATTGAGCATCTATGATCTCCCTTTCTTATGTTTCATATCCTTAGATTAGTGAATTCCTACTACTCAGTTTGAAATTGACATAACTTTAGAAAACAACACAAGTGACATACGAAAAACTGAGCAAACACATTCTGATTGTTTTGATAATTTAGAAAAACGATCCCTGAGTCATTTGTGTCGTGTACTAATCGACCGCACCTCAATCAGATGCACGGTGTGACCGGTATAACTAAAAGTGTCTAATATCAGTTTCAAATTGGATTAAACTTTAGAAAACTACACAAGTGACATACAGAAAACCGAGAAAACACATTTGGATTGTTTTGATAATTTAGGACAATGATCCATGAGTCATTTGTGACATGTACGAATCGACCGCACCTCAATCCGACGCACGGTGTGACCAGTATGGCTAAACGTGTCTGATATCAATTTCAAATTGAGATAAACTTTAAAAAATGACACTACTGACATACAGAATACCGATAAAACACGTTCGTATTGTTTTGATACTTTAGTACAACGATCCATGAGTCATTTGTGACGTGTAAGAATAGACCGCACCTCAATCCGATGCACGGTGTGACCTGCATGGCTAACAGTGTCTGATATCAGTTTGAAAGTGACATAACTTTAGAAAACAACACAAGTGACATACTGAATACCAATAAAATGTGTTCTGATTGTTTTGATATTTTAGTAAAAAGATCCATGAGTCATTTTTGACGTGTACGAATTGACCGCACCTCAATCCGATGCACGGTGTGACCGGTATGGCTAAAAGTGTCTGATATCATTTTCAAATTGAGAGAAACTTTAGAAAACTACACTACTAACATACATAAAACTGAGCAAACACGTTCGGATTGTTTTGACACTTTAGGAAAACAATCCATGAGTCATTTGTGACGTGTACAAATTGACCGCACCTCAATCTGATGCACGGTGTGACCGGTATGGCTAAAAGTGTCTGATATTAGTTTAAAATTGAGATAAACATTAGAAAACAACAATACTAACATACGGAATACCAAGAAAACGCATTCGGATTGTTTTGATACTTTAGGAAAACAATCCATGAGTCATTTGTGATGTGTACGAATTGACTGCACCTCAATCCGACGCATGGTGTGACCGGTATGGCTAAAAGTGTCTGATATCAGTTTCAAATTGAGATAAACTTTAGAAAAAAACACTACTGACATACGGAATACCGAGCAAACGCATTCAAATTGTTTTGATAATTTAGGACAACGATCCATGAGTCATTTGTGACATGTACGAATTGACCACACCTCAATCCAACACACGGTGTGACCGGCATGGCTAATAGTGTCTGATATCAGTTTGAAATTGACATAACTTTAGAAAACAACGCAAGTTACATACGGAAAACTGAGAAAACGCATTCGGATTGTTTTGATACTTTCGGAAAAAGATATTTGAGTCATTTGTGACGTGTACGAATTGACCCAACCTCAATATGATGCACGGTGAGACCGGTATGGCTAAAAGTGTCTGATATCAGTTTCAAATTGAGATAAACTTTAGAAAACAACACTACTGACATACAGAATACTGATCATGCGCATTTGGATTGTTTTGATACTTTTGGACAACGATCCATGAGTCATTTTTGACGTGTACAAATTGAACACACCTCAATCCAATGCATGGTGTGACCGGGATGGCTAAAAGTGTCTGATATCAGTTTCAAATTGAGATAAACTTTAGAAAACAACACTAATGACATACGGAATACTGAGCAAACACATTCGGATTGTATTGATACTTTAGGACAACGATCCATGAGTCATTTGTGACGTGTAAAAATTTACCACACCTCAATCCGATGCACGGTGTGACTGGCATGGATAATAGTGTCTGATATCAGTTTGAAATTGACATAACAATAGAAAACAACACAAGTGACATACGGAAAACTGAGCAAACGCGTTCAGATTGTTTTGATACATTAGGAAAACCATTCCTGAGTCATTTTTGACATGTACGAATTGACCTCACCTCAATCCGACACATGATGTGACCGGTATGGCTAAAAGTGTCTGATATTAGTTTCAAATTGAGATAAACTTTAGAAAACAACACTACTGACATACGGAATACTGAGAAAACGCATTCAGATTGTTTTGATAATTTAGGAAAACAATCCATGAGTCATTTGTGACGTGTACGAATCGACCACACCTCAATCCGATGCACGGTGTGACCGTTATGGCTAAAAGTGTCTGATATCAGTTTCAAATTGAGATAAACTTTAGAAAAAACACTAATTACAAATAGAATACCGAGAAAACGCGTTCGGATTGTTTTTGACACTTTAGGAAAACAATCCATGATTCATTTGTGACATGTATGAATCGACTGCACCTCAATCCGATGCACGGTGTGACCGGTATGACTAAAAGTGTCTGATATCATTTTGAAAATGACATAAACTTAAGAAAAAAACACTACTGACATACGGAATACCGAGAAAACGCGTTCGGATTGTTTTGAATCTTTAGGAAAACGATCCATGAGTCATTTGTGATGTGTACGAATTGACCACACCATAATCTAACACACGGTGTGACCGGTAAAGATTTTCATTAGATAAAGAATCAGTATTTATTAAATGTGATAAATCAATCAAAAACATATTGATTTTACATTATTCCCTTTCATTGTTATCAGAATGAAAAAAATTTGAGTTTAAAATTTCATATTTTGGTTTCACATTTCCATATTAATGTATTCTTTCATATTACTATTTTAATTTATTTCATTATTGCATTACTAACAAAATATTTGTTTTCTTATATAGGTGAATTTTTTTCCTTGAGTTCAGATGCTTTGTTCGGCAACAAATACCGTGAACAACAATTTTTGAGAGCGGATCGCAGATATTAAAGGATGAAACATTAATGTTTATAACTATTGTTGAATAATTGTAATTTTAACCATGTAAAACAATGTTTGAAATACTAATATGGTTTGAATTTTTCAATGTATTTGATTCAGCTCAAGAAAACTAAAAACACACTAAAAATGAAAAGAAAAACAAGAAAAATTCAAAAAAAAAATAAAATGCATGAAAAAAATAGAAGCACACACAAAAGTACTAAAAAAATATTGACATCCCCCCAAAATTATTCAATTTACTACCCTCTTTTTCACTATTACAAAAAAGACCTTTAACAGCGCTGACCTTTATTAGTGCTAGAAAAAAGTACTGATAAAGGGTAACCTTTATTTGTGCTTTATTTTTAGCGTTGATAAAGGTCTAGAATAAAATAAAATAATTGAACAAATATATTATTTTAAAAATATTTAAAAAATTATTAATTAAATAATTATTGATAAAAATGAATAAAATGAATATACATATATATAAATCATAAATATTAATTAATAGTATATATTAAATATATTTATATGTAAAATGAATAAAATGAAATAACAAAACAAATTAAAATTAAAAAATGAGTAAATTAAGAAAAATATTAAACATTTTATTAATTGAATAATTATTGATAAAATGAATAAATTTAATATACATATATATAGATTATAAATATAAATAAATAGTATATATTAAATATAGATATATAAAATGAATAAATTTTAATAATTAAACAAAAAACTAAAAATTAATAAATTGCAATAATTAAACAAAAAAATAAATTAAAAAATCATTAATTTTTTTAACGAAACAATTATTAATAAAACTGAATAAGATTAATATATAAATATATATATTAATTAAATCTGTAATAAATAACATATATTAAATATAAATATATAGAAAATAAATAAAATGTAATAATTAAAATCCTATTAATGTCCTATTCATTTTTAATGTTGTTTGATTTTTCAATTTAACATATATCAAACATGTGTTACCTTGATTTCACATACATATATATAATTAATGCATTTTTATACACAACACATACATAAAAATATTTACGCAATTAATGAAATCTTATATAGAAACACATACACCTAATATTTATGTAATTTTTTAAATTTTAGTATATTTTAGAATTTCGTTATGACATGATACATTTAATATATTATGTTTTTAATTACTCAATTTTATTTATTTATTTTTAATAATATTACTCTTAATTATTATTTATTCATTTTTTGTATTTTTTGTATTTTTTTTTGAATTTAATAATTTTCTATTATATATATATATATATATATATATATATATATATATTTAATATGTTTTATTATTTTCAATATTTATTCAACATTACTTAAATATATATCCATATTTTTTAAATAATTTATATTTATTTAATAAAATTTGTCTATTTTTTCAATATTTTTAAACTGTACTAATTTTTAATTATTCAATTTCACTCATTTTAAAAATGCAAGTATATAAGATTATATATTCATTAATAATGTTAAAAATATATTTGAAAATAATTATTTATAAATAAATATATTTATAAATGTATATTTACTATATTTATAAATTTATAAATTTATAATTATTATAAATAAATAAATATTATTTTTTTTAAAAGTATTTATATAATTATAAATAAAAAATTATATATATTAAAATAATTATTAAATTGTAATAAATTTATTTAAATAATGAATATATTATTTTTATTTTTATTTTTATTTTTATTTATTATATATAATTATATAAATATATATATTGATATAAATATATAAATTTTATTTTTTGAGAAAGTATTCATATATTAATAAATAAATAATTATATATTTAAATAATTAAAAAAACTATAATAAATATATTTAAATAAAGAATATATTTACTATATTTATATTTATATATATTAATTAAATATATATACAATTATATATATATAATGATATAAATATAAATATATTTATAAATATATAATTATAAATATATTTACTATATTAAAAAATTTATATATTTATAATTATAAATAAAAAAATTTAAATTTTTTTTATGTAATTATGAATGAATAATTATATATTTAAATAATTATAAATTATAATAAATAAATATATTTATAAATCATTTATTTATAATTATAATTGTAAATTCTTTTTCAACACTATAGTTTTAGCGCTGATAAAGTTTCCTTTTATCAACGCTGCTTTAGCACTGATAAAGATTCCTTTTATGAGCGCTTATCAATTTAGCATTGATAAAACGTATTTTATTAGCGTTTTTTGCAAGCGCTGATAAAAATGTCCCTGATCTATTTAAAAGAACCCTAAGCATGAATGATTTAGTCACGATTCTCAAGCTCTTGCAGAACCCACCTACTTCCATCGCTCATCCTCTTTGTTCTCTCAGATGAATCAAGGCTAGAATCCAAGGTATGTTATTTTCTCCTTTTCCTATTTGATTGATTTCTTGTTTGGGTTCTGTAATTTTTTTTGCGGTGTTCTCAACCATGATGAACCCTAATTCTCTTCTCCCATAACTCTAGTCATGATTGGTCTCTCTCATTATTCCTCATTGTTTCCTTTCTTATAACCACCTTAACTCATGGCTCTTTCCATTGTTAGCATTATCGTTGTCACCATCACCACTGTCCAAATTGCTCCACCAAACATTCCCTTTGATCATTCCCCTTATTCTACATGGTCACATGATATCATAGATATCGTATTGTACAATAATGTACTTTTAGTAATGGAAAATGTTAATGGGTTGTGTGCTTCACATATAATTTTGGGGACACATTCTTTCCATCATTACAGTCTTTGGGGCATCCCATGGAGAAAGATCTTCTGTTATAGAGTAAGTAAAGGATGTTTGGTTCAGAATATTATTTTGGATTAATGAAGGGGGAATCCCTTCAATTATTTTAATTTACACTTCATTTTTTCAAACATGTTCCTATCACAAACTACAACCAATTATCCAATTACCTACTTAATATGTAGGTCAATGATTTTTATTATAATCATTTGAGTTTCCCCAAAAATATTATATAATAAAATATGGATTCAGACATGCTATCTTTAGTTGGAAGGACTAAGGTCTATATGTATATTTTCCACAGCTTTAGGTTTCTATGTGATGTATGTTAATGATACAAGAGTCCTAATTCCCTCAAACTACACTACTTTAGGCTACCATGATTTGTATTTCACATGTTCCTTACTTTTTTCAAAATAATGTTACAATGATAGGTATATTTATTTATATACATATGTTAATATTATAAGAATTTAAATTTAATGTAATGTTTTTAATTAAAATTTGGTTCAAACAATAATGATTATCACCTTCTATTATATGATCTTATGGTATTTTCTAAAATATTTTTGTTTTTTATTAAAGTGATAAAAAATGAACACTTATATTTAGAGAATTATATTTTTTAAATATAATATGTTAGAATCCATAATTAAATTTTTATTAAGGATATTTTTTAATATGAGTGTGTTTAGAGTATACATGGGATAAACATATATTTTAAAAATAATAAGTGCTAGGTTTTATTAGGTTTTTGAAAGAATTTTTTCTTTAGTTTTTTGTTTTAATTAGATGTAACAAATATTTTCTCATTAAATATATAAATTACTTCATGATTTCTTTTAAGGAAAAGTTTATATATTTTAATTTCACAATATTTAGATCTTGTAGGATATTTAAGAGTTTATAATGTACTTCTTTTAGAGTACTTTTTGAAAATAGAGATTTTATTGTTTATTAACCATTGAAATATCTTATTCATGATTTAAATAATTGAATACTAATTGAATAACTACATTGATAAGTGTTTTAGATTGTTTTTGAACATAATAAATGATATTTAATGGTTTTAATTATGTTTGATTTGAGAAAACATGGGTTATATAGAATATTGATCAATTATTATGTATTACACATGCTATAATAGAAATATTTAAGTGATTTTCATGTTTTATTATTCTATTAAGGAATTTGATGTTTATGGTACCAGATTAGTTATAGTTTTTATATATGTAATTAATATTTTACTTATCAGATGAAATGGTTCATAATATATATGTTGATAGGATAAATATATTCTTCAAATTATTTTGTTGTAATCATACAAACATTTGGTGTTAATAATATTTATATTGTAAAATGAACCAATTCACATTTATAAACAATTTTTTACTGAGGGGACTATATGAATTATTATAAAATGTGACGTGTTTTTTTTCTAGACATTAGAATTTTAGGAAATAGAAAAATTCTGTGACTTTTATTTAGTAAGTCTTCATTTTTATCTTTGTATTGATTTTTTATTGATTGTTTAACTAATAATTTTTTTTTACTTTTCTAATAGTTTTTTCTTTCGAGTATTTTCTTTTTGAAAATTATTGTATTAAACATAATATGTAAATAATATTTTTTGTTAAATTTTGATAAATCTTTCCTTATAATATTATCTTTGAATAATCAATTGATACTATTTGAAATGATTTTTAATATACCTCTCAATGCATGATTACAATATTTTTATACAAGAAATACATGTGTGGATGTGATAAAAATAATTTTTATCTTAAATTAGAATATTATGGGAATTATGTGAGTTCTAGGTATGGTCTGTTAGAATGTGAGTTACTATAGACATGTTAGTGATTTATCGTGGGCTAGGGTAAGGGTGATGTGATATTTGGGTTTTTTGTTCTTCTTTATAGTTTTTCAGAAGTTAGGTTTAACTAATGTATTATGGCACCCATTATGTGGTTCTTTCCTAAGGGAACCAATTAAGCTAAGAATTCCCCATATTTAAAATGAACTTCCTATGAAAAAATGGAAATGTTATACCCATTTCATGATTTGGATGCAATAAGTACATGAGATGGTTATCCCTGAGAGATAGTAATGGATTCTAGGGGTCTGAGGTCGAATCTCATAGTAACTATGATGTGGTTATTTATTTAGGGATATAAATAATTTTTTATCCTCATATGATTCAAATGTTAGCCTCTTATTAGTGAAAATATTTGAATGTTAGGGGAACAATACTATAAACTTTTGGTTTGATTAGTATAATTCACAGGTATAAATAAAGTAGGTATATTTTATTATCATGGTGTCCTGGTTAGTACACAATGAATTGACTTACATATGTATTTTAAGTGTTACTACTTTGAACATATACTCAAATATATGCATTGTTGTATATTTTATGGGCCCTGTTAGTATTTACTTGTTTATTTTTATACTCACACCCTGCACATGAACCTTAGTGGATATATAGATATTACATTTGAGATATAGGTGAGGAAAAAAGAGTAGAAACATTTATTAGAGTCGGTTCTTCTCAATTGGGATGAGTTGATGTTCTCATGGTAGCATCATGGAACTTTTGTCATTTTGAGAGGAATTCAGAGGATAATAACTACCATAGTGGAGTAATTATTTTATTAAATTCAATTACTCATTTCTATAAAAATGGATTCATGATAATCATTTGAAAAAAGAATATGAAGTTGGAGGTAAATATTTCATCAATTTTTTAGTAGATCATGTATATGACCCTTCTCAAATCATTTTTCCATGTTTACATTATTGTTATTCAAGACAAATTAAATGTTTGGCTACTCATGAAGAAAATGTCTTCATCACATGATGATGTTACCAATAATGAGGAAGAACATTTTTTTGACGATGAAACTACAGAATTGTTATGGGATCAACAAAATATTGATGAAAAAAACAACAATGATGTAGAATCATAGTATTTAATAAAATTATCAAGGTAAGATGTACGAGTATGAAATTTAAGGTTGGTTGGAATCAAAGCGACCAACCAATTGACCCCAACCAGTAAAAGTTCATTAGTTATGGTAGGGTCATAATGAGGATGAATGTGTTGATTGATATTGATTCATGGAACCACTTACAACCTATAATGAAGTAAACCCTTTGTAAATATATAATGGTAATGTTACAATATACTTTCTCTATTTTACCGAATAATTATATTATGAAATATTAATTTAAATTTAATTATTCCTTACATAGATCATTTATTTTAGAAGATTTTCAAAATAAATTTTTTTAATGGTTACTAGAAGAGCCCATAGAGGCTTTTAGACTCCTCTTTCCAAGTTACATATTAGGGATGTTTAGGGGAAAGTAAAGACCCACCCACCAGTTATTTATGGGCAAATTATAAAGTAGAAAACATATATATCTGTCTTTAGTCATTGTAATGAGAAATCATTTCAGGTGATTTGAAGTTGATAATATATTAGTTTACATTATTTATTTTATCTAATTTTATTCAAAAAATTTATTTTATAAAATAACATAAGATTTCTAAAAATAAAGAACATGCATCAAAACCAATGTAACCCTATTACCAAGAAAAGACGCGGTATGCTTCACTAGAGAATAAATTGGTATGTATTTTAAATAAAAAAATAAAATTTTAAGTGATACGAAAAGACATATGTTCATTTGTTTATATGTATATTGATGAAGCAAAATCCAAATCCACTTCCATACCACATTATGTGCTATGGAAGGAGGATCACATAAATTAGGAGGGTAAACTAGTTGATTAAAACAAAAAAACAGTATGAGAAACATATGTAAGTATAAAATAATGGTAATTTGTTATAATTTATAACAGTATTAAATAAAAATATCTATTTATATTCATATTTTTTTATAAAGTTTAGACATAAGAATCAGTAGCGATCGTACCAGAAGAAAAACTACTTTCAGTAGATTTAAAGAGGCCAGAATAATATGTTCACAATAGAGGATTAAGTTTTGGAGTGTCTCCTAAAACATATTTTTAGAATATAAAACCACATGAAGATAGATATAATATGGTGAAATTATTTCAGACACAAATAGAAGCTTTTACGAAAATTATTATATGGTCTGGTTTGGTAGACCAATGTATGAGAAATGATCAAAGTGAATCGGTGGTGGAACAAAGATCTAGACATGAACCAAATGACCCCACTAGCTTTGAGGCTATTTATTCCCCTCAACCATATACATTAGTCAAGGTAATACATTTTTTCATTACACTTTCTCCTAAATTTGAATCAAATAACTTCTGATAACTTTATATTACTAAATTTCTATAGGGTACACTTGTATGTGATTTGTATCTGTCAACACCCACACACTGCCTCGTTGCAAGGGGTATGGTCTATAATATCATAGGAGAAATGATATACCAGAAATACCACCCAAAAGGTCACCTAAGAGTGGGGATTGAGGTTTCTCATGATCCAACTACTAAGTTTCCTATTCCACTTGATGATCCATATATTACAATAGTCAACGAAGATATTATAAATTTCATATAAAGGCCTTCTAATCATAAAAGGATACATGAAGTATGTATTTAAATAAATTCATATGAAAAAATTGTAACAGTTTATGAAAAAGGTCTGAAGTGAGGTATGATATTATAGATGGATAAAGCGATGGGGAAATAGATGGCCAGATCATGAAAATCTAGTGAATAGACCAAGAAATCAAAATGAACTTCCAGGAGTAGTTTCTCACTAATAGCTCTAGAGAAACATTTATTATCATAAAAACTTCATGTAGAGACCACATTTAAAGATGAAAATATTTCTTACATTCCATATAAAAAATAAATATATGGAACTTTAATAAAAGAAGTAATTGGTCTCGATACTATAAATGATATTCTCAAGCATGAATGGCTAGGAGCCTCAGTTATGAATACATATATATGGTACATTTTTATAATACGTCTGTCTAAATAGTGTTCTGATATGATTATTAATGTTAATAAATATTCATATTTTCTATATGAGTTTATATTAATACTATATAAAGGGAAAACCATGCAAATAATGATATGGATTCATTAATCCCTGTATCATTTCTAAAAAAACCATAATTTGAATAAGGAATAAATTGAGGAGAAAAGAGATGGGCTACTAGAAGCGTTTGAGAAAAAAATATCAGATGACATAATCTTTTTGATACCTAAAATCCAGAATTAAAAAATCTAAGATATCATCACAAAAAATATATTTTTATTTTTTTAATTAATTATTTGTTTTTATTTTTGTAGGTAGCACTGGATGTTGATAACAGTAAATCTGGATACCCAAAATATTTAGTTTTTGGATCCAATGCATGTATATTCAACAAATAGATGACACATGATGTATATTTTTAATTTGTAATACACTAAAATAATAATTTTATAGTTAAAATTAGAATTATATGTTTCAATATATGTTTTAAAAATACTTTTTTATGATAGATAGGTCACTAAATATATGCTAAATCATGACATAAAGTTGGTTTCTGAATTGATAAATCCTATGGATTACTAAAAATGGAAACATATTAAAGTATATATATAAATATTTAAATATAAAAAAATATTTCAAAACAATTTACTTATTTTGGTCAATGTTTCTATAGTTTTCGAATCAATATAATGGCAATGATTGGGGGAATTATGTCTGTAAATCGATGAGAATGATCATAAAGCATGAATATACCAGCATCTCTGAACAGGTAATTTGTAAATTTAATTACAATTTCATTGAATATATTTATTAATCATTCGTTTTTCTATATTTTCTCAGTACTATCAAGATTTATGACAACCTTTTTAATCAAAATAAGAAGTATATTTGTTTATAGATGAGTGGGAAGTATGCATGTTGTCATAATGTTTTCATACAACAAATTTAGGTGATTAACTACTATATTTATGATCTAGTATGAGGTATGAACATAAAAATATGTATGGGGTGTGAATCATAAGTTTTATAATGCTTATATATTATTTTTGATCTATTTATCAAGGTGAAGTATAATATAGGAAATCAATTTGTTTCAAAGCGCTGACCTACAAATAATATAATTGTTGGGAAATGGTGGAGGTGGAGGTAGAGGTGGAGGCGGAGTCGGAGTCAGAGTCAGAGTCAGAGAATAAGGTGGAGGAGGAGAAAGAGGTGGAGACCAATGCAGAGACTGAGGCATAGGAGAAGAAAAGTCCCTAGCATGCAAATAATAAATTTTTTGGTAAATGGAGTAGAATGGGGATTATACCAAGGTTGTGTTTTAGAATACCTATTGAAAATTTTTCACAACACTTTTCACTTAATATAAGATCCATTGCACAAGTGTTTCATGTGTGTTATTGAAAAAATGTTTTTCACCACTTGTTTATGTGATTTTATACAGGAATTTAACTGGCGGAATTTTTTTATAAACAAAAAAAATACCACTAATTTTTTCAAACTGATTATCAAAGGCTATAATTTCTATTAGAAGGTTCCAATTACTATCAAATATTACTAAAGTTTGAAAGAAACCCCTCACCTAGAAAAAACTGAACAATAATAAAAAAAGAGATGTAGCTTCTTTCCCTTGACTTCTCTATACTACAAAGAAAGGGTCTTGGTAGGGGAGGCAATATTCACATGAGAGTCATACAACAGCAATCCAATAATAAAAAAGGTATAAAATCCAAGTCAAATGTTTGAATAAATATTTTTGTAACCAACCACATAATCCAGTAAGTTTATGAGAGAACTATTAGAGGACAACCGGTATTTAGATATCATGGTCATCAAGGAGGGATAATGTTAAAGGAAACATGAAATCTAATGAAAATACACCACCTTATGAATAAATCCTCAAAAATGAAAACCCACTTCAAATGAAATCATGGAGCACTGAAAATATAAATGAAGAATCCTTTGAAAAAGAAACTATAATATTAATCCAAATACTATAAAATAAATAAATAAATACAAAATTTCATCAAGAGAATCATTAATTTTAATACAATTACAATGTAGTGGTTTCACTTTGGTGGGAGGTGGAATTATTTGGGTTGTTCGATCATCAATTAGATGCATGATATAATATCACAAATTCTTGTGAAATAAATATAAGTAACATTAATTATGAATGTGCACATTCATTATGTAAAATGATCAATGTTCACAAGCTCATTAATAAAAAACTCATCATCATTCTCAATAAAAAATAAATGAGAATAGATATATTCTCATTTTGATGAAAAAATAATTATGATGTTATGTTAGAGTTTATAATCACCCAAAATATTGAAAAGGATATAATAATCTATATCACAATCCAAGAATACTTAATATATGCACTATATTTCAGTGTTATTTGGATTCTATAAATGGATATCATGATGTTTAATACTTTTAAAAATGGGAGAAAAATTTATAATTGAGATTAATGTCTTCTAAAAATACAAAATGGGTCACCCTGATTTTTTTTCATAAAAGAAGGTAAAAAGGTTTATCAAAGAATTTTTTGTCTCTATGATGGTGAAAGAGTAAGATATATTTTATTATATTCCCTAAAAACTCATATCTAAATCTTTATTTTAGTTCAATTAGAAAATGCTGATAGGTTTACACAAATGGAAAATGTTTCTAGGAATAAATGAATTCTTCAATAAGGATAATTCAATCTTATTC
Organism: Viscum album; assembly: GCA_963277665.1. NCBI lineage: Eukaryota > Viridiplantae > Streptophyta > Magnoliopsida > Santalales > Viscaceae > Viscum > Viscum album. The sequence continues at coordinate 2,314,346 of CAUJRU010000014.1, read as the reverse complement.
TATGATCATGAACTCAATAAGGATGATTCACTCATGATGATGAAATTTTCTTTTTATTCAAAAATGTATTCAAAATTATGGGTTATCATACTAAAATATTGTTAGATGACCCAGAGTGTTGAATGCACCGTTGGATAAAAAGACACCATGGAATCAACCATACCACAAAGCAATACACAGTGTACCCAGTATGACTGAAATTGTGTGGTTTCAGTTTGAAATTGAAATTTTATTAATTTATTATTTCATATTTATATTTTATTTATTTATTTATAGTATGAATAACATAAGTATTGTTTTATTATATGGTTGGATTCTTTTTCTTGAGTTGGGGTGGTTTGTTCGAAGCTGCTCATGCTTGTGATATATTGGAATTTGAGGTTTCAAATGAGATAAAAAAAATAAGGAAATAGTTCAAAAATATATAAAACCATCATGAAAAGGTGAATTCATAGTAATTATTTTGTTAATTTTTCACCATTTTATCTACTATTTTAAGTTAATTTCCTTTTCATTTTTATGTAACATTTTTTTTTCACAGATCTTTTGGGAAGTCATATTTTTCATTAAATCCTCTACAAAAAGACATAAAAGAGAGAATATGGTGCTTTTGGATGAGTCGTTTCAGGAATCATGGGGTTTCATCTTCCATCTAAATGGAACATTATTTCTTTTCTAGTTTTGTGAAGATGATTGAAATAAAAACACACATTAGATGCTCAATTATCCGAACCTCAATCTGATACATGGTGTGACCGGTATGGCTCTAACTGTATGTTTTTAGTTTATAATTTATATTTTAGTTCAAAACATGCATCACAAACTCAAAACTAATAAAACACATTAATATTGTTTTGATAATTTTGGGAAAAAAGAATTTTTTTAACGTATAGGAATCAACCAAACCTCAATCTGATACACGATGTGATTGGTATGAATCAAAGTGTCTGTTGTCAGTTTAAAATTGACAATTAAGTTCACAAAATATCTCTCACTTAAAACCAGGAAAACATTTGTATTGTTCTGATAATTTAGTAAAATTATTCATAAGACATTTTTGATGTGTAGGAATCGGTCTAACATCAAACTGGCATATGATGTGACCGGTATGACTCAAAGTGTGTGTCTTCAGTTTAAAATAACATTTTAGTAAAAAAACACAACTAACGTACTCAAAACAAATAAAACACATTAGTATTGTTTTAATAATTTATGAAAACAATCCAAAATTCATTTGGGACATGTAATAATCAGCCTCACCTCAATTCGATGCACGATGTGACTAGTATGACTCCAAGTGTATCTTTTTATTTAAAATTGACATTAATTTTACAAAAAAAGACAACTGACATAATCAAAAATGATAAAATTCATCAGGATTGTTTTTATAATTTATGAAAACAATAAATATGTTATTTTTGATGTGTATAAATCAGCCTCATCCCAATATGATATGCGATGTGCCTGGTACGACTCAATGTATTTGTCATCAGTTTAAAATTGAGATTTTTGTACAAAAAGTTTCACTCACTAAAAACTTATAAAACTAAATCTAATTATCTTGATAATTTAGGGAAAATATTCATAATTCATTTGTGATGTGTAGGAATTAGTCTCACATCAAACCCATACACAATGTGACAGGTATGACTCAAGGTGCGTGTTTCTTGTTTAAAATGATAATTTAGTAAAAAAAATGATGTGCTCAAAAACCAAGAAAACTCCTTTGAGGAAAAATAGTGGTAGCTTTTGATGTTCAAATATTTGTGAAATCACCAAAAAAAATTTTAATGATACTTAGAACACCCATACATCATTCAATTATGATTTTATTTCATAAAATAAACAATAAACATGAAAAACATTCAATTAATCTCAAAAAATC